>CM062296.1:38752328-39352328 GCA_031216915.1 Pictodentalium vernedei
TTTCCCAATTCGCGGATGATAAGGGCCTCTGGGACGCTAACAATACGGCCAATCTGCTCCAGAAACCCCTGCAACGCGCTCTCGACGAACTAGAACAATGGTGTGCCAAATGGAGAATAAAGCTAAACGCCAATAAAACCCAACGAATCACCTTTACTCGCAAGACAAGTAAACGGGATTTTGACCTAAAACTTATGGACAACACCCTCCCAGAATGCAAAGATGCGAAATTCCTGGGCATCACTATTGATCAAAAACTGTCCTTCAACAAACACACCGACGACATGGCGAAAAAAAAGCTACCAAACGCATTACATTATTGAAAATGCTAAAGGGAACTTCATGGGGAGCCAACCACTCCACCCTTCTCAAACTATATAAAACCTTTGTGCGCCCAGTACTCGAATACGGGGCAATCGTCCTAACGGACCTCAATCAAACAAATATGGGCAAACTCCAAAGGGTTCAAAACCACGCGCTTAGAGTCGCTCTCCGTGCCCCCTGGGTCACACCCATCAAAACACTCCACTATAGAGCCGATATCCCCACCATTAAAGACCGCCTTGCCACCCTAGCCGCGAAAAACCATGACCGGCTAGCCGACAGCGAACTAAGCACCGAACTTGGAGCCATTTGCGAAGGCCGACAAAATCAAAAAAAATCCAATCAAAACTAAGACCGCTCGAAAAAACTCGGGAACGAGAAGGTGAACTAACAGGCAGAATAACAGCTTAACTGTGGCCTTCTACCAGAAAGGGCTGCCTTCACCGACTCAACTAAAATTACATCAGGATTAAATATTGTTAAAAATTAAATAATAAATAGGGAACGAGAAGATGAATAAACAGGCAGAGTAACAGCTTAACTGTGGCCTTCTACCAGAAAGGGCTGCCTTCATCGACTCAGCTAAAGACTAAATCAAAAGTTAAACAGAATGTGCTACTTTTATCTTTTTAGAGCTTACATATTCTAATGAAAACTAATTCAACCTTCTTCTTTTAGCGGGTACACAGAAGATGCTTTTGACCAGCACCCCAATAACCGCTATGGACAGTCTAATCGTTATGGAAACAGTAACCCCCATAGTTCCTGAACATCCTCCACTCCATCCCTAAAAGTGGTCGATCACTTTAAGGGAGGCGAGCGTTGGTCCTGCGTCCCACCTTTACCCCTTTTTGTAAGCGCCTTGCGCATCTTTTGTCCCAACCCAATAGGATTACAATGCAGGCCTGCCCCCGAACCAGGGAAGTTCGGGTCTTCTTTCTGGTTGTTCCCGAAAGGGGTCGTTGTTGTTTGCTTGCAAAGAGCCCATCCAAAAGGAGACAGCCTGAGGCAGACTATACTTGCCAGTGATGGCCATCAATCAAATTCATCCTAGAAGTGGCAGACTTTACTTGCCTGAAAACAGATCTACCCTGCTTGAAAACCCAGAATCACCGCACCCGCGGGGAGAGGTAGTACCTTTGTGAGAGGACCCAACCTCCCACACTGGTCCTTACCCGGGGGTCCAACCGAAATTCGTCAACGAAGCCATCACACCGCAACCGGAGACACCTGCCGAGTACCTGAACCTTTTAATCCTTTGACACACCTAGACATGTGAAGATCAATTATCTACAGTCACCGAGGGTCGAAAGGGGCTTGTTCTCCATACCGTCCCTGCGCGCCTTCGGCGCGCGAAACCATTCCTTTTGGTTTTGGCATAACCATTGCTAGTTGTTATGGGTGGACTGAATTAATAATAGTTTATCCATTGAATCTGATTCTTATCGAAGCATTTCTTCGTTGCTTAATCTTTTTCATCCTGCTTAATCTTTTTTATAATCATTCTGCAATTAATTCGGAGTGAAAAAACAGTGAGTACATTATAAAATAATAATCATGAAGTTATTTTGTAAACGTAAAAATTTGCTTTTTACTTTTTATTATTTATATTTTTAGCATTTATGGGTTTTTTGCAATTAAAATACTTAAAAGGGAGACAGGTAATACTGAATAAAATATCGCATGCTGGGTGCAACAAGTCGCCATCTGCAATGCTTTGGCATTGCAGATGGCGCCTTGTTGCACACAAAGAACGATACATGGATAATTGTGTAATTTTATAATCAGATTTCATTTAGCACTGAAATCTCTCGTTTGACACCGTACAAAAATGCAAGAGCGCGGCGGCTCAGTGGTTACGGCATTGGACTTTTAACCGAAATGTCCACGGTTCGATTATTTATTTATTTATTTATTTATTTATTTATTTATTTATTTATTTATTTATTTATTTATTTATTTATTTATGTTTAAGGTCACATATTTCTGCACAATGGCTAATCATGACCATGACAGTTTTACGGGTGGAGGAAGGTGGAGTACCCGGACAGAAACACCGAGCAACGGCGAGCAACTGTCAGCTCCCCAACATACTAACTCCACACAAGCAGGGTTAGCATTGGTTGAAGACAGGTGCACCATCGACGTACAGTACGCCTTAGTACACAGCGTCACCGTGCCCCCACGTGGACAATTGGGGTGAAGTGTCTTGCCCAAGGACACAACGCGGTTGCCGCAGGTGGGATTCGAACCGAGGACCTCTCGGCTTGCAGCCTGCACCTCTACCAACGCATCCACCGCGCCCCACGGTTCGATTCCTATCAGCGGTAACTGCGTTGTGTCTTTCGGCAAGGCACTTAATCACAACTTAATCACGATTTCCCACGTGGGGGGGGGGCACGATGGCGCGATGTATTAAAGCGTACTGCACATCCATGGACCGATGCTAACCTTGCTGGTGTGCAGTTAGTATATTGGGGAGTCTGACAGTTTGCTCGCCACTGCTCAGTGGTCAGCTCGGCAGTTCTCTCCGGGTACTCCGGCTTCCTCCACCCATAAAACTGTCCGATACGAGGTGACCCTGGCTGATGAAAGTGTCGCTACACCCCCATTAAAAAACGAACAAACATTTCACTTGTCACCAATATATTTCGAGCCACCGTAAACACTGACAGATGTAACTGCTTTGAAAAGGTATATAACATAAAATATATTTAATGAAAAGCACTTTATTTGATAAAAAACAAAATATATGCATAACATACAAAAATATAGGTTTATAACATTTCAACACAGCTCAAAATATATTCTACCCAAAGTTTGCTAAGCACCAAGTACATCCAACTACCTGTTTTACGTTTTAGTTGAAATATTGTAATGAAAAGTGTATATATTTTTTATTTATTTATATCTTTGATGATTTAAGTACAGAAATTAAGATTTTATTTGTGTTTGACATTTTTTAGCTTTTGAATACGACAACCATGGAAAATGGATATTATTGGTAAAAGAGGAAATTTTTCAATATGCCAAAAAAGTTGACGGAGCGAACTGGTATGGGTTCAATATCAAGTATGAGACCCATTACTGTTCATTACAGCTTGACAACGACTTCTCATGCTCCCATTCAGGTTCTTAGTGGTCTTTTGTGGGATGTTGTTCCATTCTTGGACCAAAATGGCATCAAGCTCTTGGACACTTCTTGGCTGAACTGGACGGCCTTAAATTGCAAGCTGCAACTCATTCCAGACATGTTCGATTGGACTGAGGTCAGGGGATCTTGCTGGCCAGTCCATATGCTCAATCTCCTCCCTCTGTCGGTACTTCCAGACAGCATGGGCAACATGAGGACGGCCATTATCGTCCATCAGAATGAATCTATCACCCACTGCACCTGCATCTGACGTGGACATCAAGGATCTCATCAATATACCGTTGTGCAGTCAATGTACCACATTCAAGGACAACAGAGCTCTGTACGTCCATCCCAGCTGATGCCGCCCCAGTCCATGATTGACCCTCCACCATAGTTGTCATGCTCAGCAATGTTGGCTGCATGGAATCGCTCTCCTGGTCTTCTCCATACCCTAGAACGCCTATCTGTGTGAGTAGTATGTCTCGCACGTTTGGGGCCATAGTTGGGGGGACCTCGGTGGCGGACCTCGGAAATGACGTCATGTCACGTGACCCAGTGCCGCCATGTTGTGTTGTTATGATAACCCGCGTGAGCGGCCATGTTGTGACGTCATCTCTATAGTGATATGTGGTGTGAGTGCGCATGCGCAGCGCGTGTTGTTAGGGTGATACGTGTTTCCGTCGTCCATTTTGTATACTGGAGGTCGCCATCTTGGTTTCTATGGTAGCACGTGGTTGCTATGTTACCTAAGGCCTACATCAGGACAGGGGTATGTTTTGAGGGTATGTTCGATTGAATCGGAGTAAATCTAATTACCACAAACAATCCGACAATCCCTCCAAATCACCAAAATCACCGAAATTGACTTTATTTGATACGGATTTCCCATGTTATTGGTTTTATTGACTTAACACGTAGTGCTGTAGTACCAAGGGGTCCCCTGGGGGTGTGTTCGATTGAACTAGAGTATATCTAATTACCCAAATAGACCCGACCACCCTTACAGACCACCAAAATCTCCACTAAACCACCCAAACGGACATGTGAAGCCCCATTTTGGACATATAAAAATAACACGTTATGCTACAGTACCAAGGGTACAGAGGTATGTTCTATTGAATAGGAGTACAGAGCCTGATTTTCCCAGAATCCCATTTTTAATGCCTATTGGATATGTTTCTCTATCACTAACAGTCTATCCAGTCCAAACTATCTCTGGTTCTCTCGTCCAAGTCTTATAATTACCAGTGCTTGATTTCCCATAATGCAGTTATCTCCCTTGTGTATATCAAAAGCATTCCCAAACCCAATAAGCAATCGAGCAGTTACTGATAAAGCATTGCTCGAATGACTCGAATCCCATCGAGCAAATGAGCTTTAGAGTAATTGCTCGATCGAGTGACTCAGCATATTGCTCGAACGACTCGAATCCCATCGAGCAAATGAGCCAACGAGCAATTGCTCGATCGAGTGACTCCTCGAACGACTCGACGACTCATTTCAGAAAAAATGGATTCCATAGCCACAGGCGTTTTCGGAATCGGCTAGGAATCTCAATTACGGAATGCTTTATATGTATACAGGGGGAATCTGATGGAACATTTTGAAGGCTTGAGCGAAGGTATAGCTAGGAAGTAATGATACAAGGCAATATTAATGGATGGTAGTTTTGTCAATAGTACTGGTACAAGGCCGCAATGGAACAAGACTGTTGTAGAAGCTAATGATAGGACAGATAGACCATAGACCTGTAGTGACCTTGGAGCTTTGGCCACAAGATGGAAACGGAATCCCATTTGTGGAATCCCCTTTTTGGAATCCCATTTGTGGAATCCCTTTTTCGAAAACGCCTGTGGCTATGGAATCCCTTTTTTCTGAAATGAGTCGTCGAGTCGTTCGAGGAGTCACTCGATTGAGCAATTGCTCGTTGGCTCATTTGCTCGATGGGATTCGAGTCGTTCGAGAAATAGTTGCGAGTCACTCGACATAAGACGGAATCCCACTTTTGGAATCCCTTTTTGGAATCCCATTTGTGGAATCCCTTTTTCGAAAACGCCTGTGACTATGGAATCCCTTTTTCCTGAAATGAGTCGTCGAGTCGATCGAGGAGTCACTCGATTGAGCAATTGCTCGTTGGCTCATTTGCTCGATGGGATTCGAGTCGTTCGAGAAATAGTTGCGAGTCACTCGACATAAGACGGAATCCCACTTTTGGAATCCCTTTTTGGAATCCCATTTGTGGAATCCCTTTTTCGAAAACGCCTGTGGCTATGGAATCTCTTTTTCCTGAAATGAGTCGTCGAGTCGTTCGAGGAGTCACTCGATCGAGCAATTGCTCGTTGGCTCATTTGCTCGATGGGATTCGAGTCATTCGAGCAGTAGTTGCGAGTCACTCGACATAAGACGGAATCCCACTTTTGGAATCCCCTTTTTGGAATCCCATTTGTGGAATCCCTTTTTCGAAAACGCATGTGGCTATGGAATCCCTTTTTCTGAAATGAGTCGTCGAGTCATTCGAGGAGTCACTCGATCGAGCAATTGCTCGTTGGCTCATTTGCTCGATAGGATTCGAGTCATTCGAGCAAAAGTTGCGAGTCACTCGACATAAGACAGAATCCCACTTTTGGAATCCCTTTTTGGAATCCCATTTGTGGAATCCCTTTTTCGAAAACGCCTGTGGCTATGGAATCCCTTTTTTCTGAAATGAGTCGTTCGAGGAGTCACTCGATCGAGCAATTGCTCGTTGGCTCATTTGCTCGGTGAGATTCGAGTCGTTTGAGCAATATGCTGAGTCACTCGATCGAGCAATTACTCTAAAGCTCATTTGCTCGATGGGATTCGAGTCATTCGAGCAATGCTTTATCAGTAACTGCTCGATTGCTTATTGGGTTTGGGAATGCTTTTGATATACACAAGGGAGATAACTGCATTATGGGAAATCAAGCACTGGTAATTATAAGACATGGACGAGAGAACCAGAGATAGTTTGGACTGGATAGACTGTTAGTGATAGAGAAACATATCCAATAGGCAATAAAAATGTGATTCTGGAAAAATCAGGTCCGGTACTCCTATTCAATAGAACATACCCCTGTACCCTTGGTACTATAGCATAACGTGTTATTTTTATATGCCCAAAATGGGGCTTCACAGGTCCGTTTGGGTGGTTTAGTGGAGATTTTGGTGGTCTGTAAGGGTGGTCGGGTCTATTTGGGTAATTAGATATACTCTAGTTCAATCGAACACACCCCCAGGGTACCCCTTGGTACTATAGCACTACGTGTTAAGTCAATAAAACCAATAACATGGGAAATCCGTATCAAATAAAGTCAATTTCGGTGATTTGGAGGGATTGTCGGGTTGTTTGTGGTAATTAGATTTACTCCGATTCAATTGAACATACCCTCAAAACATACCTCTGTCCTGATGTAGGCCTTAGGTAACATAGCAACCACGTGCTACCATAGAAACCAAGATGGCGGCCTCCAGTATACAAAATGGACGACAGAAACACGTATCACCCTAACAACGCGCGCTGCGCATGCGCACTCACACCACATATCACTATGAAGATGACGTCACAACATGGCCGCTCACGCGGGTTACCATGGCAACACAACATGGCGGCACTGGGTCACGTGACATGACGTCACTTCCGAGGTCCCCCAACTATGGCCCCAAACGTGCGAGACATGCTACTTGTGTGGTCTAGGCAGTACCTTGACTCATCTGTAAAAAGGACAGGTCGCCAATCTTCTCTGGTCCATCCGACGTGGTCCATTAGCCCATTCATATCGTGCCTGGCGGTGGTTCTGGGACAGCGGAATGCGAATACATGGTCTTCTCGATTGGAGACACCTTCGTGCAACCTTGCCCGGATAGTCTGCGTCGAAACATTTATCCCGCATGCATTCTGATGGTCACTGCGAAGCTGGGTTGCTGTGGCAAAGCGGTTCCTACGGGCCTGAATGATCAAAAAGCGGTCTTCAGCTGCAGATGTTGCCTTGTCTCTGCCACCACTATGCCGTCTTACTGGTGTGCCATACTGCTGAAATCTTGCCGGGGCTCTGTTGATCGCCATATGGTGCACACCAAGGGCATCGCCAACCTGACGATGTGTGGCCCCTTGCTCCACCATCCCTATAACCCGCAACATTTCTGCTTCAGACAAATGTCTTCTTACATTTGCATTTGCCATATTCAATCATTAAATCACAAGAGTTTGTATTGAAATGAAGACTGAATACCCCACACATGTCATGTTCACGTAGACAGTACACGAAACATCATGAAAATCAAGGGGTACATGCTTTCCATGACTGTCACGAAAAGTCTGCCTGTCAAGAGAGCTAATGTATACACTGGGGACCATCTCATTACGTTCCTCAATCATATCCACCAAACATATCCCAAATATGTCACAAGCAAATTTCACAATGATGTGTCAAATATTTGGTGCTTAGCAAACTTTGAGTAGTATATATTATTTAATTCATTTTCTTGTTCCATTATTTTGACATTGACAGATGCACCTGTACTATAACCCTTGAAACACCAAAATCAGTAAAGTACACTCCAAAATCAATTGGGTTACAAATCAACCCAAATCAGCTGGGCTGAGTGAATATGAACCCAATTGGGTTCATATTCACTCAACCCAGCTGATTTGGTTGATATTTAATACAGTTGATTTTATCGTGTTTCTGCATTGACCACACCCCCACCCCAACATAGCATACAAAAAATATAGATTTATAACCTTTCATCACAGCTCAATGCATGTAACATTTACTAACTTTGCCTTCAGTTTCTTGAGTCTATCATCATATCATTTGTTATGAAAATCAGCCCAACATCTCTTGGCCAGAAAACAACAATAAAAAGAATCACATCCTTTGAAAGTGTGTGATTACTATAACAAAGGGTTGTGCTTGTTTTGTTATGAAAAATCAGCCCAACATCCACTGGACAATAAAAAGACTCACATGGCAACATTTATAAATATATCAAATTATCGATACAAAATTATTTATGTTTAACTCATTCTCGCACCTCTGAACTCAGAGTGCGAGCATCGTAATTAGAATCTCAATTATGGAAACACTGAAACTACCAGCGCGACTGAAGAAAACGATAGCAGCTCTGGGCGTCTCTTGCCCTGTCACCTGGACTATCCAGGAGACAGGCTAGAGCGTCCATCGGTCTCTTGAATTCAAGATCGAGGAAGACAAGAAATCACCACCCTACTCGGGGAGAGGTAGTACCTTTGACGAGAGGATCCCCTCTCACACTGGTCCTCATCCGAGTAGGTCAGGAGGCCCTGAAAAGAGAAAAAGAAAGAACAGCCCGTCCACCAAGCGGAGGGATTCCCGACGCTTGGAGGCATTCTTGGAGATGACGAAAGAGAAAGGTGAGGAAAAGAAAGAGCCAGAGGCGGCCACCACTTCCCCTTCCACAGACAGCCCCATCCAAATGCCGGCTTCCCAGTCGGTATTGTCGGATGTGGAAGAGTCTGTGGTGACTGAGGTGGAAATGGAAGCTGCCCTCTCGCCTCTTCCTGATCCCCACTCGCCTCTTCCTTCTAAACCAGAATGCCAGGACGCGGACGACAGGATAGAGAACATCTTACGGGAACACAAAATACAAGGGGATCTTCACAGGCTAGAGATGGACAGGAAATACCAAGTATTCCTCCAACAAGTCGAAGAAGCCAAAAAAACTAATAGACGCCAGAAACATACAACAACAAAAGACTCAGCAATCACCCACAACCACTCCAGTCTCGGCTAGGACCAGACCCTACAAAACTCAGCAACCACCATCAGGCAGCCCACCAACAACACCAACTACCACTGTCTCTCCTTCCAAACCTCCACCTCTGAAAAAGAAGCAGAAAAGACACAAGCGCCGCTAACAACCCACAACTTCTCCTCCTTTACCACGGTCTGACACTTTCAAATTCTACAGTTAATGAGGGTCGAAAGGGGCTTGCTCCCCAAATCGTCCCTGCGAGCCTTCGGCGCGCAAAACCATTTGATTCGGGATACAAAATTATTTTAAAAGTATAACACACCCGTCGGTCAATGGGGAATTGGCCTTTTGGGTATTGGTCTAGTGGGAGTTGGTCTAAAAGGAATTAGTCTATTCGTAATAATTCTTTGAAAAGAGTAACTTTGTAAACATGTTTATAGGATCTTCCTATGAAGATGTATATGAAATGGTTTCGCGCGCCGAAGGCGCACAGGGACGGTGTAGGGCAAGCACATTTCGGCCCTCTTTAACTGTAGAATATAGTTTCGATCATCAGATGGGTGAGAAAAAACAACAGCGGACCACCCAGAGAAAGACCCAAACTTCCTTGGTTCGGGGGCAGGCCTGCGTGGTAACCTACTTGGCCGGTGCAATAATGCGCGCTACTGGCGCTTAAAATAAGCGGGACGCAGGACCAACGCTCGTCTCCCAGAAGGTGGATGACCGCTTCTAAGGATGGAGTGAAGTGAAGGATGTTAAAAGTCCATAGCGATTACTGTGTTCCATAGCGGTTAGAGTTAATCTATAGCGGTTATTGGGGGGGATGATTCAAAGAAAAACATCTGTCGATACCTGCTTGAAATAGAAAAAACAGAATTAGTAGGTTGTATACAGTAGAGTAAGAGTGCTAATAAAGTAAGGAGGACATCTTGGTAGAGTAGATTTGTGTTTAAGTTAAAATGGGCGAGAGCAGATTATGACGCTTACACGCCACACCCGAGGGTGTTTCCTGCTCCTTGCTCCCTCAGATTGATTCCTACTTGACTTTATCAGGGTCATTTTGATAGGTTGAGATCGAGACTAGGATTAAGGGAGGAGAGCAGGCCATACGATCATGTGCCACACCCAAGGGTGTTATTTCTGCTCTTTACCTCCCCGGTTTGATTTTTCCTTGAGTTAATATGGGTTGTTTTAATTGCATAGGTTCAGATCAAGATTAAGATTAAGAGAGGGAAGCAGGTCATACGATCATGTGACACATCCGAGGGTGTTATTCCTGCTCTATCCCCTTCCAATTAAAGGGTGATTAAACAAATCAATTATGGTCGCAGCTTTTTATTGATGGGCATTAGGTCGGATTTTATTCTTTTATGTTTTTTTATTTTTGTCGACTTACACAGATGTCGTTTAGTTCGGATATCAGTTTGCTTTCCTTAAAGTGTTGGATCTTCCTATGATAACCTGCAGGTTGAGTTATACTATAATAATAATAACTCTTTGGCCAGCCGCTGATTTGTCGCGGTCCTCATAAGAGAAGGCCATCATTCCCCCTGCACCCCACCCCCTCTTCCCCTCCTCTCCTCCCAGCATTCAGATATAAACTGCTTAATAGTGTCCCTCACTTCCTCTTTTTCAATTTCTTCAATAAGCATTCCTACCCTCTCCCTCGTGTCCCCCTTCAGCCATCTATCCTTTGTTTCTTCACCCCACTTCTGCATTATTCTTCCAGTAAATTTTATTCTATGAGGTATATACTGTGGGCATTCCAAGAGAAAATGTTCCAGGGTCTCCACTACTCCAGAGTGGCACATTTGGCATCCCTTTTCCCCATCTCTCCCAATTTTTCCCCGAAGCTCCAGTGATCTTGATCTCAGTTTGAACAGCAGTGACCCTCCAAAGGTGCCATTTAGGTACTTCTCAAAAGCTGGCTTTTCTTTATATTGTAACCCCTGCAGTGATCTTTTCACGCTAACCCCTGCTCGCCAGTTTCGATTGCAATCTTCCATGACTCTCTCTTTGACAAACCTTTTGCCTTCTTTCATTCCTACTTCTATGTTTGTGACCTCTATAGAGTAATTGTCCATTAGTTCCCTCACATGTTTTGACCACCCCGTTTCTATATTAGAATTCCAAATGGTATCGAGCATCAATTTGCACCACCGGTTGTCAGGCAGGTTTCTCAAGTAGTTAAAGTAACACAGTTTTCCCAAATCTACCCTGTCCTTGATTTTCATCCACCCAAGCTCCCCCCTTACTGCTTCCAAAGCTGCAGCATTACTCGACCCTGTTATCCATCTGCCGGCATCATTTTGAGTATTTGCCAACTTCTTAGTAACGGTTTGGTTTAATGGAATCACGTCCGTGCCATACGTTATACTTGGTAAACCCACCCTCTCCCACAGTGTTTTCCCCACAAAGACCTTGTTGAAACTATTTTTCCCTAAAAGTTTTAGTTGGTTCAGAATTCTTTTCCCCTTCAGAAAAGAATTTTTTTCTGTTCGTAAATTGCATAACAAGTGTTGGAAGGAATCCCAGTGAGCTTTTAGACTTTGGCAGTTAATGGGAAATAGTGAGAATCCGGCATCTAAATTGCTAGTCTTAGACCGAAAGTCACTAGGCGAAAAGTATTTACAATCGTTTATGTGGTGTTTGAATGGGGATTCATTATTTTCTGGTAGGGAACATACTTTTTCATTGTGAAGTCGGATAAAGTCGTACTCCGCTTCCATCTGCACCTCGTCGAGCGCAATGCTACCCGCCATTATGTGTCGACATGTCACCGTACCTTCCCGCTGGATAAGAATACCGTAATTTCTTTGGATGTTTTAATTCAAGAATTAATCCAAGGTGAATATAGTAGGAGTTCAAGATCCGGACACTGTGGCAATGTTTAATGAGGGTTGAATTGGTAGACGAAAATGTTTTTATTTTTGTAGTCACAGTCTGTTTCGGTTTAAGCATATGATTTGGTGTCAGATTGGGAACACAATAATTCTGTACAAATATGGTAAAAACACTAAAATATGTACATAAATTTGCTGAATTCAGCATCACGTCATTTGGTATCTTGGATGGGTATGAAGCTTAACTGGAGAACTTAGTGGATAATGTGAGGATAGGAGGAAAAAACTAGACTTTAAATGGAAGCCTTACAATTCACCCTGACCAGGTGAATGGATGAGTGACAGAACACGGGTCGTTAGGTGCCAAGTCGGTGAATGATTGATACATTACTGGAGAAAACAAAGCATGTAATCTCGCTGAAAGTCTCTTATTAACAAATACATATAACTTAATAAATTTTTTCGCAATTGAACAAATTCCGATGGGGAAATTTGTGAACAACTTTTATTTATTTATTGAGTTTTCGCATATTCTATAACGGTTTTTACTAGTACCGTATTTAAATATCATGCATTGAAACTCGAGATAAATGCGTTCGTACGCGATGTACATTGGGTACAAATAACGAATTCTTTTGTACTCTCTGATGCCTTGTTAAGTGGGTCTTTTTTTATCATTGGAAGCACTAATGATTGATTGACAGCAATTCACACCACATCAATAGTTGTGAGTTTGGGCAAAGTTTGGACTACCTTGGTGCAGTACTGACGATGGGGGCGGGGGGGGGGGGGGGTAGATCAATGGATTATTACGCCAGTGAAAAATGCGATTAGTGGATTGGTGAATAGAAACTTGGAGTTATCCAAAAAATGGGTTGTAGAATGTTTGGTTGGTAAACATCAGGTATACTTCTGGTCGTACATAATTGTGTTATATCAATAGTAATAATATGTGTTACACAACAACTCATAACAATAGTTATTAACTTAGTGGAGTTTGGACTGCGACAAATCATTCTGTTCCGTTACTGAATGGCACTTCAGCAGACGAGTTTAGAATTTAAACGGAATTACCAGAAACCGTGACTAATGAGAGTCTCTGATTACCACATGTATTTCACCCAGGCATCCACTCACTCACCCACCCACCCACCCACTCGTGGATGGATGGATGGATGGATGAGGAAAGTACATATATGTGAGTGAATGAGAGAATAAATCCTAACGAGAAGACAAATGTGCATGCATTCATGCACCCACCCATGCACCCACCCACCCACCCACCCATGTATGTATGTGCATGTATGTGAGTGAATGAGAGAATAAATCCTAACGAGAAGACAAATATGCATGCATTCATGCACCCACCGACCCACCCACCCGCCAACCCAGGCATCCACCCACTCACCCACCCATCCACTCGTGGATGGATGGATGGATGGATGGATGGATGGATGGATGGATGGATGGATGGATGTGGATGTGGATGGATGGATGGATGGATGGATGGATGGATGGATGGATGGATGGATGGATGGATGGATGGATGGATTATACCTATGAGAAATGTCATGTGAGGAAAATCTATGAGTGAGTGAAAGAATAAATCCTAAATGGAAAAAAACTGTATCTGTTATTCTAGTTCTATTTCACATGTAAAACAGTCCTATGAGGGCTGTGGAAGATTTTGCTAATTTGATAAGGTGAATTTAAGAATCAACTTCCCACTTCACACCTTCTAGTAACTGAATAGGAGAATGAGTGAATATGTGAGTGAATAAGTAGCGGATGAATAAGGGAATTTTGGTTCGCGGTGCAACAATAAATTAATGAAATTTGGTAAGGTAAATTTAAGAATCAACTTCCCAATTCACTCCTTCTAGTGACTGATCAGGAGAATGAGTGAATGTGTAAGTGGATAAAAAGCGGTTGAATTGATGAATAAGAGAATTTTGGTTCGCGGTGCCGGGTTTGGCTACTGATATTCTCCGATGAACTCATACCTTTAATTTACAATAAATTAATGAACGGTTGAAGAAGTTTCATTGCACAGATTAACCGAACGACTTTTTATTCGAGTTCTCATTTTAGACATTCCAACACGGCTCTCGCGACCACCGTTTTCAAATGTCCTGCATGAAAATACGAATTCAATGCAAATATACTCCTTTAAACTACAATGGCATTGTTAAATGGTATGTTGGGTGTTAGTTCTAATGAGTATAGTCTGGCACTTCACCATAACAGTTATAAGGCAGGGGAGGCTTTTAGAAAAATATTTCTTTCCCTGTTTGACTGACATGAAGACTGTAGGGGGTGGGGGGGGGGGGGTCATTTGGCAGAAATATACAACAAAGCAGAAAACATGTGTTGATCAACAACACTTAAAAAAATCTAACACTTCTGTCAATGTGATTGGGGATGGAAATAAATAGTTTTTTGCAATTTTATGTCAGGTTCCCGAACACATTAATAAACAAACTACCCTTCGTAGTTTCGTACCAGATTCCCGAACACAGAACTCAGTTATTTTGAGTACTATATTCGACAATCCATCACAAAAATACTCCTTTAAACTACAATGGCATTGTTAAATGGTATGTTGGGTGTTAATTCTAATGAGTATAGTCTGGCACTTCACCATAACAGTTATAAGGCAGGGGAGGCTTTTAGAAAAATATTTCTTCCCTGTGACCTATGTAGACTGTAGGGGTGGGGGGGGGGGGGGCGGGGGGGGGGGGCATTTGGCAAAAATATACAACAAAGCAGGAAACATGTGTTGATAAAACATCACTTAAAAAAATCTAACACTTCTGTCAATGCGATTGGGGATGGGAATAAATAGTTTTTCGCAATTTTGTGTCAGGTTCCCGAACACATTAATAAACTACCCTTCGTAGTTTCGTACCAGATTCCCGAACACAGAACTCAGTTAATTTGAGCACTATATTCGAGACTCCATCACGAAACCACGAAAGAAAACCGATGTTTCGGTAAAACAGTGGCTGAAACTTGACAGCTATCTCTGTTCCTTATATATTTTGAGAATAATATTTCTTTTTTTGTTTAACTGACCCTCCTATCCCTGTGGTTGAGGATGTAAATAAACAGCTTTTTGTGATTTGTGTCAGTTTCCATAACACATTAATAAACAACTTATCGTGATTTGACTGATAAATTTTGACAATGAGAATTGTCTGGCACTTCACCATTGCAGTTATAAGGCAGCGGGGTGGGGCTTTTAGAAAAATATTTCTTTCCCTGTTTGACTCACATGAAGACTGTTGGGGGATTTTGACTTGTTAATAGAAATGTTCATAACTAGTGATTGTTATTGGTGAATTTATCACACTATGGAGGGACTTAGTGAGTGTGTAGAAACTGTGACCAGGTAGAACATGTCTTTCTGGTTGTAAATTCCGTTTAAGCACCAGGTGTAACGAAATAGCAAATTGAATGGACGAGTATGCAAATAAGACTAAGTGAACGAGAAGACGAATATGCATACATTCATACATCCACCCTCCCACCCAGGCATACACCCACCCACTCGTGGATGGATGGATGGATGGATGGATATGGATGGATGGATGGATGGAAAGTACATGTATGTGAGTCAATGAGAGAATAAATCCTATCGAGAGGACAAATATGCATGCATTCATGCACCCACCCACCCACCCACCCACCCACCCACCCACCAACCCAGTCATCCACCCACCCAACCACCCACCCACCCACTCGTGGATGGATGGATGGATGGATGGACGGACGGATGGATGGATGGATGGACGGATGGATGGATGGATGGATGGATGGATGGATGGATGGATGGATGGATGGATGGATGGATGGATGGATGGATGGATGGATGGATGGATGGATGGATGGATGGACGGGTGGACGGGTGGATGGATGGATTATACCTATGAGAAATGTCAAGTGAGGAAAGTCTATGAGTGAATGAAAGAATAAATCCTAAATGGAAAAACTGTATCTGTTATTCTAGTTCTATTTCACATGTAGAACAGTTCTATGAGAGCTGTGGAATATTTTGCGAATTTGATAAGGTGAATTTAAGAATCAACTTCCCACTTCACTCCTTCTAGTAATTGAATAGGAGAATGAGTGAATATGTGAGTGAATAAGTAGCGGATGAATAAGATAATTTTGGTTCGCGGTGCAACAATAAATTAATGAAATTTGGTAAGGTAAATTTAAGAATCAACTTCCCAATTCACTCCTTCTAGTGACTGATCAGGAGAATGAGTGAATGTGTAAGTGGATAAGTAGCGGTTGAATTGATGAATAAGAGAATTTTGGTTCGCGGTGCCGGGTTTGGCTACTGATATTCTCCGATGAACTCATACCTTTAATTTACAATAAATTAATGAACGGTTGAAGAAGTTTCATTGCACAGATTAACCGAACGACTTTTTATTCAAGTTCTCATTTTAGACATTCCAACACGGCTCTCGCGACCACCGTTTTCAAATGTCCTGCATGAAAATACGAATTCTATACAAATATACTCCTTTAAACTACAATGGCATTGTTAAATGGTATGTTGGGTGTTAATTCTAATGAGTATAGTCTGGCACTTCACCATAACAGTTATAAGGCAGGGGAGGCTTTTAGAAAAATATTTCTTTCCCTGTTTGGCTGACATGAAGACTGTAGGGGTGGGGGAGGGGGGGGTCATTTGGCAAAAATATACAACAAAGCAGGAAACATGTGTTGATCAAACAACACTTAAAAAATCTAACACTTCTGTCAATGCGTTTGGGGATGGGAATAAATAGTTTTTTGCAATTTTATGTCAGGTTCCCGAACACATTAATAAACAAACTACCCTTCGTAGTTTCGTACCAGATTCCCGAACCCAGAACTCAGTTAATTTGAGCACTATATTCGAAAATCCATCACGAAACCACGAAAGAAAACCGATGTTTCGGTAAAACAGTGGCTGAAACTTGACAGCTATCTCTGTTCCTTATATATTTTGAGAATAATATTTCTTTTTTTGTTTAACTGACCCTCCTATCCCTGTGGTTGAGGATGTAAATAAACAGCTTTTTGTGATTTGTGTCAGTTTCCCTAACACATTAATAAACAACTTATCGTGATTTGACTGATAAATTTTGACAATGAGAATTGTCTGGCACTTCACCATTGCAGTTGTAAGGCAGCGGGGTGGGGCTATTAGAAAAATATTTCTTTCCCTGTTTGACTCACATGAAGACTGTTGGGGGATTTTGACTTGTTAATAGAAATGTTCATAACTAGTGATTGTTATTGGTGAATTTATCACACTATGGAGGGACTTAGTGAGTGTGTAGAAACTGTGACCAGGTAGAACATGTCTTTCTGGTTGTAAATTCCGTTGTAGAAATTGTGACCAGGTAGAACATGTCTTTCTGGTTGTAAATTCCGTTTAAGCATCAGGTGTAACGCAATAGCAGATTGAGAATAAATCCTAACGAGAAGACAAATATGCATACATTCATGTACAACCCTCACACCCACTCACCCGCCAACCCAGGCATCCACCCACCCACCCACTCGTGGATGGATGGATGGATGGATGGACGGATGGATGGATGGCTGGATGGATAGATGGATGGATGGATTATACCTATGAGAAATGTCCGGTGAGGAAAGTCTGTGAGTGAATGAAAGAATAAATCCTAACGAGAAGACAAATATGCATACATTCAGGCAAAACCCACCCACCCGCCAACCCAGGCATCCACCCACCCACCCACTCACTCGTGGATGGATGGATGGATGGATGGATGGATGGATGGATGGATGGATGGATGGATGGATGGATGGATGGATGGATGGATGGATGGATGGATGGATGGATGGATGGATGGATGGATGGATGGATGGATGGATGGATGGATTAATTATACCTATGAGAAATGTCCTGTGAGGAAAGTCTGTGAGTGAAGGAAAGAATAATTCCTAAATGGAAAAACTGTATCTGTCATTCTAGTTCCATTCCACGTGTAGAACAGTCCTATGAGGAAAATCTGCATACATCAGCCTCCGACTTGAAGAGCAGTGAAGGAATAAGTCCTAAACTCCTAAATGGATGAATGAATTATACCTATGGGAAATGTACTGTGAGGGGAGTCTGTGAGTGAATGAAAGAATAAATCGTAAGTGGAAAAACCTGAGTCTGTTATTCTTGTTCTATTATACATGTAGAACAGTTCTATGAGGAGGAAAGTCTGCGTACATCAGCCTCTGATTTAATGAGCAATGAAAGAATAAATCCTAAGTGGAAGAAACTGTGCCTGATCTTCTAGTGCTATTATACCTGTAGAGCAGTCCTATGAGGAAAGTCTGCGTACATCAGCCTCTGATTTGATGAGCAAGGGCCTGTCACTGGCAGTTGTTATAACGAATATACGTCCATCGCTGGTCCAGAATGAACTAATTGTCCGGTTCTTTTTCAGTTCCGAGAGTTGCCCAACTATTGATGATCTCCAGGTTGTTAATGATTCAGTAATGAAGATATTGTCAGTGTTATTTTTTAGAGCCCTTTTCGATGAAAATACAGCGTGTCGTTGTCTGTATGTTGTGAATCTGCAGATTACATTACAGATCTTCTTGGAGCTATTTTGAATGGCTTTCACTTTCCCAATAACGTGGCTCCTGCTGATGTCTCTCTCTGTCAAGATCTCTACAATAAAATTACCCCAGATCATCCACTTTGAGATCGGTTCCCTTTGTGTGCCTGTGATCTTACCATGTATTAAAGTCTAGCCACCCAAGCCTAATATTGCCCCACGGTGATAATGTAAATCTGTAGATAGTTTAGACCCAATATATTGTGGGGTGGAATTCGCTTTTATCCTCAGGCTTTAGTTAATTATCCATCTGTACCACCCCACCCCCTCCCCCCCACTACCAACCGTGTGACCCGAATCGGTTATAACTCTGTTAACATGCACCTACGAGAGAGAGGGAAGGAGAGAGAGAGAGAGAGAGACCGTAATATTCTGACAAACATTATTTTATAACTACCACAGACATGATTATTATTATAATTATATGGCGCTTTGTATACCTGAGCTGAGGTGATAAAGTAGAAATAAATGAAATGAAATGAAATGTAAGTGGCACACCGAGTTTGTCATTACAAATCTCCAGAACTTTTGTGTCTGTGGTCTGGTTAATTTCCTTAAGATTGGTCGTGGCGACTGGAATATTGCGGAAAACTAGACAATTTCTTCTACTGTATTGTTCTTGTTCTTCCAATCGTGCTTCGAGTTTTTCATCAACTTTTAGGATTTTTTCTCTCAGCTCGGCGTTCTCAATTTTCAGGTCCTTAATCTCTTGCTTAAGTGGAGCGATGTGTTTGCTCATGAATGTCTCTAGCCCCATTTGAACAGCGTTTGGGATTGTCGTCTGAGATAACTCTTCCATTTGTGCCTTTAATTCCATTTTGAAAAGATCATAAAGAGCGTCCATTTTGTCGTTTGACGTAGTCACTTCTGCGAGTTGAGAAGTCAGTTTCTCCAGGAAGGGTTTTTGGCAGATAGTTGAGAGAATGGCATCAGACATGTCTATAATAGGCCCCCTAGATTCCCTGCTTAAATCTGAGACTGCAGCTTGAGCACCACTCACTTCACCTCCTGTAGTATCTGTGTCAGTATGTAGTTTACTTATTGATTTTGAGCTTGACAGGTCATTCATCTTCTTGGGAGCTCTTGAGTCAATAGGTGATATGTTGTCAGAAGTTCGCTTTAAACCCGAAGGTGTAGAGAGACTTGCGGCTGGTCTGTTTGTCCCTTTGTTCACACTCTGTCTTCTGTTGCCACTCATTGTGAAGGTTGTTGAATAACTGAACAGAGTTCACCACGTCTGATGTTCAATTCGATGAAAAGACAATCACCTTGATTCGCTTCTTCAGACACTAACTTTCAGAAGTCACAAGAAAATATCCTTCTAAAATCCTTCAACGAATGCAAACGGAGATAACAAAACTCATTTATCTCTTCTCCACCCCAAGGATCACAAATTATCAAATTTCCAAATGATGAAAATAAATGAATCAAATCAAAGTCATCCAAGATACCGGGAGCGACAAATTAACCGTGTTGCCAATCTGCCGCCATCGTCGAGTTGCGAGTCACTCGACATAAGACGGAATCCCACTTTTGGAATCCCTTTTTGGAATCCCATTTGTGGAATCCCTTTTTCGAAAACGCCTGTGGCTATGGAATCTCTTTTTCCTGAAATGCGTCGTCGAGTCGTTCGAGGAGTCACTCGATCGAGCAATTGCTCGTTGGCTCATTTGCTCGATGGGATTCGAGTCATTCGAGCAGTAGTTGCGAGTCACTCGACATAAGACGGAATCCCACTTTTGGAATCCCCTTTTTGGAATCCCATTTGTGGAATCCCTTTTTCGAAAACGCCTGTGGCTATGGAATCCCTTTTTCTGAAATGAGTCGTCGAGTCATTCGAGGAGTCACTCGATCGAGCAATTGCTCGTTGGCTCATTTGCTCGATAGGATTCGAGTCATTCGAGCAAAAGTTGCGAGTCACTCGACATAAGACAGAATCCCACTTTTGGAATCCCTTTTTGGAATCCCATTTGTGGAATCCCTTTTTCGAAAACGCCTGTGGCTATGGAATCCCTTTTTTCTGAAATGAGTCGTTCGAGGAGTCACTCGATCGAGCAATTGCTCGTTGGCTCATTTGCTCGGTGAGATTCGAGTCGTTCGAGCAATATGCTGAGTCACTCGATCGAGCAATTACTCTAAAGCTCATTTGCTCGATGGGATTCGAGTCATTCGAGCAATGCTTTATCAGTAACTGCTCGATTGCTTATTGGGTTTGGGAATGCTTTTGATATACACAAGGGAGATAACTGCATTATGGGAAATCAAGCACTGGTAATTATAAGACATGGACGAGAGAACCAGAGATAGTTTGGACTGGATAGACTGTTAGTGATAGAGAAACATATCCAATAGGCAATAAAAATGTGATTCTGGAAAAATCAGGTCCGGTACTCCTATTCAATAGAACATACCCCTGTACCCTTGGTACTATAGCATAACGTGTTATTTTTATATGCCCAAAATGGGGCTTCACAGGTCCGTTTGGGTGGTTTAGTGGAGATTTTGGTGGTCTGTAAGGGTGGTCGGGTCTATTTGGGTAATTAGATATACTCTAGTTCAATCGAACACACCCCCAGGGTACCCCTTGGTACTATAGCACTACGTGTTAAGTCAATAAAACCAATAACATGGGAAATCCGTATCAAATAAAGTCAATTTCGGTGATTTGGAGGGATTGTCGGGTTGTTTGTGGTAATTAGATTTACTCCGATTCAATTGAACATACCCTCAAAACATACCTCTGTCCTGATGTAGGCCTTAGGTAACATAGCAACCACGTGCTACCATAGAAACCAAGATGGCGGCCTCCAGTATACAAAATGGACGACAGAAACACGTATCACCCTAACAACACGCGCTGCGCATGCGCACTCACACCACATATCACTATGAAGATGACGTCACAACATGGCCGCTCACGCGGGTTACCATGGCAACACAACATGGCGGCACTGGGTCACGTGACATGACGTCACTTCCGAGGTCCCCCAACTATGGCCCCAAACGTGCGAGACATGCTACTTGTGTGGTCTAGGCAGTACCTTGACTCATCTGTAAAAAGGACAGGTCGCCAATCTTCTCTGGTCCATCCGACGTGGTCCATTAGCCCATTCATATCGTGCCTGGCGGTGGTTCTGGGACAGCGGAATGCGAATACATGGTCTTCTCGATCGGAGACACCTTCGTGCAACCTTGCCCGGATAGTCTGCGTCGAAACATTTATCCCGCATGCATTCTGAAGGTCACTGCGAAGCTGGGTTGCTGTGGCAAAGCGGTTCCTACGGGCCTGAATGATCAAAAAGCGGTCTTCAGCTGCAGATGTTGCCTTGTCTCTGCCACCACTATGCCGTCTTACTGGTGTGCCATACTGCTGAAATCTTGCCGGGGCTCTGTTGATCGCCATATGGTGCACACCAAGGGCATCGCCAACCTGACGATGTGTGGCCCCTTGCTCCACCATCCCTATAACCCGCAACATTTCTGCTTCAGACAAATGTCTTCATACATTTGCATTTGCCATATTCAATCTTAAATCACAAGAGTTTGTATTGAAATGAAGACTGAATACCCCACACATGTCATGTTCACGTAGACAGTACACGAAACATCATGAAAATCAAGGGGTACATGCTTTCCATGACTGTCACGAAAAGTCTGCCTGTCAAGAGAGCTAATGTATACACTGGGGACCATCTCATTACGTTCCTCAATCATATCCACCAAACATATCCCAAATATGTCACAAGCAAATTTCACAATGATGTGTCAAATATTTGGTGCTTAGCAAACTTTGAGTAGTATATATTATTTAATTCATTTTCTTGTTCCATTATTTTGACATTGACAGATGCACCTGTACTATAACCCTTGAAACACCAAAATCAGTAAAGTACACTCCAAAATCAATTGGGTTACAAATCAACCCAAATCAGCTGGGCTGAGTGAATATGAACCCAATTGGGTTCATATTCACTCAACCCAGCTGATTTGGTTGATATTTAATACAGTTGATTTTACCGTGTTTCTGCATTGACCACACCCCCCACCCCAACATAGCATACAAAAAATATAGATTTATAACCTTTCATCACAGCTCAATGCATGTAACATTTACTAACTTTGCCTTCAGTTTCTTGAGTCTATCATCATATCATTTGTTATGAAAATCAGCCCAACATCTCTTGGCCAGAAAACAACAATAAAAAGAATCACATCCTTTGAAAGTGTGTGATTACTATAACAAAGGGTTGTGCTTGTTTTGTTATGAAAAATCAGCCCAACATCCACTGGACAATAAAAAGACTCACATGGCAACATTTATAAATATATCAAATTATCGATACAAAATTATTTATGTTTAACTCATTCTCGCACCTCTGAACTCAGAGTGCGAGCATCCTAATTAGAATCTCAATTATGGAAACACTGAAACTACCAGCGCGACTGAAGAAAACGATAGCAGCTCTGGGCGTCTCTTGCCCTGTCACCTGGACTATCCAGGAGACAGGCTAGAGCGTCCATCGGTCTCTTGAATTCAAGATCGAGGAAGACAAGAAATCACCACCCTACTCGGGGAGAGGTAGTACCTTTGACGAGAGGATCCCCTCTCACACTGGTCCTCATCCGAGTAGGTCAGGAGGCCCTGAAAAGAGAAAAAGAAAGAACAGCCCGTCCACCAAGCGGAGGGATTCCCGACGCTTGGAGGCATTCTTGGAGATGAAGAAAGAGAAAGGTGAGGAAAAGAAAGAGCCAGAGGCGGCCACCACTTCCCCTTCCACAGACAGCCCCATCCAAATGCCGGCTTCCCAGTCGGTATTGTCGGATGTGGAAGAGTCTGTGGTGACTGAGGTGGAAATGGAAGCTGCCCTCTCGCCTCTTCCTGATCCCCACTCGCCTCTTCCTTCTAAACCAGAATGCCAGGACGCGGACGACAGGATAGAGAACATCTTACGGGAACACAAAATACAAGGGGATCTTCACAGGCTAGAGATGGACAGGAAATACCAAGTATTCCTCCAACAAGTCGAAGAAGCCAAAAAAACTAATAGACGCCAGAAACATACAACAACAAAAGACTCAGCAATCACCCACAACCACTCCAGACTCGGCTAGGACCAGACCCTACAAAACTCAGCAACCATCATCAGGCAGCCCACCAACAACACCAACTACCACTGTCTCTCCTTCCAAACCTCCACCTCTGAAAAAGAAGCAGAAAAGACACAAGCGCCGCTAACAACCCACAACTTCTCCTCCTTTACCACGGTCTGACACTTTCAAATTCTACAGTTAATGAGGGTCGAAAGGGGCTTGCTCCCCAAATCGTCCCTGCGAGCCTTCGGCGCGCAAAACCATTTGATTCGGGATACAAAATTATTTTAAAAGTATAACACACCCGTCGGTCAATGGGGAATTGGCCTTTTGGGTATTGGTCTAGTGGGAGTTGGTCTAAAAGGAATTAGTCTATTCGTAATAATTCTTTGAAAAGAGTAACTTTGTAAACATGTTTATAGGATCTTCCTATGAAGATGTATATGAAATGGTTTCGCGCGCCGAAGGCGCACAGGGACGGTGTAGGGCAAGCACATTTCGGCCCTCTTTAACTGTAGAATATAGTTTCGATCATCAGATGGGTGAGAAAAAACAACAGCGGACCACCCAGAGAAAGACCCAAACTTCCTTGGTTCGGGGGCAGGCCTGCGTGGTAACCTACTTGGCCGGTGCAATAATGCGCGCTACTGGCGCTTAAAATAAGCGGGACGCAGGACCAACGCTCGTCTCCCAGGAGGTGGATGACCGCTTCTAAGGATGGAGTGAAGTGAAGGATGTTAAAAGTCCATAGCGATTACTGTGTTCCATAGCGGTTAGAGTTAATCTATAGCGGTTATTGGGGGGGGGGGATGATTCAAAGAAAAACATCTGTCGATACCTGCTTGAAATAGAAAAAACAGAATTAGTAGGTTGTATACAGTAGAGTAAGAGTGCTAATAAAGTAAGGAGGACATCTTGGTAGAGTAGATTTGTGTTTAAGTTAAAATGGGCGAGAGCAGATTATGACGCTTACACGCCACACCCGAGGGTGTTTCCTGCTCCTTGCTCCCTCAGACTGATTCCTACTTGACTTTATCAGGGTCATCTTGATAGGTTGAGATCGAGACTAGGATTAAGGGAGGAGAGCAGGTCATACGATCATGTGCCACACCCAAGGGTGTTATTTCTGCTCCTTACCTCCCCGGTTTGATTTTTCCTTGAGTTAATATGGTTTGTTTTAATTGCATAGGTTCAGATCAAGATTAAGATTAAGAGAGGGAAGCAGGTCATACGATCATATTCCACATCCGAGGGTGTTATTCCTGCTCTATCCCCTTCCAATTAAAGGGTGATTAAACAAATCAATTATGGTCGCAGCTTTTTATTGATGGGCATTAGGTCGGATTTTATTCTTTTATGTTTTTTTATTTTTGTCGACTTACACAGATGTCGTTTAGTTCGGATATCAGTTTGCTTTCCTTAAAGTGTTGGATCTTCCTATGATAACCTGCAGGCTGAGTTATACTAATAATAATAATAACTCTTTGGCCAGCCGCTGATTTGTCGCGGTCCTCATAAGAGAAGGCCATCATTCCCCCTGCACCCCACCCCCTCTTCCCCTCCTCTTCTCCCAGCATTCAGATATAAACTGCTTAATAGTGTCCCTCACTTCCTCTTTTTCAATTTCTTCAATAAGCATTCCTACCCTCTCCCTCGTGTCTCCCTTCAGCCATCTATCCTTTGTTTCTTCACCCCACTTCTGCATTATTCTTCCAGTAAATTTTATTCTATGAGGTATATACTGTGGGCATTCCAAGAGAAAATGTTCCAGTGTCTCCACTACTCCAGAGTGGCACATTTGGCATCCCTTTTCCCCATCTCTCCCAATTTTTCCCCGAAGCTCCAGTGATCTTGATCTCAGTTTGAACAGCAGTGACCCTCCAAAGGTGCCATCTAGGTACTTCTCAAAAGCTGGCTTTTCTTTATATTGTAACCCCTGCAGTGATCTTTTCACGCTAACCCCTGCTCGCCAGTTTCGATTGCAATCTTCCATGACTCTCTCTTTGACAAACCTTTTGCCTTCTTTCATTCCTACTTCTATGTTTGTGACCTCTATAGAGTAATTGTCCATTAGTTCCCTCACATGTTTTGACCACCCCGTTTCTATATTAGAATTCCAAATGGTATCGAGCATCAATTTGCACCACCGGTTGTCAGGCAGGTTTCTCAAGTAGTTAAAGTAACACAGTTTTCCCAAATCTACCCTGTCCTTGATTTTCATCCACCCAAGCTCCCCCCTTACTGCTTCCAAAGCTGCAGCATTACTCGACCCTGTTATCCATCTGCCGGCATCATTTTGAGTATTTTCCAACTTCTTAGTAACGGTTTGGTTTAATGGAATCACGTCCGTGCCATACGTTATACTTGGTAAGCCCACCCTCTCCCACAGTGTTTTCCCCACAAAGACCTTGTTGAAACTATTTTTCCCTAAAAGTTTTAGTTGGTTCAGAATTCTTTTCCCCTTCAGAATCAGTTTGGCTGAGTAATTTTTGTACAGCCCTCTTCCCGTTATATTTATGCTTACCCCTAGATACTCATACTCTCCCGTTTCTCCTACAGTGATTTGTTTGCTTTCCCCTTCGGGGATTGAGAACTCCCCCACTCTCCATCTCTTCGTCATATCTACCTTGCGTCCAACGGGTATTACCTTGCTTTTATTTTCATTTAGTTCGAGCCGCCAAGTGTTCCCATATCTACCAACAATTTCCAGCAATTTCTCTAGCCCCTGTTCAGTTCTAGACATTAACACCATGTCGTCCGCAAAGAATAAGCCTGGTATCTTTATGTCTCCAACATTTACCCCCTCCGCACTCTGAATTAGTTCGTCCCCTAAATCTTTAACATACAATGCAAACAAAATCGGTGAAAAGATACACCCCTGCTTGAGGCCTATATCCATAGGGACTCGTTTTGTAGTGATACTCCCTAGACTGAGTTGGCTTTGCACATCTGTATACAGTGCTTTCATGATTCCCACAAAGTCACCCCCTCATATTCAATTGCCATCTGCCATTGGTATTATGCTTCATATCTATTTAGTTTAACCCTTTACCTAACCTGAAAAGCAGACGACACTTGCAAAAATAATTCTTGAATAACTAATTTTTTGTCTCAAAAACATAGGTTATGACCCCTCGTTGGAACGAGCTCGTTCCAACGAGGGGTCATAACCTATGTTTTTGAGACAAAAAATGAAAAAGCAGTGAAAATTAATTGGCGATTTTTGAGAATAGTGCTGGCCGGTTTTGGCCGTTACGTTAGGTAAAGGGTTAATAAAAAAAATTAAAAATATTGGTACTTGTTATTTCAAACAAAATACTGGCTAGTGCCTTAGATGCAATTACCCCCCCCCCCCCCCCCCCCCCCCACACACACACACACACCAAAAATCCAACTTTATATACATTTGGTCTGAGGGTATTTTGTCCGAGGGTATTTTGTCCTACCCATTGAGGGTATTATGTCCTAAGGGTATTTTTTTTTGAGGGTATTATGTCCTAAGGGTATTTTTTCCAAGGGTATTTTGTCTGGATACCCTTATCAAGAAGACTCATGGAAATGGTAGACAAAGCGTACGAGGAATTGGTGCAACCTACCTTTCTGCAACATACACAAGAAACCACCAAACACTGGGCAAGGATCGAAACAAGCTTGTCTGGCTGGAGACGAGTGTACATTTTATATAAATAAACATTTGAATAAAGATTTAACAGCCCTTTTAAGGGCTTGAGGGTGTGTGTCAGTGAGAGGGTTTTTTGGGGGGTGGAGGGGGGTGGAGGAGGTCATTTGGAATTCCCGAAGGATAACCAGATACCTCAAAATCACATAAGGCATCCTATCTCCCAGAAGGCTTGATGGATGACTCCCGGTTTTTCAAAACTAAACTGTTGGAGCTTTCTACACTTCTTTTTTGTAACAGCTATGGTCATATACCGGGGCCGTTACCAAACCAGCGTTGCTGTTTGGTTTTCTTTTCTCATCTTCCCTTAAACTTGCCATCGCACAACATTATATTCTGGTTCGCCACCATGGTGGGACTCAAACCTCTACCATCGCCGAAATGTAACCGAATAGAGCCCACTCTTTAATAGTTTTAAAGGCGTTGAGGGATTGAGTATTGACCATCTAACACTCCAACATAAACTGCCGGGTATTCTAAAGTAACCCGAGGGGGTTTTGTCTTGAGGGGGTTTTGTCCTGAGGGGGTTTTGTCTACCATTTCAAAAAATGAGGGGGTTTTGTCCGAGGGGGGGGGGTTGTCTTGAGGGGGGTTTTGTCCTGTTACCCCTGAAACAAGCTTCATGAGCATGTTCCACTAATATCCACATCTGTATGATTTTATTGCTTAAGGTGTTTTTCTTTTTGGCTATAAAATTGTTACAAATATGTTGTCACTTGAAAATGAAAAAGTGATGTCAGGCACCTAATCAAAGTTTTTATTGCAACTTTTATTTAATTGCCATTCTCCATATTGGTATCTAAACACCAAGTAAATGGCACTCACAGACAACAATTACCAAAGCAATAAATAAATTGCATATCAATGCTATGCTAATCCTGTGACTAATGAGGCTATTACTTTTCTTAATCCTTTTCAAGAATGGCTCATTGAAACCTCTCTAAGCCATCATGTTCTGTAAAATTATTTGTTAATTTTTTTTAAATAATATTCAATAAAGATTCATCAAATAATTTGAAACTGTTTTTATTTATTAAGTTCCTCTGAAATCAACAGCAATCCTCAACAAAAGTTTTATATTTATTAAGTTTCTTTGTAATCAACAGCAATCCTTAAGAAAACTGAAAATAAAAAAGTTTGTTTTTTAAAAAAATAATCATTCCATGTAGACCAATTCCAGAAAGACCAACCGTTGGTCTACCTGGAATTGGTCTAAATGGAATTGGTCTACCTGGAATTGGTCTACCTGGAATTGGTCTAAGTGAAATTGGTCTACATGGAATAAACCGATCAAAGTGAAGGCTGCCCTTGCTACCACCTGGAGTATCCAGGTGCGCAAGGGAACAATTAACTTGACAGTGGATTTTGATACTAAGACAGAACCGACGTCCTTGGAGAGGTGTAGCACCTTTCGGGGGGGGGGGGATTTCCTCCCACACTGGTCACCCTCCTAGTGACCCGGACAAGCTGGATGAAGACCGCGGAGCAGTACAGTCACCACCAAGAGGAAGAGAAAGAAGGGACCAGACGACGAGATGCCCACCGAATGACGGAGTTTCTGGAGAAGAAGAAGAAGAAGAAGAAGAAGAAGAAGAAGAAGAAGAAGAAGAAGAAGAAGAAGAAGAAGAAGAAGAAGGAAGAGAGGGAGGCAAGTGAGGGCGTCATAGGGTCTACACCTGTCACCCCTGACCAACCCTTGTCCAGCCCGGCACCCCCTTACAGGAGGAGGGTCTGGAGGACAATGGGTCGTCCGGTGACAGATCAATCTCCGACCCATCAGACTCTTCATCTGAAGAGGAGATGGAGGAGGAACATCTGTCTATGGTACAGGAAGTTGTCCCAGATGACGCACCTTCCACCCTCCAGCTCTTGCTTCCCGGCTTCTTTGTACAAGGAATCTGACCAGGAGGAGAACATCCCGGACTCCGTTGAGGCATTCCTCAGGGAGGAGATCCAGGACGATACTGTCCGAGCTGAGTATCAGGAGACATTCAACTTCTATGCTGAAATCAGGAAATGCCCCAAGGCTACCTTCAAAAATCCCAAGAGACAGTACCAAGGATCAGGCCGTTCGTCGCCAAAGAAAAACCTACTCTTCCTCCTGAACCGACAACGCCACAAACATCCATCTCTCCGACGCATCCTCCTCCCTCCAAGAATAACCTTAGGAGACACAGACGCCGATGAATACCTTAACTCCTTCCCTCTTTTACGGCGCTCAGACATAACAACAGCCAATGAGGATCGAAAGGAGCTTGCCCCACAGAGTCCTTGCGCGCTTTCGGCGCGCTAAAACCATCTCTCTTCTCATTACGACTGTTTTCTTCGAGCACAAATTCTCCAACCATTGGCACGAATTGCAATCCCCCCGCGTAAAAGTCCAAAATGTATCGCCCATACCGGTGTGTGAGAGGAACTTTCTCCAGAAAAAAACAGTTCTTTGTTATTATACGGGGCCAGGTACACACAAACCTCCAATATGGCACCCCCCCCCCCCCCCCCCGTCACTTATCCTCCCGAAGCAATCTGCTCCATTCGCTGGCTTTGGAAGCTCTGAGTGGACATACAACATAGGAATATCCTGATACTACACAAGAAAAGTCTTGAACGGCATGAAACATTTTGGCACAAATGCCAAAAGTTTAGTAACAATGAAAATGAAAATACCACATGAACGCTTATTAACGAATGAATTCTGACATTTGCTCGCCGTTGCTCGGTGGTTCTTTTCGGGTACTCCGGCTTCCTCCAGCCGCACAACTGTCTGACAGTAGGTGACCCTGGCTGTCGAAAGTGTCGTTAAACTCACGTAAATAAATTAATAAATAAACTGACAAATAAATAATCCCTTCCGATAAACTCATTGAAGATTATTCAGTGTGTCACGTACCCGTGTGGTCAGAATTAAAAAAACACAACACACTTCTCGTCAGGCATGGAACTACCAGATAGACTAGTGAAAGCCATTTCAGCTCTGGGCGTCTCATGCCCTGTCTCCTGGACTATCCAGGAAATAGGCTTGAGCGTCCACCTGAAAGTGGAGTTTGAAATTGAGAAACCAACAACAACGGCAACCTCTTCGGGGAGAGGTAGTACCTTTGGAGAGAGGATCCCCTCTCCCACTGGTCCTCACCCGAAGGGGCACGGAGGCCCTGAAAAGAGACAGAGCACGAAAAAGAAGAAGAGCCCATCGACCAAGCGCAGGGACGCCCGGCGCTTGGAGGCCTTCCGGAATAGGAAGAAAGAGTTGAGTGAGGGGGTGGAGGCTCTGGAGGCAGCCGCCAGCTCCCTCCTAGTCCCACTGGTACACCCAATCAACTGCCGGCTCCTGAGCCGGTACAGTTGGATGGGGAACGTCCAGTGGAGACTGAGGAGGAACTGGAAGTTGCTTTTTCACCGCCTCCCACCCCTCACTCCCCCCTTCCTTCACTACCGGAAAGCCCGGGAGCGGTTAAGCCACCAACCATTATGGAGAGGATCATGAGAGAGTTAGAGTTGGCCAAGGCAACACAGTAAAGAGCAAGAGAGTACCTAAGAGAACACGGCTCTACACCACCACCACCAGCCTCATCACCATCACCATGCCAACCTCCAAAGAAGAAAAGCCGCAAAAAGGCCAGAAGGGGATAGACCTTCTTTCCTCCTTCCTTTTCCTCCTTCAACACGCCTAGACATGTGTAAACCCATCACCTACAGCCACTGAGGGTTGAAAGGGGCTTGTCCCCCAAATTCGTCCCTGCGCGCCTTCGGCGCGCCAAACCATTTCTTCTTCTCGTCAGTGTCGGGTCTGGAGATCTCTGACTTGTGAACGCGGAACCTTTGCCGAAGACGTTTCATCCGTTACTTATTCCCATTTCCTTATTTGACATTTGTTATCAACCGATAAAGTGACAACCGTTAGTTATTTCCAGTTCATTATTCGACATTCATTATCAACCGATTTCATCGGTTGATAACGAATCTCGAATAAGGAACTGGGAATAAGTAACGGTTGTCACTTCCCCACCTCTACCTCTTATTGTGAATGAGAGTGCTAACTCGCTCCTGACCAATTTGATCCCATTTCTGGAAAAGATTGCTAAAGCTCCTCTCGAACACATCAGCGCACATACTAGTTAAGTATTGCCCCAAGATACGGGCTAACTTATGAGCAGATAATAATCTATCCCAGAACACTGTACTGACGAGTTTAACTGGCATAATAAACAGATCTAACGAGGAAATGTACATAGCGAAGGGCCCTGCCAATCACGCATTTTAGATTCGAATTGAATCGGGTCTTTTATACGAAATTGAATCGAATCTCGAATGGAATTCTGGGTATCTTGAAGATGGGAGGGGAGACTGTAAACCTGGTTGTTCCGACTGTAATGGCTCATGTCGCGACTGATAAAATATTCTAGCTGCATCATCAAGGCATGCCTTCTGGAAGACATGCCTTGATGATGTTGTTGGAACGGTGTACGGAAAAGTGCCCTTCAGGAAAATTGCCCTTCCAGAAGGTTACCCGAATCGACGGGAGAGGTTACCAAACTCTCTGCCCAATGTTCTTGCAATCGGATATCCGAATTACCAAATTTGCAGATGAAATGGTTTCGCGCGCCGAAGGAGCGCCGGGACGTTGTGGCGCAAGCCCATTTCGACCCTCTTTGACTGTTGAATGTGGTTTCTTGCAACGTGTTTGGCGTGTTAAAGGAGGAAGAGGTGGAGTACTCAGCGGCTGTCTAGGATCACGGTGTTCTTGGGAGACGTGATGGTTTTCTGATTTTCTTTGATCTAGACCCTCGGGTGAGGACCAGTGCGAGGGGGGGGGGGGGGTCCTCTTTACAAAGGTGCTAACTCTCCCCGAGGACGCTGTGTTGGTATTTTCAGGCAAGTACAGTCTGCCACTTATGGGATGATCTTATGTGATGGGCCATCATTGGCAAGTATAGTTTGCCCCAGGCAATCGATGGTGGTTGATTTGGCTTCTGTGTCAGATTTGTTTTCGGTGTTGAGAAAAAAAAGCGACACCGGCCCCTTTCGGTGACCACCGAGAGACAGATCCGAACTTCCCTGGTTTGGGGGCAGGCCTGCATGATAACCTATTTGGCCGGGGCATGAATTCGCACTACTGGCATTTACAAAAAGGGGCAACAAGTGGGACGTAGGACCAACGCTCGCCTCCCAGGAGGTGGGTGGGCACTTCTAGGGATGGAGTGAAGGATGTTCAAAGTCCATAGCGGTTACTATGCCTTATTGCGGTTAATCCATAGCGGTTATTGGTGGAGGACTGTTGGGAAAAAAACACATCTGTCTGTACCTGCTTAACCCTTTACCTAACGTAACGGCCAAAACCGGCCAGCGCTATTCTCAAAAATCGCCAATTAATTTTCATTATTTTTTTTAATATTTTGTCTCAAAAACATAGGTTATGACCCCTCGTTGGAACGAGCTCGTCGAGCTCGTTCCAACGAGGGGTCATGACCTATGTTTTTGAGACACAAAATGAAAAAAAATAGTTATTCAAGAATTATTTTTGCAAGTGTCGTCTGCTTTTCAGGTTAGGTAAAGGGTTAAAATAGAAAAAAACAGAATTAGTAGATTGTATATAACAGAGTACAAAAGCTGACATGTAGGGTTGTCTTGATAGAATGAGATATCACGTTTATAGGCGGGCTATCATGATTAGGGGAGGAGAGCAGGCTTTCACGCTTAAATACCAAACCCGAGAGCGTTATTCCTGCTCTTTACCTCCGCGGTTTGATTCCTAATAGAGTTGATATGGCTCATCTTAATTAGGTAGGTTGAGATCGAGATTGACGGAGGAGAGCAGGCTTTCATGTTTAATTGCCACACCCGAGGGCGTTATTCCTGCTCTTTACCTCCTCGGTTTGATTCCTATTAGAGTTGATATCGGTCATCTTAATTGGATCGGTCGGGATCAAGATTAAGAGAGAAGAGCAGGCTTGCACGTTTCAAAGCCACACCCGAGGGTGTTATTTTTACTCTTTACCTCCGCGGTTTGGTTCTTACTTACGGCGTGATTAATTTGTGGCATTTTTAGCTTTTTGCCGGCTGGTGCAAATGTCCTGGAGTTCGAATATTAGGTTACTGTCGGTGAGGCGATCGCGATTTTTCGTTTTTCGCGGCACGGAAGGCGAGGCGGTTTTCTATGGACGGAATTCCGGCTCTGTCGTGGCATAATTTGATGGGGGGGGGGGGGGGGGGGTACCCCAGGTGGCACAGAGGGCGAACCTGAGCGTGTGGTTATGGACTTTTTGGAGTTTCCCCATATTGGTTTTATTTTCGTTGGTGAGGAAGAGTACCCCATACTCGAGGATACGGCGCACGAAAGCTTTGTATAATTAAGTAGGATAGCCTGATTGGTTCCCCGAGAAGTACCTCGAAGCATTTTTATCAGATTAATGCGTCCTGTGGCTCTGGTGACGATATCGTTGGTGTGTTTATTGAAGGATAAATTTTGGTCAATGGTTATACCAAGGAATTTTGCTTCGGTGCATTCTGGTAGGACTTTGTCCAGACGTTTTAGGTCAAGGTTGCGATTCCTTTTCTTACAGGTGAACGTGATTCTTTAGGTTTTATTAGCGTTCAGCTTAATTCTCCATTTAGCACACCATAACTCAAGATCTTCGAGAGCGCGATGAAGGGACGTTTGAACTTGATTGGTGGTGTTATTAGATTCCCAAAGTCCCTTATCGTCCGCAAATTGTGAACGCGTTTGTCGGAGATTTTGAGGCCATTGACGTAGATGATATATAGGAGGGGGCTAAGAACGGAGCCTTGGGTGCGGGGGGGGGGGGGGGCACTCTCGGACATTTCGTTGTTGACTCTAATTTTTATTTCGCGATCGTTAAGGAATGAGAAGAGTAGTCTTAGAGATTTCATAGGGAGATTCATTCTGGATAGTTTGAGGCGAATTCCGTTATGCCAAACGGAATCGAATGCCTTTCTACATCTAGTAGGACTGCCGCGCCTATTTGTTGGTTATTGAAGGCTGTTTTCGTTTGTTCCACGAGGCGGTGGACGTGCTCAATTCCTTTTTTACGGTTCCTATAGGCTCTTTGTCATCTGTTGAAAAAGTCAGTTCCTTCAAGATGCTCCGTTAGTCGATTGGTATAAGGATTCTTTCGAACACCTTGCCAAAGGAACCGAGAAGACTGATTGGGCGGTAACTGGCCGGATTCGAGGGGTCTTTATCTGGTTTAGGTATCATGACCCCAATGGCTGACTTTCAACATTTTGGAAAGTAACCATGGGTGCGGCATGCGTTGAAGAGGGTTTTCAGCCTAGTTATTAGGGAATTTGGGCTTTGTTTGAGGATTTTGTAGCTCATCTCGTCCTCGCCAGGTGAGGAAGAGTTCTTGAACTTTCTTATGATGTTGATGATTTCGTCATTGGTGATAGGGATGAAGAGGTCATCATCGTCCCCATCTTGTGGGTCGGTGTCAAATTTAAGGTCACGGTAGATGTCGGGGTGCTCATTTATGAAGTTATCCCTTGCGTTAATGACGGTGTCATTGTTATCTGGGCTTTCGTGTTGGCGGTGAGTTTTTCTGCGGAGGGCGGCGAAAGTGTCGGCCTTGTCTTTGTTGATACACGCAAAGGAGCCATCTTCCCTTTTAAGGGGTTTGGCTGCTGCTTTTTTGCCTTGATTCTTCTGACCTGGCTTGTTGTTCGGCCTGGTGGGCTTTCTTAAGCACGCCATGAAGGCGGTTATAAATTGTTTTCAGGTCTGCTTTTATGAGTGGATCACTTTTTGCTTTTAGAGCGCGAAGGGTTTTTCGTTTGGTTTTAATTAGTGAAGGTGTGTCACCTGAGATTATTATAATCCCTGATGGGTACGGATGTGGGATGGGAAAATCTCACCCGAGGGCAAGATATTTGGGACAGACACGAGGCTTGCCGAGTGTCTGGACCAAATATCTTGTCCCGAGGGTGAGATTTTCCCATCCCACACCCGTACCCATCAGGGATTATTTTTCTCCCCCACCATACAGCGGTAACGTCAGCCAGAGGTAATCGGCGGTCACGTGCTGATATAATCAACTCATTTGGTATTCGTTGTTTTGAAAAACTAATGACGCCATCGGAAAGAGCATGCAAAAGTTACGTATATACCAAAGGCATATACCACGAAATCAATTAGGAACGGTGGCATCTTGGGGTTTAAAGTGTTTTAGAGCATCAAAGTTTGACCACACGGCATTCTGATGACGTCAATATGAATTAGTTGGTAGCAAAAAACTGATACGATATGCATAACGTTATAATAACGTTAATATGAAGATAGGTAAAACCTAGAAGAGAACGCAGTCCGGCTACATACAAAATTATAGTGCAAGCAGGCGGTCGATTTCACTAAATTCAGAGAGCTTCAGTTGCGGGAACAGTTTTGTAAAGGTAATTAAAATATTTGGAAAATTATTGTTTTTCAAATAACAAGGATCGAATTGTTAAACAATCACTTTCGCATTAAATGTGAAATCAGAATTTAGACAAGTAAACTAAACCGATAAACTTTAAAAAAATAAATGGCAAATACCACCACTCGCTTTTCCTGCTTTGTTGTTGTTTTGCAGACGACAAAGTCAACATTCTGGGCGAGGACGTTGATTTGATAACCTGGGTCAGCTGACTGAATAATTCATGTCTTAATCCCGCCTTGAACGACTAACTCCCGCCCTAAACGTCATTTCGAACGAATGACGCAGCGATCCGCGCACGTGCCTCTTCGTGTTTTGATGCTATTTTTATTTCAAGTCATCCCAGAGTTCAACATTCGCCCAAAACTCCTCCCATTGTTTACGCTGCTAACATTGCACGAATATTATTCCTTATAATGTTTAAAATGTACGATAAATCTTTAATGTGAATTGTCATTAAAATTGTATCCAAATTTACTATATTTATTTGTTACAAATACCAATATATATCCTTTTAAATTGACCTGAAACATCGAGCCGATGGTAAAATGGAGAACAGTTCGTCTGACGGTATTTTTTTTCAACTTTCCCAGAATTCAATATCGAACGAAAACATGGCGGCCTCCAATGGGTCAAACCGGAACCCGCAATTTTAACTTTGTTAGCTTATAGTTGTATGTAACTCATTGGGAAATCACACTCGCGTGAGTTACCTATGGAGCTCACTCCGTGAGCCCCGCTTCGCGGGGCTCGGACTGCGTTCTCTATAAATGTATAACGTCACGTGGGTGGGGTGGGATACATCTGTCTCTCCCTGCTATCTCGCCCGGGACACACGTATGTTACACATGCAGTGGGGGAGAAAGTTCTTCTCCAGGGGCGCACTGCTTCTTTCGGACATATTTCATTTAAGGTGGAGTTGATTGTTACTTGCAAGCCCGCGCATTGGGCTTCGAGTTCAGAGGGATTTTTAGGGGGCTGTGGGGGAGTTTGTCATCGATGATATGACACCACACCACTTCACAACCTTTATACAGCTCTATCTGACTGGAAGCCAATCAGTTTGTACCTGTGTGCGAAGATAATCAACTTGAATATGATTGTCTTGATTGCTGGCCTGTGACTGTTATCAACTTGTGCCTCGCCTCTCTCGATAGGCAGCTATTGGCTAATCAGCCTGTAGATGTGTTTTGTGGTAACCTCTGCATAATTGGAAATCAGCATGCCAATACAGTGTCATAACTTATTCGGCTAAGCCATCCAATCAGCTGATTATAACGGTAATTTAATGATTCACTTGATAATTGTGTTTTGAAAAATGAAGGTATTCCAATTTAATTGTCAGTACGTCGCTCATAATTTCTAATGTTGATCTTGAGCTATTGAGAGTCAAAATATACGCAGATCCCAAATCTATTGACCCGGCCTAAGAGGATTCAGGAAGACGGACTAGGTTCTAAGCTTGACACACTTGATCAACTATCAACAGCCCGACATGTCTTCATCCCATTTATTTATTTGAAGGAGGTTTCACATAACGCGCTACCAGCACCCGTGGGCTGTTGGGTCGAGTTATGATAGCTCCTTGTTTGATACAACGTCGCCAGAGTGCTAGAATGTTCTATGTCCCCTATGGGACATAGAACATTCTAGCACTCAGCCGACGACAATGTACTTGATACAATGTACTTGTTCAGCTAGTAAATTTTAACGACTTATGACCCGCATCTCCTGTTTGGCAGCCACTCAGTTTGTACACTTCACATGTATAACTCAACCCTGCACATTTTGGAAATAGGGAGTGCGGTCGCAAGTATTCTTGACTGTTATGTCGTTGTTATCTAGTGTCAAAACGTCACAGTTCTCGGCCGCAAATTTGTCTAGAATGTAATCAGGTTACCGCCAATTGTATCTTGTAAGGAAACATTCCATTCACACACTTCTTCAATAATTCAAAATGAAATGGCGGCGGTTATTGTTGTTCATTACGATGTTTCGTAGAGCTGGATTTTCACTTTGGAGAGGGAGCGCGGTGGCTCAGTGGTAGACTGTTGGACTACTATGCTAGAGGGCATGAGTTCAATCCTCGTCCGGGACGACCCGCGTTGTGTCCTTGGGCAAGGCACTTTATCCCGGTTGCCAACATGGGGGCACGATGACGCCGTGTACTAAGGCGTACTGCACGCCGATGGTGCACATCAATGGTGTCTTCAACCGCTGTAATCCTACTTGAGCGGAGCTTGAACAGAGTTAGAATGTTGAGGAGCTGATAGTTGCTCATCGATGCTCGGTGTTTCTCTCCAGGTACTCGGGATTCCTCCACCCGTAAAACTGTCACGGTCGCGATTAGACATTGTGCATAAGTATGTGACCTTCAACACCAATAAGTAAATAAATAATTTGGAAATCAGCATTCCGATACAGTGACGTATTCAGCAGAGTCACTCAATTTGCTAGTTGTTTTTAGAGTAATCTTATGATTCACCTGATTATTGCGTTAAGATTTAATCATTTGCCCCGCCTCTGCGTTTGATTGGTTGAAAGCATACAGCGTGAAAGTCGTCAAAATCGTATAAACCAAATCACGTAATGGTTTGGAATGTCTACACTCTGGAAGCCCCGACCACTCAATCCAATTGTCACCGTGAGGGCGTGACGGCAGACTGATAGATGGATGACAAGCTTGTAAACAAAGATCAATGATCGATTTTTCGTCGCCTCCAGTCAGCGAGAATATAATGATAACTTCTCGGGAACAATTGAATTTAATACAATATACCGAAGTGGGAGACGAATAAAAGATCATACATCCAAACATGATTTTGGGGGAACTGACAAAAATGTTTTTAATGATATTGTTACGTGACTTGCTAAATATCTGTCATCTGCGATCGAAAATCAAAACAACAAACAATTTGACAATGATTGACGTGACCTGTTTGTGGCACACTTTCCTGAGTTTGACTGTTGTCTTTTTGCGACAATTAACAGTTTTTCGTTCACGTACACATAGTTTTTATATTTTAATATTACAGCCGGATTAAATTATAAGAAATAACTGTTGTTTTCCTTCGGTTTATGTGATATAAACCGAAAATTTTCAGCACAAGCTTAATCATAACTCGCTACGCGAGTTATGAAGCTTGTGCTGAAAATTTTCGGTTTATATCGCATAAACCGAAGGAAAACAACAGTTATTTCTTAAATGAATTTTGAAGGTGTTTCAATTTTACTGTTAATGCCTCGCTCACAATTGCCGCATTTCGTCCCCTGAGTTCCAATGTGTTCTATGTGCCTCTTGGTACATAGAACACATTAGAACTCGGGACACGATGTGTCTGACGGTAAACTAAGCTCATTAGGAAACCAACATGACAGTACAGTTTTCTCTTAAGTTCCACCTCTTCGGATTGGTAGCTAATCAGCTTGTTCACGTGCGCAACGGTAACCTGTGCACAATTGGAAATCAGTGAACCAATATATTATTTTGTCTTATTCGGCAAGCCATCCAATCAGCTGGCTATGATCCACTCGACTTCTGTGTTTTGAAAATTGAAGGTATTTCAATTTAATTGTTAATACCTTGCTCACAGTTTATGTCGTTGATCTTGAACGATTGAGGGTGGAAACATACGCAGATCTCGGAAGTACTGTCGCGGCCTTGGAGGCTTTAGAAATACAGATTAGGTTGTTAACTCGACACACTTTATCAAGCATCAATAAACGGGCCTGACCTATTCCATTTATCTGTTTGAAGGAGCTGCCACATAATGATCCATCAGCCCAGCGGGCTGTTGGTCGAGATATGTCACCCCCTTCCTTTTTTCTTTAATTTAATTGACATGTCCATTTTATTATTGATAGTCTGTCAACAGTCCTTGTCAAGCTAATGTTAAACTGTTTTCTCTCTGTCATAACTCATGTTTGAAGGAAGCTTCACGGATTGATCTAGCAGCCCCTGTGGGTTGATGAATCGACTCGTGACGGCTCCTTGTTTAACTGAGATGTCCATTGTTTTCATGCTTGGATGTCAGTTACCGCATTTTACTCAAAAAAATTGATAATAGATTGTCACAAGTCGCTGTCAGGTCAATGCTGTGTTGGAATGTTTTTCGAATGTTATCACGCATGGTTAGAGGGAGCCTTCATGGATCGACCCAGCATCCCCCTTGGGCTGATGGATTGACTTTTAACGGCTCTTTATTGCAGAAGCATGTTCATTGTTTTGATTCCAGATATCCATCGTGGGTCAAAATCCATCGTTGCACATTATCTCGGAGAGACCATGCAAGTGAATAATACTCACCCATTTACCAAAGATACTCTGCCCGATGTTTCTGTGTCGCAAGTGATTTCGTTGTGCGCTGATTTTGCTCGTCACAAAGCCAGATACAATGTATCTGTTTTGCTATGAATATTACGAAAAAATTGTTTTCAAAAATTTATATCGAGATCATGCTCAGGTTCAGATTCAGATGTCGGAATAAGATTAATGTGACATGGAATTAACTTGATTGTGAATTTGTCATACTTAACTGGTTGAGGGCTTTTTTATTTTTGGTGGTTTGAATTTGTTATTCAAACCTTGTTCTATTACAAATTATTGGAGAGTGCCCACAGGCACTCTCCAATAATTTGTAACAGAACAAATTTATGTAAACAAAATATCATTTACGTTTGACTGAATTTGAAACATGAGCAATGAAAACGTGGGTTCTTGCTTTAGCATCCTCATTTTTCTTTGAAAACCCTGATGGTGGCTTCTAGCACTCAACCAGTTAATCAATCATCAACTTAAGAACCCGATTAGTTCGTATCCTATTTACTTGTTGGAAGGATCTCCCGCGAATCGATCCACCGACTCCCTCCCGTGGGTTGCTATACAGAGCTATACAGAGCTGTGGCACTCCGTGTCTAACAAGCATGTCTACTCTCTCGATGCTACCCCGATTGTCCACATGGGGGGGGGGGGGGCACGATGACGCCGTGTACTAAGGCGTACTGCACATCGATGGTACGCATGTCTTCAACCAATCTAACCCTGCCTGTGCTACAGTGAGGAGTTGCGATGTTGGGGAGTTGGCTGTTGCTCGTCGTTGCTCGGTGGTTCTCTCCGGGTACTCCGGCATCCTCCACCCGTAAAACTGCCACGAAATAACCATTGGACATTGGCTTAGCAGCGACTGTTGCCCGCCTAACTTCAAGACAATGAGCATGCCCGTAGAACAAGGTACTGTTATAACTCGATCCAACACCACCTCCACCCCCCAAAAAAAATCCCTCCCAACATACGTGATGACATATGGAATGCAATGGAGGACTGGCTTTACAGCAACTGCTAACAACCTTGCATCAAAACAATTGACATGCCAGTAAAAACAAGTAGCTATCAACACTCGAACCTGCAGCCCACGGGAGGGAACCGTACCAGCTGGTTAGCTGCCATTCAAGAGACCACTCACAAGTCATTAACTGTTACACATCTGCAATCAGGTCAATCATTTTCATGCCGAGTGCCTTCATGCACAAGTACATGCTGATAGGCCGCTAGTGACAAAGTGTGAATCCAGATTGTAAAATCAGTGTCTGTAAGTGAATTGGATTCAGCGAGGGCAACTCGTTAAACTGTGACAAGTTAATAATAAAAAAAAAAATGAAATCTACCGTTATCCGACTCGCTAGATCTTTTCATTCAGTATAATGAATTGTTGGCCATTCTATTATTTGTCTGAACAGCGACTCTACAAATCTTGCATCAAAGCAATGAATATGCCAGTTAAACAAGGAGTTGCCACAACTCCATCAAACAGACCACCTGTTTCAGCGGATTGATCTGTGAAGACTCCTTCTAACATACATGATGTCATATGAAGTATGATTATCTATTTGTTTATCTGAGTTTAACTACACTTTCGACAGCCGGACTCACTTCTTGTCGAAATGGACTACAATCGAGCATTGTCTTAACGTCGACTTTTGACAACCTAGTGTTGTGTTTGAATTGAGTGAATGAATGCAACCCACTTTACACTGCACTTAGCTCGCATGACGTTTCAACACCGTCGGGAAGCGCGGCGGCTCAGGAGGTAGAGGTGCAGGCTGCAAGCCGAGAGGTCCTCGGTTCGAATCCCACCTGCGGCATCCGCGTTGTGTCCTTGGGCAAGACACTTCATCTCCATTGCCCACGTGGGGGCACGGTGACGTTCTGTACTAAGGCGTACTGCACGTCGATGGTGCACATGTCTTCAACCAATCTAACCCTGCTTGTGGTTAGTTAGTATGTTGGGGAGCTGACAGTTGCTCGCCGTTGCTCGGTGGTTCTCTCCGGGTACTCCGGCTTCCTCCACCCGTAAAACTGTCAAAGTCATAATTAGCAATTGTGCATAAATATGTGACTTAAAACACCAATAAATAAATAAATATGTAACCACCACCTTGAAACCAGAAATAGTGTAAACAGCACCAAGATCCGTGAACCTGACATATTTTGTGTTACATAATGTATACTATCGAGGTTTATCGTGCTGGGATTGGTGCGTTCAACTCTGTAGTCTACGGTCGCAGCATAAAACATAATTTGGAGAAGAGTTAAACTTTATGTGTTTTATCCTATTTGGACATGCACCTCAACGGTTACGATCTCTCTGGAATCTTTACCTCCATGACTTCCCTGTTCCTCCACTACGAGCTCGCCCGTGGTGGAAAAACAGGGATCTCATGGTCAAATCCCGCATCTACTAGTCATGTTGGGTGTTTTGTATTGACACCCACCAGGCCTGTTAATTACAAGATGGCTACTGCCTCTGTACTGGCCACTCTTGTACATAGACCTCCAGTATGCACAATTTCTGTTATATTTCTATGCTTGTTTGTCTCTAAGTTAATAATTTTGATATCCGGTGATATAGAACTGAATCCAGGTCATAACCCTGTGGACCCACACAGTAAAGATAGTATATTAAAATATATCTTCTCAGTATACAGAGTATCAAACCTAAATTAGATATTATTAAATGTGAAGCTCTGTTTTGTGATATCCTGGCCCTCTCAGAGAGAGGGACATATAATAGTTACCCAACAATATCGCTCATCTTACCTAGATTTCAAGAACCCATGTACGCAAAGATCGGTTAACGAGAGGAGTTGGGGTGGCGGTTTATATCAAAGAAGGCATTATCTTCCCACAAGGAACAGACCTGGAAATGTTAAACATTGAATATATTTGGGTTGAAGTGCTGTCAAGCTATAGTAGACCCCTCTTATTAGGCGTATTCTACCTGCAGCCAAACAGTTCTCAAGAAACATGGAATATTATTTCTACGTCTTGTGGCTCAGTTGGTAGAGGTGCAGGCTGCAAGCCGAGAGGTCCTCGGTTCGAATCCCACCTGCGGCAACCGCGTTGTGTCCTTGGGCAAGACACTTCACCCCGAATGCCTACATGGGGGCACAATGACGCTGTGTACTGAGGCGTACTGCACGTCGATGGTGCGCATGTCTTCAACCAATCTAACCCTGCCTGTGCTGCGGTGCAGAGTTCAGAGTTACGATGTTGGAGAGCTGACAGCTGCTCGTCGTTGCTCGTTGGTTCTCTCCGGGTACTCCGGCTTCCTCCACCCGTACAACTGTCACGGTCACGATTAGCCATTGTGCATAAGTATGTGACCTTAAACACCAATAAATAAATCAATAAATATTTCTACGTCCATTGAGAAAGCTAAAGACTCCGACCAATCAGATTTAATTGTTACTGGGGATTTTAATGATAGTCAGCTACTCCGACCAAGGAATGACTTTGCAGAAATCGCCAAATATTTCAACCTGACGCAGCTTGTGAACGAACCGACGTGTTTTAGCATCGTTGATCGGCGTTTTTGCGGTAAGCAACACAGTGGGTGTCTTATCTTATGAAGTCCTGGATTCATTTTTCCCAACTCTGATTCGTTACCATTCACCCATCTTAGTTGAAGTTGATTTTGTTAAGCATACATCCACTGCATTTAAGCGACGTGTATGGACGTATGCATCAGGAAATGTCACTGACCTCAATGTTGCCATCGAGAACGAAGAGTGGGGTGACATTTTTGATGATTCTAGCCTGGATAACATTATTAACGATTTTACTGAAAAACTTACGGATCTGGCTGCCAGGTACACAATAACATCCCAAATAAATATACTTCTCCAGACCCAGTCAATCAAAATGGTTTCTTAATGAACTGAGATTGCTGATCAGGCAACGAAAGAGGCTGCATCGAATTGCCAAGTGTAGCGGCCTCTCTCAAGCGTGGACTAGATACAAATGCAAACGAAACGAAGTTTTCTCTTCAGTTCGGAAGGCCAAAGCGTGCTATCTGACAAGAGTTCAAAATACACTGCGAGGGCTCGAGATACCACCTTCACTATGGGGAAAGACCCTAAAATCATATATTTGAAATGTCTCTGCTTTTGCTCTATATCCACAGTGGATGATTCATCGACCTCTCTGCCTCCTCGTGTCCAATAGTCCAGTGTAACATTTGACATTATTACCCTTCAACGCGCAGAGGTCCTTGAGGCTCTGAAATCGACCAATCCAGCCAAAGCGTCTGGACCGAACCTTATTAGCCCACGTTTCCCCAATGAGTGTAAAAATTCATTGAGCGATCCATTATTGCTCGTCAAAGCGTCTGGGTCGGACCTTATTAGCCCATGTTTCCTCAATGAGTGTAAAAATCCATTGAGCGATCCATTATTGGTCCTCTTCAGTATCCTTTTAAATAATTATTATTTTTCGGTCATTTGGAAAAAGGGCTAATGTTTCGCCCATCCTCAAGAAGAATCCCTCCAAAGTGGTGACTAACTATCACCCGATATCATTGATTACAGTTAAAACTAGAAGTCCCGTCATGAAATGCGCACAAATAGCACGTTGATATGCGCGTTAATGTACGCGTTAAGGCCCAAGTAAAGCTATCAAATTCTATACATATGGCCTGTGCACAAGCAATGTTTCAGCCAATGGACCTCCGGGTAACCCGGAGGTCCATTGGCAGAAACATTGCATGTGTTTGCTATGAGTTACCAAGAGAACCTGCCGTGCTCTGGATGCCATTCGATATGACAATTGCGCGCAATTCCAACGCGCAATTAAGCCTAGATAAGCGCACTATTCGTGACAGGACTACTAGTTTTAACTGTAGTTGTGTCGGTAAAGTATTGGAGAAATGTGTTTTTAAGCTCCTCTGATTTCTCACTGATAACAATCTTCTTAGTCAATTTCAGTCCGGATTCACTCCAAACATTTCTCCAGTTCTCCAATTAACCGATATATATAAATTTTGCCATGCCCTGGATGAAGAAAGGAGGTTAGTGTTGTCTTCTGCGATGTCAGTAAAGCATTTGACAAAGTGTGACATGCTGGTTTGATTCACCAGCTTGAGAAAATCGGAATTGAAGGGGACCTACTGGACTTTTTTGAAATTTTATCTTTCTGATAGAACACAAAGAGTTACTGTAGCATCTGAGTCCTCATCACGGAGAACTGTCTGCTCTGCACCCCATAGGGGTCCATTCTTGGTCCCCTTCTGTTTCTGATATACATTAATGACATAACTGAAAATTTAAATGGTAATGTACGACTCTCTGCGGATGATACGTCCCTATACTTTATTGTGGAAGAACCTATTCAAGCTGCTAATTTAATTAACGGTGATTTAGGAACAATCGAAAACTGGGCAAAAACGTGTTTGATAGAATTTAACTCACAAAAGACGGAAAGTATATCTCGCAAAAGTATTCTGTCCTTACACCCACCTTTATATCTTTCCAGTACGCAAAATACCGAGGTAAGTAATCACAAACACTTAGGTGTTAGTAAATAACAATTGTACATGAAATAATCATATTGACCATATTTGCTCAATGGCTTGGCACGCATAGACCTGATGAGGATGCATAAATTCGTAATCGACAGACGTGTACTTGAGAATTTATTTTGCCTTCATCAGACCTCTCTTAGAATATGCAGACACTGTGTGGGACAACTGTACTGAAACTGATGCCGCTAATACAGAGAGGATTCAAATAGCTGTTGTCCGAATCGCCACTGGAGCAACCATGAGCTCAAGTAACACGATTATATAATGAAACATGTTGGGATACCTTTCTGGATAGACGTCGGAAACACAAACTTATGCAGTTCTTTAGAATGAATCACCATATAACGCCTCCATATCTTGCAAACAAAGTGCCCCTATCATATCAGCAACCAACAGAAGCCACATGCTTCGTACAAGTGATAACCACCGCGTACCCTTCTGGCGCACCCGGTTATACCAGTCTTCATTCATTCCCGATGTAACTAAAGTGTGGAATAACATTCCGCTGCCTGTTCGACAAAACAATTTGATAGCAATTTCAAGAGATTCATAAACCGTAAAAGTACCAACTAAAATCATACAACAATAACTCAGCGAGAGGTGAAGACGGTATCATATACGCTGTACTGAAACAGGCACCAACTAAACTCTCCGACAAACTAGCAACAGTCTTCAACAGATGCATATAACTAGGATACTTCCCACAGACCTGGAAAAGTGCAGTCGGAAAAATTATACCAAAGCCCAACAGAGATGAAAAAATTCCAACAATCCACAGGCCAGTCAACCTGCTCCCCTACATTGGCAAACTATTTGAAAAGACACCAAACAACAGATTACTAAACCACATAGGGAACACAAACTTCTTCAATAGATGGTAAAGAGAGTTCAGAAAGGGGAAAGAAGGTATCGAACATGTCACACGACTAGCCCAAGACAGCATACTGGGGGAAGCAAAGAAATGGATTACAGCAGCTGTACTTCTAGACGTCGAAAACGTCTTTGATTCAGTTTGGCAAAACTCAGCAACATGAATCTCCCACACAACATCATCAGAATAATACCCTTCCTCATCAACAGAACCCTGAAAGTTAAAATAAACAGCGACACATCTAGACCGGTGAAACTAGAGGCAGGATTACCGCAAGCATCGGTCCTCAATCCACTACTGTTCTTAATCTATTTAAACGACCTTCCTGTCAATCTAAGCAACAACGTGCAAGCATCCCAATTCACTGACGACCTAGGACTCTGGACATCAAACAAAAGAGTTATCATAATCCAAAAAGACTGCAAAAAACCCTAAATGACATTAAAGAATAGTGCACAAAATGGAGGATAAAAATAAACACAACAAAGACGTAATTGATCCTCTTCCACAACAAAAGAACCGAACCAAATATCAAAATCACCGTGTTTGGATAAGACGCCGAACATTGTAACGAAGTCAACTTCCTGGGCATCACCTTAGACAAAAAGCGGACCCTGCGTTACCACGGCAAAAGAATCTGCAATGAGGTGCGGAAAAGAATCGGCCTACTGAAGAGACTTCGAGGAACAAACTGGGGCACCAACCCGACGAGACTATTGCAAATCTACATATCCTACATCTGCCCAGTACTAGAATTCGGTGCAATCATCCTGAAAAACGCCTGCAAATCAACACTTCTAGAGATACAACGCACATAGGACTATGCAATCCGAACAGCCCTCGTGCTTCACGGTGACAAATTTCCTCCATGAAACCGCAAACGTCCCATCCATCATGGAACGCTACCCTACCTTCAACTAAAGACCATCGCCAGACTAAGAGATAGCCCACTATTTGAGGAACTAACCACAAGAACACAACTCCTTGAAAACGGAAAAACCAAATTCCTCTTAGGATGAACTCGACAACTTGACAGTGGTAGTACCGCTCAGGGAAGCACACCTTCTCACTTTGGTCCACGTTAGTCGGAGGGTTCACTCCAAGTTACCCCCAATCAACAACTTAGAAGAATAACAACATATATATCAGAATTCAACAACAGCGAACCAGTACTACAATCCACACCACAAATCAACAACCCCCAGTTGCCAACAATATGAAGATACGCAGACCTTCAACGAAAGACAACCACCAGACTAAAAGATAGCCCAATACTAGAAGAACTAACCATGGACTAGAAATTACAATGGAAAAGGCCAGAAAAATTACATAACAATAACAAATGACGCAACACCAGGAAAACAGACAGGGCTGGAACCTCAAACAGACAGTGGTAGTACCTCTCATGGAGGCCTGGTTCCTCCCACATTGGTCCCTGTCCTATGAGTTTAAGCTCGTCAAAATAAAAGACTGCACTTGCGCTAATTCAGACATCAGACAACTAAGAGAATCTCGAAGAATCAAAACTCGATAAGCGGAAAATCAAAACTCACAAGGTGGAATGAAAGGACTTCCAATAGGCTCGAACCTCCAGAGCCCAAACAAAACGATTTCATTACAACGACTGTTTTCTTCGAGCCCAAATTCTCCATCCAATGGCGCGAATTGCAATCCCTCCGCGTAAAAACCCGAAACTATTGCCCACACCGGTATGTGAGAGGAACTTTCTCCAGACAAAACAGTTCTTTGTTATTATACGGGACCAGGTACACACAAACTTACAATATGACCCCCCCCCCCCCCCCCCACACACACACACACAAATCACATATACAGTTAAAACTAGAAGTCCTGTCATGAAATGCGCACAAATAGCACATTGATATGCGCGTTAATGTACGCGTTGTGGCCCAAGTGAAGCTATCAAATTCTGTACATATGGCCTGTGCACAAGCCATGTTTCAGCCAATGGACCTCCGTGTAACCCGGAGGTCCATTGGCAGAAACATTGCATGTGTTTGCTATGAGTAACCAAGAGAACCTGCCATGCTTTGGATGCTATTCGATATGGCAATTGCGCGCAATTCCAACGCGCAATTAAGCCTAGATAAGCGCACTATTCATGACAGGACTTCTAGTTTCAACTGTAACAGAGCTATCTGCTCAATACGCTGAGTTTAGAAACTTTGAGTGGACATACAGCACAGAAATATCTTGATACCACACAAGAAAAGTCTTGAACGGCATGAAACATTGATAACGAATGTCGAATAAGGAAGTGGGAATAAGTAACGGTTTCCATGTCCCACACCTCAACCTCTTATTGTGAATGAGAGTATTAACTTGATCCTGACCAATTCGATCCTATTTCTGGAAAAAGATTGCTAAAGCTCCAATCGAACACATCAACGCACACACCAGTTAGGTATTGCCCCAAGATACGGGCTATCATATAAGCAAATAATAAAGTATTCCGGGACATTGTGCAGACGTGTTTAACCCTTTGCCAATGTAACGGCCAAAACCGGCCAAGGCTATTCTCAAAAATCGCCTATTAATTTTCATTATTTTTTCAATTTTTGTCTCAAAAACATAGGTTATGACCCCTCATTGGAACGAGCTCGTCGAGCTCGTTCCAATGAGGGGTCATAACCTATGTTTTTGAGACAAAAAATGAAAAAAATAGTTATTCAAGAATTTTTTTTGCAAGTGTCGTCTGCTTTTCATGTTAGTTAAAGGGTTAAAGTGTGTAGAACTGGCATAACAAACAGATCGAAGGAGGAAATGCACATTGTGTAGGGCCCTACGAATCACACATTTTAGATTCGAATTGAATCGGGTCTTTTATTCGAAATCGAATCTCGAATGGAATTCTGGGTATCTTGAAGATGGCCGATAAGGGGAGGGGAGACTGTATACCTGGTTGTTCCGACTGTGATGGCTGACTGATAAAATATTCCAGCTGCATCATCGAGGCATGCCTTCTGGAAGACATGCCTTGATGGTGTAATTGGAATGGTTTACGGAAAAGTGCCCTTCGGGAAAATTGCCCTTCCAGAAAGTTACCCTTCTGGAAAACAGCCCTTCAGTGGAAATGAAGGGAGGAAAAGTGCCCTTCCCATTACAAAACATGATTTTTCAACACATTTATTTGAAAAATTAATGAGCAGTATACAACATAAATTTGACATGTTTAACATATAGTTAGCACATATTTATGGGATAATGCAGGTGTTCATTTACTGTTGACATTTAAAACACAATACATAATCACATATTAGCACATATTTATGTGGTATAATGAATAATTTGAGCAGGTTATTTCTTTTTCAACCAACTTCATTAAGATGACCCATGTCAACTCAAATAGGAATCAAACCGCGGAGGTAAAGAGCAGGAAACACCCTCGGGTGTGGCATTCAAGCGTGGTAGCCTGCTCTCCTCCCTTTATCTTGATCCCAACCTACCTAATTAAGTTGACCCATGTCAACTCAAATAGGAATCAAACCGCGCAGACAAAGAGCAGGAAAGACCCTCGGGTGTGGCAAATAAGCGTGATAGCCTGCCCTCCTCTCTTAATCGTGATAGCCCGCATATATGCGTTATAGGCTGCTCTCCTCCCATAATCCTAAATGCAACTCACTCTACCAAGATGACCCTACATGTTAACTTATTTATTCTACTATATACAACCTACTAATTCTGTTTTTTTTTATTTTAAGCAAGTACCGACAGGGGGGGGGGGGTGATCGTCCACCTCCTAATAACCGCTATGGTTTAACTGTAACCGCTATGGATCATAGTAACCGCTATGGACTTTGAACATCCTTCACTCCATCCCTAGAAGTGGTCTTCCTCCTCCTGGGAGGCGAGCGTTCGTCCTGCGTCCCACTTGTTGCCCCTTTTTTAAACGCCAGTAGTGCGCACTCATGCCCCGTCCAAATAGGTTACCATGTAGACCTGCCCCCGAACCAGGGAAGTTCGGGTCTTTCTCTGGGTGGTCCCCGAAAGGGGCCGTTGTTGTTTTTTCTTCTCGATCTGATCCATTCCTGAAAACAGAATTCAACACATAAGCCTACTCAATGATCATCGATTGCCTGAGGCAGACTATACTTGCCTGAAAATATCAACACTGTGCCCTCGGGGAGAGGTAGCACCTTTGTTGAGAGAGCCCCCACTCGCACTGGTCCTCACCAGAGGGTCTAGATCAAAAAATATCAGAAGACCGCCACAACTGCCAAGAATGCTATGGTCCCGGATATCCACTGAGTACCACACCTTTTCCTCCTTTGACGCGCCCGGACATGTTGCAAGAAACCATACTCAACAGTTAACTGGTAGAGTGCTAAATTATTTTTGGCCATCAAATGTTGTACACATGTCTTTGACTTGTTACAATTTATGGGAGAGTGCCTATGGGCACTCTCCCATAAATTGTAACAAGGCAAACACTTTCAAACTAAATGATATCACCTTGAAGATAATACAAAACACATCCACTGAACATAAGCCTTCAAGTTGTGACACCTCCTCTTCAAAATAAAGCCCAGATATGGGCTTCCAGCACTCTACCAGTTAAAGAGGGTCGAAAGGGGCTTGTCTCATGTCGTCCCTGCGCGCCTTCGGCGCGCGAAACCATTCCTTCTACATTATAAGCATTCTTTTAAGGAAGCATAAAAGTGTTCAGCAATCATTATAATCAAAGAAGGAATCCCTTTGACGTAACTGGGTACTTACTAACAGGTACGATTCTTTTTAAATCTTAAGTTGTATTGTAAATGAATCACGTAACTATAGTATGAAAATAAATAAATCATGTTTCTGTAATATGTTAATAAATATATCATGTTTCTATAATGTGAAGGGCAATTTTCTTTCCCTTCATTTTTATTGAAGGGCAGTTTTCAGAAGGATAGACTTCCGAAGGGCAATTTTTCCGGAAGGACAATTTTCCTTAATGGCACTTTTCGAGGATTCAGTTGTAATATTACCCATGAACGAATGCGAGACTTACCAGCACTAATCACTGCATAGAACTAGCCGCTAGCAACAGCTCATCGTCAACATTGTCTGGAAACTTTAACTTTGTTTTCAACAGTAGTTGAGACTCGTGAGACTGGAATTAACATGGAAGGTGGCATGGGTCAGGTGCTATTTATGTTAATACAGATGAAATAACACTCTGTCTTTATTTTCAGCATTATTTACGTACACATTCCATCTGAACTTTTTGTTTTGTGAGACGTCGACAATGACTAATCGTCGCCTGAGTTTTAGAATGTTCTCTGTCCCCTATGGGATATAGAACATTCTAGCACTCAGTCGACGTTAAATACTTAAGGAATAGTGCATGGCTTGGAGTTGACTACGCCCATATAGTGCCCAGTGAGGTGGTGTAGTTCTCGACGCGAAGCGGAGGGAACTACACCACCTCAATGGGCACTATATGGGCGTAGTCAACGACAAGCCATGCACTAGTCCTTATATTATATCGAACAACACGAAAATGCAAATTAACCAAATAATCTACAATCCAAATTGTAAACATGTAATGATGTTTTTATTTTAAACAATAAACGTGAAATGAGAATAATGTGTGGATATTGATAATTGTTCGACACAGTGATACATGTACTATTCCTCGCCTCTGCCAATGTCTCCCTCTGGGCTCTAAGGGTAGATCACGACTCGTCTTCGACGAGTCGTGATCTACCCTTAGAACCCTGAGCTCGACTCGGATACATATTTTGTACATCCACATAATGGTAATAATCTCTATTTATCGGAACGTATTACCTCGGAAAACTTTGCGACTATTCTTGCGACACTAAAAAAACGAAGTGTATATTTTTTATGTAAATCGAATTGCCTAATTGGTGGCCGGGATTTTCGGCCACCATTTTGGATAAATCGTTGCTTTGTACGTTTTTATAACCAGAAAATGCATATAGTGCCCGTGCTAAAAATAGAAAACATATAGTGACAGCATGTAGTGACCCTTCAGCTCTGCGCTGGACAACTACACGAAATACGGTATCACCTTTTAGCCAATCAGAATGCAAGGTATTCACGTGAGGTATAATATTAAGCTATATTGCTGTGTGAAGATTCGAAAGGAAACGAATTGAGTAGTTGATTTCGAATCGAATGGAATATCAACTTAACATTCGAAATCGAATCGAATCTCGAAGCCATAAGGACCATAACATAGAGCTCATGCAATACATGTTGCTAGTCAGTTTGTTATTTTCACATCACTACCCCTGGTCTATTTATTAGCGCGCTGTGGCGGTCAGTGATGCACATAAACAAACTTCTAAATTAACATTCCTTATTTATGCCTTAAAGTTTTTTTAAAAAAAGCTGAGAAAGCTTGGATGATTCAAAATGTTTTTGGTGTTCGAAAGGATCTTTAACTTGTCCCACTTTGCAGTGAAATTTTCCATTGCCTCCAGTAAATTGGGTCTGTACTTCACCATGATCGGTCCGTATCTAATGTACTGAACACGTTTCGTAAATGTCACTATAAACTGGGGAAATTCCCGTCTTCAGGTTCCAAGAGCCGATGGCGATTCCCGGGAAATCTATAGCACGAAACCGTGGATCAAGCGTGACGCTGTTTGTATGTTGAGCTAAAGTTTTCTGAATTGAACAATTTCCCCAATGTAACTTTGTAGAGTTTTTCAGCCCTTCCACGCTTGAACTATTTACAGTCCCGATTCCTGATGAGCCTTTTTCTTCACGCGTTTCAACGTTCAAAATCGCTTTCATTCTCAGAATCACTGTTATCACTATTCACTACCTCCTTCAACATCAACCCCATCTTCACTACCGTCAGTAGTCTTCTCTGTTTCAAGCATAGGAGACAAGTGACGACAAGGAAGAGGGTATTGATGTTGGAGGAGGTAGCGGTTCATATTACTAGTAATTCTGAAAATGAAGACAAGATTGGAGCGGGTTTGGTGTTTTGATACTTCTCTTAGGAAAAGAACTATTCAATTTGGGACTGGGGGCAGATTGCCAGTGAATTATGTTTAATTTCTTTAAAATAAATGCGTCTTGTTACTCTCGTTCATGTGCTTGATATTACCCGAGACATTTCCCGGTTCTGATGCTAATTTCATCCCGTTCCCGGTCCTTACAAAAACCAGGGAATATATAAAACTCTCCCACAAACTGTAGAGGGATACGTTTTTGTAAACTATTAACTCTAACTCTTTACCCAACGTAACGGCCAAAACCGGCCAGCTCTGTTCACAAAAATCGCAAATTAATTTTCATTATTTTATCATTTTTTGTCTCAAAAACATAGGTTATGACCCCTCTTTGGAACGAGCTCGTCGAGCTCGTTCCAATGAGGGGTCACAACCTATGTTGTTGAGACAAAAAATTGGTTATTCAAGAATTTTATTTGCAAGTGTCGTCTGCCTTTCATGTTAGGTAAACTGTTAACAAATGTTCACAACATTGGTCTAAATATCGGCATCAGGTCAAATTTGCAGAGAAGAAAATTCTCTTTAATTATTACAATACTGCAATGATCGCGTAGTCTCGCGTCTGGGGAGGTTTTTACATTTACATAAAAACACGAAAGCAGAAAGAAGTTTCTAAACTCAACTTCAGCACAAAAACCAGAAATCAACCAAACATTACAATCGCTGACAGAAGCAGACTGACAGACCGAGATAATCGACAGATCACCAGGTCATTAAACAGGGGCGTCACGAATAGGGTTAGGGGTGTATCATTTTTCCATTCGAAACATTTTCGCCTGGACTGTGGGCTACAGGGACTTGGCGACAGGGGGTGTGGGGGTGCCCCCCCCCCCCCCAATCCTGGCCAAAATTTCCTATAGTTGGAAATTCGGAGGGCAAATCATGAGTAGATGGAAATTCCATCTATCTGGATTTTAGAGCTTCTTTGGTGATGCTGATGTCTCCTTTACTTTCCAAAATTCCAACTCTGTTTCAAATCGGCACAAATTCCAACTGTTACTATTTACAACTACAGTGTTCGCAGTATCGAGCCTCATAAGTATGCATGATGTCAATCGGCACGAGATTTCTATAGTACGTTTACTTATCGTAATAAAAAAAATCCTCGAAATGCACTTCAAGAAAATCGCATCATGTAAAATCGTTATCCTGAATTAATTCCACCATTCACATTTACAAAATGGTGCAACATCGAAAATTGATCATTCCTGCATAAGATCTCATTTAATGTTAGAAGAGTGTGAATTGATCAAAGTTCTCAGGCTGCGCATTTGTTTAGCACATATTCTATTCCCAGAATAATACCAAATAATAATAACAACTTGGTAATTCTATCATAAATGTGTTGACTTTTCAGTTAGTAGAATGAATTTGATGCCCCCTTTCATGACTTCATTTTCAAAATTTTCCTCGGTAGTGAATTTCCAACTGGTAGAGGAACCCCTCCCGGTCCCTCCCCCTAGTTGGAAATTCACTACCCTACGCCCCCCCCCCCCCCAATCGGAAACCTCTAGCCTCGTCCCTGGTGGGATAAGATATCAATACACATTTTCTGATCGTCAGGTACATGTACTCTTTTCTATGAGGGACAGACAAAAGCCCTATTGGACGTAAGCCCCTCAGGACAACAGCTACATAGGATGAAACCCCCAGGTGAAAATCCTTTTTTCTTGCATTAATGGGCTTCTCAGTGAGTTACGGGTGTTTGACATTTCTTGCAGGATTTGAACTATCCGGCAGCTCAAAGGTTAAACTATCCCTAGGAAGTATTGTAAAGACTATTTATCTTCCAGTATTTACATCTTCACATATTTTTTTTTTCTTACCCCTAGTGACACATTACGTGAATTTCACTGCCTGGAGGATTAGATCATAAACATTATTCTTAATGTCTGTAATCGTGACAAGAATACAATACCTTCGAGATACACAAGTATAGTGTTTACTATCACCTTTATTGTTTTTATTGATGGCAGTTAATTTATTAACGAGGGGAAGTAGAACACAAAGGAAACAAGATATTACCGAATTCATCTTATTAACATTCTCCTTTGTGAGAGAATAATTCATTTATACCAACTCTTCACCAAGCAAAACATCCGTTATTATCGCTTGAGAAAAATACTGATTTAATGCTTTACGAAGATGAAAGGCTTGGGACCTCCTTGACGATGAATGGACTTGGGCTTTCATTTATCAGTGATTTTCTATATTTAAATCACTCACGAAGTTGAAGTGATTCAATGTTAGGATTGAAATGAATTTTCTGTTGCTTTATCGGAGTATGAACGTGAGATGGGCGTGTTAAGTTGTTCGAAGTGCTCTCGCACTTCAAACAACGTAAAATGCCCATCCCACAGTTATAACAATTTATTTCAATTGTTATAATGTGATCTAGAGTGGTTGCTTGTATTACAATGTACCGTGAGGCAGCCGAAGTCACAGTAGTTGATATCAGTGCAGTAGTACCAACATTTGTACTGTTGGCAGTTTTATTAGTTTCAACACGGGCTGATACACACGGTCGGAGGCTGATATGAGGTTACCTTAGGCAGCAGCTCAGACTAAATTAAATTAATTTACTATTTTTTCCGTTATTTACCGGATTTCCGGGCCCATTTTTTGCGTTCCTCTTTTTTGTTTTTATGAAACCCAATTCTTAACTTTAATCCGGGTCTTAGTGCATTCCGGTTTCCGTTCCGCATTTTTGCATGTGTTGTAATGCATGCCTACTGGTTTGTAAGCCGCGCATTGATTGGATAGCTGTAATGATTGAATTATGGAGATATATGAGCCAATCGAAATGCTTGTTTCTTTTTTGTTTTCTTTTGTTTGCAATAGTTTATGTTTTCTCGGTACGTTTAACCTTATTTGTGTGTTCAATTCAACAGTTTTAGAATATAGAATAGAATAGAATACGTTTATTGCAAAAACACCAAAAACAAGGCAGATTGCATAAGTTATAAGTGAAACAAAGTATATACGTAAATGGTAATAAATGATTTAAATCAAACGAAAGTTTATACAAAGCTATGTACATTCTATGCGTGAAATTAATTGCGTTACACAACAAGAGCATTTTCTCTAGCCTTGAAGAATTGGTGTATCATATTGCAGATGATATTGCATAACGGTGGAATTTCATTTTTCATGAAGAAAATTAATTTCTATGAACTTTCCATTGCGACAAAACGTGGGTATTCTTCACTTATTTTGCGAAAGGAATCTACTCGGAGTGATTCATATTCTTTACAGTACATGACAAAATGATATTCGTTTTCTATAATACTCAAGTTACACACGTGACAAATCTTTTCGTTAACAGGCAGCGGTGGCTGTCTGTGCCTGCCCTTTTCAATCATCAGGCAATGAAGTATAAAAGTAATTATTATAAAACATCCAATGGAGTTAAAGGGGCAGGAAGACGTGTCAGATATTGAGAAAGGAATTAAAAATACATTTCGCTGGGAATGGCGACAGGAGAAAGATGAAAACGGGCTCGCAACCACTTTCCGGTATTTTTACAATTGGTTACTAGCATCCCGCTTGGTTTCATATCGTCCCAGATATAAGCCTATGGCTTATATCTGGGGCCATATGAAACTAAGCGGCGAGCAATAACCTCTGAATCTAGCGTGGTAGTTTGTATTATAATGCACCGTGAGGCGATCGAAGTCCCAGTAGTTGATATCAGTGCAGTCGTATCAATATTTGTGTTGTAGACAGTTTTATTATTTTTAACACGAGCTGATACACACGGTCAGAGGCTGATATGAAGTTACCTAAGCCTTATATGTGGGGGCGATATGAAACTAACCGTGTAAAATATATCACAAAAGGGCGGGAGAAAGCAAAAATATTCATATGATAGTAAAAGCATACGCCCAGTTATGAAAACCTCACCTCAACCAATCATATGTAAGCAATTGGATATCATTAAAAAGCTTAAATTATATCGTAAGCAAATCGACCTCATATGTGTCTTCTGGTGTCTTGTTCCTGTATGAAGGCTGTATTGGCGAAGAACATACCCACATTACACTCAAGATGAGGCACGTTCGTCGTTGGAGTATAAAGAACAGCCTGCTCCCAGTTCATCTTGACGTAGGCTATTTGTTAAGATAAACAGTATATGTTCCGATACAATTTATGCCAGTTATTACCAAAAGCCCGATTGCCAACATGGGGGCACGGTGGCATTGTGCACTAAGATGTACTGCACGTCGATTGTGCACTTGTCTTCAACCAATGCTTACCCTGCTTTGTGAAGTCAGTACTCTGGGGAGTCTGACAGTTGCTCGTCGTTGCTCAGTGGTTCTGTCCGGGTACTCCGGCTTCCTCCACCCGTAAACCTGTGCGACACGAGATGGCCCCGGCTGTCGAAAGTGTCGTTAAACGCCAGTAAATAAATAAATAAATTGCCTAATCTGAATATTACACTACAATGCAGAAAACAAAAATTAAGTCTTTGTCTATCTCTCCTGTATTTGATTCCTTTGTCTGGTCGGAAAAGAATATATGGACATCACTTAACACTTTCTGACTCCGGTTATCGTGACGTTTTAACATTACGAAGAATCAGGTTTTGGGGACGTCAAACGCAATCGTTAGCCTTTTGAACCCTGGTGGTATTTTCCATATCAGTTCAATGACAGAAACAGGAAGAGGCCATATTCATCATTTGGAGGTAGACCAATTAATATTTGCAACGTGCAGCCTTGTGGCTGCACGTTAAAAATATTGATTGGTCTACCACACACATGCACTTAGCATCCATTCTGTTTAAAGAAATTATGAAGTATCATGTTTCTGGACGAAAAAGCAGCTGCCCGGATTCAAAGTCGGAGTACGTAATATTACGTACGGAAGTTGCAAATGGTTAGGTTCCGCTCTACAGTTTCGCACTATTGCACAAATAGTAATAATATTCTAAACATAGGGCATATGTTGAAACTAATGCCATGTAAATTGGAGATATATTTTTAGTATCAGATATATGATTACATTAGGCTATTTGTTAGACAAGAGAAATTGAAGTTTTGGTCCCAAAGTTGGAGTCTGATGCATAAGGATAAATTACCAGATGAATTATGGGAAACAGTGGCTTCGAAAAATTGGCTATTTTTTAGAATGTCATTTTTACACGGGTTTGTTACCAGACATGTAACTAAAAATGAAATGGAAATATATAAAACAAATTTGCATTTTAGAAACAGGGAATGCTAAGCTCCAGGGGTAGGTAGGTGGGGGTGGTGGAAAAATTATGCTTTTGAGGCTGCTGGGTGGCTGAAAATGATTTTTCAGGTTGAAGTCTTGCCTTTCACAATAAATTATTTCACCCACATTCAGATTGTTTATTTTTACGTAGTCAGATAGTGTTATATGTTTTTTTGTGGATTTGAGAAATGTAATACATGTTATGTGTTAGATAACTAAGTTGCAGAATATTTGCATTTGAAAAGAGTATATGGCATGTCATTTTTGTAAATGCCTGAAAAATTGTGGAGCGGAACCTTAAGATTCCTATAGTGTTTTATTTGCTTTGTAAAACTCGCTGTGGTTGGCAGACTTTCTCTTACAGAAAAATGTAGTTTTTTTATCCTAGGGAAAAGTATTCTTGAGTTAATGGGAACCGAACGTAACACTCTTCAAATAAGTGTTCTCGAAAGTTCGGAAGAACAGCTTTGGTAATAGAACATTCAAAGAAATGGGAGAAATTGTTTCCCTTGTATTGTTCCGAAAGTATTTATGAAGCTTTGCATTTGGAAAAACAATTCTATACAAAATTTTAAACTTGATTTTGTGGGTTAGTGTCATCTATGGATGAAAAGGTGGAATCTCTGTAAAGGTTTCCGGTCAGATGGCAGTAAGTTTGTTTATACGCGCCTGTTCTATGAAATTCCCATCTACATCGACACTAAACCATGCGGAATATAAAAATCTGTTCCGCATATGTGCGGAACGGCAATCGTTGACGGACTATTTTTAAATAGAAGCGAAATTTCACTGGAATTTTCTACAAATCGTGCAACGCAATTACAATTTGAATCACTAGCTATAGCTAAAAATGGTCCCCTGAGTTCCAATGTGTTCTATGTGCCAGTAGGCACACAGAACACATTGCAACTCAGGGAACGAAATATTAACACGAGTTCCCCTCGCAAATTTGGTTTGCGATAAAATGTGTTGTCTGTGTTATTACTTGTCAAATGAATTGCCGAGTGTCCTAATAATTATGTTAGACGTGAAGGCGTGTAATAAACACGGAACGACACACGCATGTGAATGGGTTAATGGATATGGCACTTGTGCCATCGCGGAAGGATAAAACTCGAGGCCTGCGCAGGCCTGCAACCAGGGTCGGGCATCAGGGGGAGGCGGCGGGCCATGTTGGGGGGCCACCTCCCCAACCTGGACATAATCCCATCATATTTTCATCCAGAATCATTTTACCCCCCCCCCCCCCCTCTCGCCCCCCCCCCCCCCGCCCCCAAGTGACTAAAGTTCACTAATTTGGTTACATCTTGCTAAGCACATGTGCGCCGGGCCGACCATGGTTCGACCCGGCATGGGAAAATTTAAAATTTTGCATTAAAAATTTCCTGTCTTCTGAAGCATCAATTCCTACTTCAATATACCCCAAAAACTTCTATTTTTTCTGCTCAAATAACAAGATTCATTATTTGATTTTTTTTATTTCTGCCCACTAACATTTGAATTACCATCCTGAATCATTTCATCCCCCCCCCCCCCTCTCCTCCCCCTAGTTCGACCCGGCATGGGAAAATTTTTTAATTTGGCATTAAAAGGAGCAATTTCCGGTCTCTTGAAGGATCAATTCCTACTTCAACATACCCCAAAAAGTTTAATTTTTTCTGCACAACTAACAAGATTCATTATTTGATTTTTTTTTCTGTTCACTAACTTTTGAACGACCATCCAGAATCATTTACCCCCACCCCCCACGCCCCCCCCCCCACCCCACCCCCACAATAGTGACTAAATTCCACTAATTTGGATACATCGTGCCAAGCACATGTGTGCCGGGGTCGGTTAAAATTTGGCATTAAAAGGGGCAATTTCCTGTCTTCTGAAGGATCAATTCCAACTTCAACATACCCCAAAAAGTTTTATTTTTTTCTGCTCAAATAACAAGATTCATTATTTGCAATTTTTTATTTCTGTCTACTAACTTTTGAAGGACCATTCAGAATCATTTTATCCCCCACCCCCTCCACCTCCTCAAAGTGACTAAATTCGACTAATTTTGAAACTCTTTGCCAAGCACATGTGCCCAGGGTCGACCATGGTTCCACTCGGCGCGTAAAAATTTTGAAATTTGGCATTAAAAGGAGCAATTTCTTGTCTTTGTCTCATGGAAAGCCTCTGTTTGCGAGAGCATTTCTCCGACTTTCAACTGCCAGTAACCACTCATCACTTGAAATTTAACCTGCTGTTGAAGACGGATAATCTCTTCTGTTAATTAGTTAATGTTTCGTATTGTCATAGTTGTGTATAATCTGTGTGTTGAATAAACATCTCAAATATAACAATAGAGACTCAGTCATGGGATTATATTCAATGTAATTACAGGTGTACAGTACGTGGAGAGTGTATTATCACTAAATCACCCACGGAGTGGAGACTCCACCCAATCAATAATTGCAAATTTGTTGCAAAGCATAACAAGCACAAGCAAAGTTTCAGCCAATGGACCTCCGGGTTAAACCCGGAGGTCCATCGGCTAAAACATTGCTTGTGTTTTTAGTCGATATATACAAAATTTGAAAGTCATAGTTTGGGTGATAACTCCACTCCGCGGGTGATTTAGTTACAATCCACTCTCCACGTACTGTAAATTGACAACTCTGAGTTAATTCACTGGTAGATAAAATAGATCAAAATGATGAAAATTGAAAAACAGTGTCTGAAATGTTTCTAGGGGGAGGGCGAAAATGTTCCCCCTTGCCCCCCTCCCCCCCCCCCCTCTGGTTGCAGGCCTGGGCCTGCGGCCTCTCGTTCTATCCTCCCGCGCTGGCACTCGTGCCATATGGATTAACCCATTCACACGCGTGTGTCGTTCTGTGTAAATCTATCATCTCATTCCATTTCCTTTGGGGCCCAAACGGTGGTATGGTGGGCCGTTGTATGAATACAATATACCTGGTATGTCTTTTGTGTATACTTTAAGCACGTTCGTAATCCATGGAAGTTTTTCATATTTTTATTGTAACTTTTCAAGACTTTGTAATTGCATTAATCACGCCCTGGTAGAGTGTCAATGGAGTTTTTATGTTGTATTTGTGGGGGAAGTCCAAATGTATTTGAAAGCCCTTGGTCTCAGGTAATAATTCATTCAGAAAATAGATGCCATTTTTGCACCTTTGTTTTGTAAAAGAAACGTTTGTTGTTGATTTTTATACGAACATAATAGAGAAGAGTTCCCCGGAATACCTCCGTTTGGGTTGTGGTGATGCAATTACCGAGGAGTGACCAAGCGAACAATACACTGTCCCAGAGAGAGTTAAATGATTCCCTATAATTTTAACCCCTCTTTGTGCATGTGCCAGAGTTTAAAACTGGCAGAGGTCTCAAAATTATCGAATACAAGTGTTTCCCATGAAGCAAAAATACTGGTGTCCAACAGTTCTCTTATCCATATAACTTTAGAGTATAATTTGAAACTTTAAATGTGTGACAACTTTATTGCGCAGTTTTCGATCAAATCAATTATTGTACCGCATTTAATTTTTTCACTCTTTTCTGACCACAAAAATAAAAGTTTTTTAATTGCAGTGGATGGAGGCGCGGTGGCGTTGCGGTAACCAGTTCTCGTCAGATCACCGAAGTTAAGCAACGTCGAGCCCGGTTAGTCCTCGGATGGGTGACCATCTGGACGATCGATTCGGACTCCCGTGTTGTGTCCTTGGGCAAGGCACTTAAGTCCGATTATCCACATGGGGGCACGATGACTTAAGTCCGATTATCCACATGGGGGCACGATGACGCCCTGTACTAAGGTGCACTGCACGTCGATGGTGCGCATGTCTTCAACCAGTCTAACCCTGCCTGTGCTGCAGTGCAGAGTTACGATGTCGGGGAGCTGGCAGCTGCTCGTCGTTGCTCGGTGGTTCTCTCCGGGTACTCCGGCTTCATCCACCCGCGAAACTGTCACGGCCATGATTAGCCATTGTGCATAAGTATGTGACTTTAAACACCAATAAATAAATAAATAAATCTCTCAACTGAATAACCCTGTTAATTGAATATAAATAATAAATAATAATAATTACAGTGGATTCTCCAATTAACGTTTGGTTGCGAAATGTTGTCGTTAAAAAATTTATCAATTTTATCCATCTTTTTAAAGTAGTTACTTAATACGTATTAGTTTCGCTGAATCAGATGAATTCCGGGACGTGACAACCGTTACTTATTCCCAGTTCCTTATTTGACATTCGTTATCAACCGATTTTATCGGTTGATAACGAATGTCGAATAGGGAAAAGGAAATAAGTAACGGTTGTCACGCCCGTGATTAATTCTATTCCTCGTATTGTAAATGAATTTGAGTTTTTCCAGTAAGCTTTTTCGTTTATGGGAAGTTCTTCACCACAAACCCTTTTGGACCAATCCAAATAGCGCGTGTCTTATAAAAATTTACCTTCAATCCAGATACTGATCAGTATAGTTTTACATTTTTCAATGTATTATTTAACGAATTACCCAAGCCAGACTAATTCACTATTCAGAGTTGTTTTTATTTTATACCATTAATGTTTAGATTATATTTTATAGCTTTCTACGCTGATAAAAAAAAATGATAAGGTGACAGAAGATCACCCTGTCTAACGCTTCGTTTTATGCTAAATCTGTCGCAAAAGTGTCCGTTATTCAAAACACAACCATAGCATTTGTTATAGAATGTGTGAAACCACTTTATGATTGAGGGCCTAAAGTTGAAAAGCTTCGTGTTTTGTTTTGTTTTTTTTTATAAAATGCCATTCTAATGAATCGAATGTTTTTTTTTAAATATAGAAGGACGAGAATCTCATAAATGCTCTGTTTCATGCATTTTGAAATTAAATCGAAAGTTAATCTAGTACACTCTCCGATGTATCTGCCTTTCATAAAGCTGAGTTATGTTTCTGAAATAAGTTTTGGGAGAACACTTTCTATGTGGTTAGCTATCGCAGATGAGCCAATCTTCGCATCGATGGTAACCAAAAAGAAAGGGCGCAAGACTTTTATATCTCTTTTTTTATTTGTTTTACTGGAGTATACGTGTGTAATGCTGCCGCTTCTTATAATGTTCCCTTGAAGCATAACCGCAATTAAGTGATTTGGTCAAATAGATGCAGATATATTTACAGAAAAATTAATGCATTTGCCTGTAGAGCCTGAACGAACATTGAGAACTTTATTTTCGTAAATCCAGTTTGTTGGTGCTTATCGCCATACATGTATCAGCAGCAGTCAAGGCTATATCGTGGCGATGGTTATTTGACAGAAAACAATATTTTACTGTCTTTGACCAGCTAAGGATGTCGTCTCATACTCATTAATAATTATCTCTGAGAACGGACTGGAAAATTCCCCTCAAACCGCGCTGCATTATGGTATCTTACATTCTTAGATTCTCTCCAGAAAAAATGTCACTCACACACCGAAATATTTGATCCATTGTTACTATTTTTCCACACAATGTTTACTATACGCAACAACTTACCGAGAGTTTCTCCCTGAGAATTCCCCCCTCCATTCAGTAAAACAACGAGATGTCCACAGAAACGATACCAACACATTTTGGTACATTTTATTTTAACCCTTTACCTAACCTGAAAAGCAGACGACACTTGCAAACAAAAGTCTCGAATAACTCATTTTTTTCATTTTATGTCTCAAATACATAGGTATGACCACTCATTGGAACGAGCTCGTTCCAATGAGGGGTCATAACCTATGTTTTAGAGACAAAAAATTAAAAAATAATGAAAATTAATTGGCGATTTTTGTGAATAGCGCTGGCCGGTTTTGACCGTTACGTTGAGCAAAGGGTTAAAAAAATCGAATTCGAATTACACGTAAAAGCAAAATTGAACGCGGATGCTCAAAAATACAGGTTTTCGTGTTTTTCCCATTGGAGATTTCAGTGTTAATGTTCAAATCACTTGGAACATTTTTGAAACCTGCAACTTCAGATAAATTGGAAAAAGTCTATGAAATTTTCAAAGGTGAACACGCGAGTTACACAAGCCTGTGCAAATTGACAATGAAAATTCTCATGCCACATACTGATTTTAGCCTGTGTCTTCATTAACACGGGATTTTACATAGGCAATTATAAATATTTAGAAATTTTTGGACACGATAGTGGCTTACTGAAATGAAAAATTGACACGAATTTTTAATGTCCCAATCTGTGTGAATTCGAATTAACACTGAAAATTTCATACACATTTTCCAATTCAAATCAAAATCTATTTTTTAACCTTTCGAACCCGGATGGTATATTCCATGTCAGTTCAGAGACACAAACTGGTAGAGTCTATACTCGTTTACTTGGGGGTACGATCAATCAGGATTTTCAACGTGCAGCCTTGAGGCTTGGTCTGCCATACAAATTAACTGAGTAACTATATATTTTATGAATTCAGGTCGTATCACGATTCTGGGCCGGAAAAAAGCGGCCTTTCGGGTTCAAAAGGTTGAGTTCTGGGCATAAATGTGTGAATTGGAACACACAAATCTCATCTCCTCTTCTTCAAAACCATCTTCTAATTAAAGATATTCTTCACAACTTCGGAATGACGCGAAGACTTATAAAATATATGAGGAGAATAGAGTAGGTTCTCCACACAACAATGTAAGAGACTTGCAGCTATAAATCCCTCGCAGACTCTCTCTCTCTCTCTCTCTCTCTCTCTCTCTCTCTCTCTCTCTCTCTCTCTCCCTCTCTCTCTCTCTCTCAAATAACACAGCTTACGGGTGGAGGAGAACGTGATCCGAATATACCTAATCCCTCGAATAACACAGCTTACGGGTGGAGGAGAATGTGATCCGAATATAAAATTAAATTTCTCTTAATTAGCTCTCTTTCGTTGTATATCTCTCTCTATTAGTGATTCCCTCCCGCCAATCGGCGTAAACATCGAAAGAAAAATGAAAGGATATGCTACTGGTCATTGCATCTGGTAATCGCCGTATTGGCTGAGTGAAAAAAATGGAAAACATTCAATTATTCCAGTTTGATAAACACAGGCAAAAAACGTCGTCTAGACGCACAAAGATGAAAGGGGGCGCGGTGGCGTCGCGGTTACCGGTTCTCGTCAGATCACCGAAGTTAAGCAACGTCGAGCGCGGTTAGTAGTTGGATGGGTGACCATTTCAGCGACTGATTCGTGCTTCCGCGTTGTGTCCTTGGGCAAGGCACTTACCCCCGATTGCCTACTTGGGGGCACGATGACGCTAAGTGCTAAGGCGTACTTCACGTCGATGGTGCGCATGTCTTCAACCAATCTAACCCTGCCTGTGCCGCGGTGCAGAGTTCAGAGTTACGATGTTGGAGAGCTGACAGGACAGCTGCTCGTCGTTGCTCGGTGGTTCTCTCCAGGTACTCCGGGTTCCTCCACCCATAAAACTGTCACCGACATGATATGACCCTGGCTGTTAATGTGTCGTTAAACCCTAATAATAAAAAAAAACAAAGATGAAAGACGCGATGTCGTCACAGTTAGTGCGTTCGTTAATCGCTGTATTGGCGGAGCGGGGAATTAAATTTTACACTTTGATAACACAAACAGAAAAATCGAAATGATATCAACATATATAATTCACTTTTTGGTCAATGTTTTTTTAAAAATCGAAATTTCGAGATTTATTCACAAAAACAAAAATTAATTGCGGATGCACAAAATACAGGTCTTTTCACAAATGTTGTCTTTCACTATGGGGATTTCAGTGTTAATGTTCAAACCTGTTCAAAAACATTTTCAGAATTGTATTTTCGAGTGGTCCAGAAAATGTCTATGGGATTCCCATGTTAAATGCGAACTCCCGGATAACACAAACGTACAGTTAAAAGTAGAAGTCCTGTCATGAACTGTGTGCTTATCTAGGCTTAATTGCGCGTAGGAATTGCGCGCAATTGCCATCATATCGAATGGCATCCAAAGCACGGCAGGTTCTCTTGGTTACTCATCGCAAACACAGGCAATGGTTCTGCCAATTGGCTGAAACATTGCTTATGCACAGGCCATATGTACCTAATTTGATAGCCTTACTATGGTCATAACGCGTAGATTAACGCTCAGATCGACGTGCTATTTGTGCGTATTCCATGATAGGACTTCTAGTTTTAACTGTATGGAAATTAACACTGAAAACTCCCATACTACATACTGATTTAGGGAATTTGGAAATTACCAAGGGATTTTTCTTTGGAAGTTACAAAATTGAAAAATTTTGGAACAGAACAGCGATTTGCTGGTGTGTAAAATGCAAACGAATGTTGTGGTTTAGATTTAACATTGAAAGGTCCATAGGTAATTTTCAGGCCAAGAAAAGGAGGGAACAAAGTAGGCGGTCCAGACTTCGGAAAACACACACCTACTGTCTCTAAAATTATCAGATTTTGTTCGTACATCTGACACAGAGTATGGTTATTTCTATCGGAAAACAGGGTTTTTCTGGATCCTCTCCACTAACTACTCCCGACATTATTACCACTTTGCAGGGCGTTTCCTACTGCATTAATGTCGATTTAACGGGCAATCATATCCTCTATTGCTCGGTAGTCACGTGATAGGAGGGCCGCTAGTGGAAAACAAAATTCATTATCGGCCCTCTTGTCACGTGACGTCTTTTAGAATTGAAAATTTAGAAATGAGGCGAGAACTCGCAAGGAAAAGTTGATGCTTTCGCCATGTTGCGGTCTTGTTGATCGACAGCAACAGAAACAAATGACACGTGGCCATGTTGTCAGTTGTAGCCATTTTCCATGGCAACTGATTCGTCAAATTTATTGCAACGTGGTCCCAAATAAAATGTTTCTGTTTTATTAAATTTTGTCTTTTGATTGCTGGGATATCATTTTGGAAATGTGTAAAATTACAAATTACGTAGTGGTAATAATAGTAATAACATGATTGTTGTCGGGCATAATGGTTCGTGAGCGGCCCTGCATCGATGTTGAACAGCCCTTGGGCTTATTAACGGCCCTCGACTTCGTCTCGGGCCTTTAATAAACCCTCGGGCTGTTCAACATCGATGCAGGGCCGCTCACGAACCATAATGCCCTCCAAAATCATGTTATTGTTTAATTATCGCACCTTTAAACTCGCCCCTAGTGTGGGACAAGTTTTTGTGATTTTAAGTCATACCGTGCGGTTTGGGATTCGTAGAAAAATGAAGTTTGGATTTGAAACAATTGTTTGAAAAATATCAAGTCGTCTTAGTGTCGGGGTATTCAGATTAATTTTTACTGTTAAGCTAAATGTGTGTGTAGATCTGAACATAAAGAGTGGGTTGTATTCCGAGAGTCACGCATTCTGCCAGATAGCAGTTATGTAGACGATTACATAATCGATAGATTACCGATTAATGTACATTAGCAAATTGCGAGTTACACAAAACTGATTGCAATTTATCCTTACTGAACTATCTGCTCTAAAACCTAATTCCATCACCCAACGATCCTACACTGACAGGGATGACCTTTACTGGTGCGATTAGAGGAGGGGGTGAGACCAGAGAATAAGTGAACTGCCATACACCCACTCACACCCAAACACAACCCCAGATATCTTCGTCACTGCAAGTAAGCAGAATTTGAAAAGCAACGTGCACAAAAAGACGGCTTTCAAATTGTACCCCATACCATACGACCCATCGTTCGAACATGTTAGACTCATGAACTATGATTGGTATAACAGCCCATAACGTGCTCTAGGTAGAGAATTCAGTATATTGTGTTCTCAAAAACCGTATCTTTCTTGACCCTTTCGCGATCTGGTGGCGACACTGTGAATCGAGGTTTTATAAATAAAACATTACGAAATCAAGACCGAATCAATATAAGACAAACGAAACTACGATCTGAGATGTGATAAATTCGCGGTTTGTTTTCAACAAGTGAGATTTTACAGTGCTCTGAGGACGAAAGCGGACAGAGCATTTCGACCAGATCGCGACTGAGTCGCGATCCGGTCGAAATTCGCTGTCCGCGTTTTAATGACAGTTTTGTAAAGGACAAATATTAAAATAAACAATGGGAGAAGAATACCATTGGCAGTTGTAGAAAATATCACAGAACCTTCAGGTATCGCGGTGGCTCAGTGGTTACGGCTATGAAATTCAAATCGAAAGGTCCACGGTTCGATCCCCACCATTCGATCCCGTTGTGCCCATGGGCACGATACTTCATCCCGATTGTCCACGGTGGCGCTGTGTACTAAGGCATACTTGCCGCCGATGGTGCACTTGTCTTCAACCAGTGCTAACCCTGCTTGCGCGGAGTTAGCACGTTGGGGAGTCTGACAGTTGCTTGCCGTTACTCGGCGGTTCCCTTTGGGTACGCCGGCTTCCACACCCGTAAAAATGTCCGACACGAGGTGTTCCTGGCTGTCGAAAGTGTCGTTAAACCTCAATAAATAAATTAATAAATACACAAAACCTTCTTACGTGTTGTTAGTCTGTATGAAACACAGAGACTATTGTTTTGGTACGTTTTCTTTTTTTCTTTTTTTTATTCTTCTTCAGTCTTATTCTTCTAAGCACTTTTTAAACTCGAAAACGATTTGTCCTGTCTCGTTGATTTTTGGAGTACTGACAGAGAGTCACAAGTTCTCGGCACTGTATGTTTTGTCAGATTCCTGGGGCATTCGGGGTGACATCAGGAGTGTTTTGAAAGTAGGTGAAATGATATGACCTATGGACCTGGGACCAACACCAAATGAATCTACACTCGAAGGAGGTTCAAAATATGGGTCAAGGTCACTGAGGTCACCTAGGGGTCATTGAGTGCATTTTTCAGAATTGCCTTAAATCACATTTTTTTACCTCTAATGCATTCCCGAAGTTCATACAAGCATTTCTACACGAAAAGATGTGGGCGTGACCAAAAGTTTTGAAAATGGGTTACACTCATATGTCAAGCATGGTATGACGTATAGGCCTAGGACCAACACCAAATGAGTCGACACTCGACAGAGGTTCACAATATGTGGCAAGGTCACTGAGGTCACTCAGGGGTCATTGAGTGCATTTTTCAGAATTGTTGGAAATAACATTTTTGGATCACCTAAAGCATTCCCGAAGTTTATACATATATTTTTACGTTAAAAAAGTGGACGTGGCCAAATATTTTGAAAGTGGTCACAATCATATCTCAAGCATGGTGTGACGTACGGACCTTGGACCAACACCAAATGGGTCGAAACTCAATAGAGGTTCAAAATATGATCATGGTCACTGAGGTCACCCAGGGGTCACTGGGTGCATTTTCAGGATTGCTGGAAATCACATTTTTCATCTCTTAATGCATTGCCGCAGTTCATACATGTATTTTTATTCTCATTCTTATTTGGCCGTGGAAGGGGGAACAATTTTTGTTCTAAACACACATGGGCGTCGGTGAGACCTCGGTATTTTCCCAATCTCCCCTAACTCTCTCATTGAATATTGAAAGCTCCCATAACGGACTTTGGGTGTGTTTTAGCTTTACTTCGAAAATAAATTATTGAAACAATTTGAGTGACGAACCTGGCAAGGGCATTGTCTGCCTCCTCTCGCCTCCGTGGTCCGAAGGCAGGGAGTGCAGCTGCCACCTCTGCCCCCGTGCTTCCGGCGTCCCTGAAAACAAAATACAGATTTCTTGATAACTGACGGTAAAAAGATCGAAACAAAAAATGTAATGAAGCTAAAAATTAAAGAACATTAAGACAACGCTATTTCTCAATGATATATCGAAAAACGTTTATGGGTAGTGTGTTTCAGAAAGATTAAAGTTATCTTCGCGGTCATATTATAACCTAGTGTCGCAAAACTAAAATCTGAAATGACAGATAAGATCTCTCTGAACCGTTTAAGACCTCACAAGAAAATGAGAAAAGCAGAATATAATAAAAACCTGTTTTCAAAAATAACAAAACAGGCACACATTTACTATTTGATAATTTGTAGGCAGGTGACATCTTGGATGGAACGAGTTATATGCCAGCTATAAATTGACAACATAAATATTGTCATTTTAGGCGAAATAGTGAATCAGTTTCTGCAAAGAAATTGACTTCGGTACAAACGTAACAAGACATTACAAATTAGACCCTACTAACTTCAGTCAGTCTACAAAACCACTGAAAAAACCACACGGTTTTCAATATTGCCGACTAGGAAGCCTTGGCACAATGGATGACATTTATTTTAGACATAACACATAAGACATAATTATTATTACATCAAATTGAAACATATTTTGTCTCAACATCATTAACAAGACTCTGTCACAGACGGCCCAGCCAGCCAGGAAAAACCAGAGATAAAACCTGAATATTTTACTTTTATATTTTAACTTCTGTGAAAGATTCACTCTGGAAACCTGTATCCGACGCCTATGCTGAAGACCTTCTCAAGAGGGGATGCCGGACCTACATCCCATGCATATAAGCACATAAGTATTTTACTATATTAATGCCAAATTACGAGTATGTTTCTTTGAAAATGTGATGTTTACCGTGCAAAGAACTTGCTAGAAACTGACAAACTCAGTACTATTCTAAGCTAACTTAGCAACATGACATGCAACTAATACTCCTATTGGTCAACCCAAAGCAACGTCATTACGCGTTTTGTTTTTACCGTTATATCTAGACAATGTTTTCCCGCTATACTGCCGAAACGCAGGAAAAATTTAATATCGTAAGTTTAATTTTTCATATAACTTGATAATTTACAAATGCGAATCTGTAAATCAAGGGAAATTATCCTCCTGTGGTTTTCTGCTGATTATACAACAATTGAGTGACTAATTAAAGAGTGAACTAGTTTAACCCTTTGAATTCTATAGTGGTATCTTCCATGCCAGTTCAATGGCAGCAATTAGAAGAGTCCATATTCATTATTTGTGGTAGACCAATCAATATTTTCAACGTGCAGCCTCGGGGCTGCACGTTGAAAATATTGATTGCCCTACCCCACACATTTACTGAACAGCCATCCCATTTAATGACGTTATGACTTATCATCTGGCTGGCTGGAAAAACGGCCGCTATGGTTAAGATAAATGTTCGTAACCTTGAACGGTTTTAAATCAAGCATATACAATCATGGCATTTTAACAGCGGTGGGAGAGTTTCACCTCTCGAAGAAGAAATGCGTACGCATCGCATCTCAGATGCTATTTTAGAGCAGTTTCCCTGCTTTAGTCTTGCTTTCGGAATGGTATTATTTGAACTGATTTAACTCATATGATGTAATTGTCATCTGCAGTACTGATCTGAAAGGGACCAAATTCAGGTAGTCTTCTCTTAGAATATATTACGGCCTCTCATTGGTCATTATTTATTTATTTATTTATTGGTGTTTAAGGTCACATATTTCTGCACAATGGCTAACCATGACCGTGACAGTTTTACGGGTGGAGGAAGCCGGAGTACCCGGAGGGAACCACCGAGCAACGGCGAGCAACTGTCAGCTCCCCAACATACCAACTCCACACAAGCAGGGTTAGCATTGGTTGAAGACAGGTGCACCGTCGACGTGCAGTACGCCTTTGTACACAGCGTCACCGTGCCCCCACGTGGGCAATGGGGGTGAAGTGTCTTGCCCAAGGACACAACGCGATTGCCACAGGTGGGATTCCAATAATTATTGTTTCTCTTTTCCTGAAGAACAGCAGGATTATGTTGCAGATGGTGTGACATAATGAGGGCGTATTTTTTTTATTTTTTTTTTCATAATAAATTCAACCCGATCTTGTTTGCTTGCATTTGAGAAGTCTGCGTTGTTCCTGTTAATTATTGCTAACAACTGTCTTCTGATGTTTGTATAGGCCGAGCAGTCCATGACAAAATGTATCTCGGATTCCACATCGCCAGTGTCCTTACATATATCAGAAGCATTGCAAATCCTATTTTCTAAAGGTATTGGCGGTTGTGCATGTCTCCCCTTTTCAATTGCCAAATTATGATTACTGATCCGTAATCTCGTAAACATACTGTGCGCGTCCTTTGTTTTGGAGTAAACTAAAGAGGGCTCGAATTTATTGTCATTTTTTAAGGCGCCATAAGTACGCAATTTATTTTTATCGTTCTTTTTAATGTCATTATTCAGGCATTCATTAAAATAGTATGTAATCATTTGTTAAGTTTTCATGTAATTTACTGGATTTATTATCGTACATTACAGCCGATGGTATATTGTACCCTTCCAACATTTGGCGGACTCCGCTATACTCCGTCGTTAATTTATGCTCTTCGAGTAAATCGCGGAGCAATGTACAGTTAAAACTAGAAGTCCTGTCACGAATAGTACGCTTATAACTGCTTAACTGCGCGTTGGAATTGCGCTCAATTGCCATTTTATCGAATGGCATCCAGAGCACGGCAGGTTCTCCTGGTTACTCATAGCAAACACATGCAATGTTTCTGTCAATGGACCTCCGGGTTACCCGGAGGTCCATTGGCTGAAACATTGTTTGTGCACAGGCCATATGTACAGGATTTGATAGCTTTACTTGGGTCATCACGCGTGCATTAACGCGCATATCAACGTGCTATTTGTGCGCATTTCATGACAGGACTTCTAGTTTTAACTGTACCTGGAGTTGCAGAGTGAAATTCTGGCCATGAATTTAAACTTTTTGACGATTCATTCGAGGCAAAGTGGGAATCTGCCAAGTTCTGCTCGAACGGCATGGTTGGAAGAATTTTTTATTAACACCGAGTATCAGTTTACAGAACTTGATGTGTACAGCCTCAGCGGGAAGTCTATCCAACTTTGCAAGTTGATATTCTGTATCCCATAGATCACTATCATACAGCAATATGGGTTCTATTAATTAATCAAATAACTTGGACATTACAGCAGTGGACGGGAGGTGTTTACTCATAACAGATTTGAAAAGACTGTAAAGTGCTTTCATCCCTTTTAGTTTTAAAGCACTCTGTGCCTCTCCAAATTTCTCATTAGCGGAAAACGTTATACCCAGATAAGAATAGCTTGGTACAATTTCCAACGTTTTGTCAGCTAATGTAAAAACTGGGGAACCTTGAACCTTTTGGGGGGAAAACACTAAGCACTTAGTTTTCTCGGTGTTTACCCTCAGATGATCATTCTTTGCGTATATTTCTAAATTTTGTAAACATGTTTGTAACCCGTTAGGCGTACTTGAGAACATAATTAGGTCGTCTGCAAACAAAAGATGACTTATGTACATATTATTCACAACTGTAGGATCGCATTCTTCAGAAAAGATTTTACGAATTTCATCTACAATATTTTAAAAGGGTTGGGGAGATTGCACAGCCTTGGCTAACCCCGACACGATATGACCTTGGCTGTTACAGTGTCGTTAAACCTTAATAAATAACTATCCAGATTGGGGATAATAAAGGCGGACCTAGGCTCTTGGCAGTTTTAGTAAGATAGTAGCTTGAAGAGTACAAGGACTGTAAAATTTTAAGTATTTTACCAGTTACACCGCATTTATGAAAGCAAGGGTGGGTGGGCTGTGTCAAAGGTTTGCCTGAAGTCGATAAAAGCCGCATATAGAGGCCTTTTTCTCGTTTGCACTTATTGACAATATTTTTGAGAACAAATCCACTGTTGACCGTGATACGGTGTTCATGAAATTCAAACTGGCTGTCACATATAAGCCGGTTGTCTTCAAGGAAATCATTTATCCGGTTATTTATAATCTTGTTTAATAGTTTCCCGACAGCAGAGCTAACGGCAATGGCTCTGTAGTTGTTGGGATCCTTTTTGTACATTAGCGTTAGGGTGGACTTTCTCCATTCAGTTGGATAATGACCAGATTCTAGGACTTGGTTAAATAACTTGACTGTTTAGTCTAGCATGCAGGGGATTTCAGTTTTTAGGAGTTCGTTGGATATATTGTCGGGGCCTGGGAACTTTTTATTTTTTGTTTGTCGGAGTGCTTTCCTGATTTCCTCCGGGGATATCATGTCGCAGTTCAATATTTGGGTCAGTGTTCGAGATGAAGCGGGCGTCAGGCTTGACGTTTCAGCGTTCTGTGCAGGGGAAAAAGTTTTTCAAAGAAATGAGCAGCGGTGTCGGGATGAAGACTATTAATGTCACTCCTAACCAGATCGAAATTGTTTTATAACTTTCCAGTAACTAACTGGCTCCTTAAATTGTAAGTCGTCCAGTTGGTCACATAGAATTTATAAAACATTTTTGATTTGTATTTCACTTCTATCTTACAGTTAAAACTAGAAGTCCTGTCATGAAATGCGCACAAATAGCACGTAGATCTGTGCGTTAATCTACGCGTTATGACCAAAGTAAGGCTATCAAATTCTGCTCACATGGTCTGTGCAGAAGCAATGTTTCAGCCAATGGACCTCCGGGTAACCCGGAGGTCCATTGGCAGAAACGTTGCCTGTGTTTGCTATGAGTAACCAGGAGAACCTGCCGTGCGTTGGATGCCATTCAATAAGGCAATTGCGCGCAATTCCTACGCCCAATTAAGCCTAGATAAGCGCACAGTTCGTGACAGGACTTCTAGTTTTAACTGTATAAGCCTTCTTCGAGGTGAAAAAATTAGCAATAAGTGATATCTGGGATTTAGCTTCATATCTTTTCTAGCGCTTTCCATTGTACGTTTCAAATCTTTGCACCTGTTTTCGAATCATTTCTTTTTGGGGGTGTTTTTCGGTTAGTCAATTGGACTCGTCGAGAAGCAAAATTATACGCATCCAGTCAGCAGCAGCCTTCTCTGTGCCCTCATGGTTTGATGAGTATGGTTTCATTCGATTGTGTGAAACATTTGAGATTATATCTGGTCGTGTTAGAATCAATCTGGCACGTGTAGAGCTCTGTCCTGTCCACCTCGAGGGGATCGGATATGGAGGGGGCGCGGTGGCGTTGCGGTAACCGGTTCTTGTCAGATCACCAAAGTTAAGCAATGTCGACCCCGGTTAGTCTGAGCGATCGATTCGGCACTTACCCCCGTTTGTCCACATGGGGGTACGGTGACGCCGAATACTAAGGCACACTGCAAGTCGATTGTGCGCATGTCTTCAACTAATCTCACCCTGCCTGTGCTGCAGTGCGGAGTTACGATGTTGGGGAGCTGGCAGCAGCTCGTCGTTGCTCGGTGGTTCTCTCCGGGTACTCCGGCATCCTCTACCCGTAAAACTGTCACACGATATGACCTTGGCTGTTACAGTGTCGTTCAACCTAAATAAATAAATAAATAAATAAATAAATAAATAAATAAATAAATAAATAAATAAATAAATAAATATGATATTGAGGCAGCGTTCCGCCGTACCCGCCTTTCTGTACCGAGTCAGAGGAGCTGTCTGTTGTACGGTGATCCGGTGGTAGAAACCAAAACTAACACTTTGATTTTTAAATTTGTGCAACAATTTATTTGTTGCACTGGGAGGTTCGACAACGAGTTTCCCATCTAGTAATATTTGCAAAACAATGCTGACTCAAGGTATCCACTTCAATATAGAATATGCATGGAGGGGTCACGGAATGGACGCGTCATCGGGGTGACGTTGAGCCAGCGCATCGGTACACAGATTGTGCAGTCACGATGATAGTCACGGTTGCGCTGTTTGTGGCTTGAGTCGCTGACGCGGCGTTTACCCTACCTCTTGTGTGAACCAGCATGGATCTAATGAGACACGCCCCAAAGCTGCAGTACAGAAGGCGAAGAAATTATTATTATTATTATTATTATTATTATTATTATTATTATTATTATTATTATTTTAACACATCCTAATCAGAACAGCGCCCAAGCGGCCTTTGGCTTTGAATTTTAATTGATTCAAATCGAGAGAACACAGAATGCAAAAGGACATCAACAGCTTTTCTTTCTTTCTTTCTTCCTTTTTTCTGTCTTTATTTACTGCTACACATTCATATTTATTTATACACATTCACACACATATATATGTAAACCCATTCAAATAGTTTATTTTACATTTATGAATTTCAAAAACTTGTTTGTTTCGCCATTGTAACATTTTCTGTATTCATGGGAGCGGAGGTTTCTACTAAGTGGAAAGCACTTGTCCTCCTATCCTTTTTGCTCAATAGTTATGGCAAATAAAAATATGTTTAAAGTCGAGGAGCGCAGGCGATGCCCTGTGAAATGATCATCAACACACGCGCAGAATTACGATTATTCACAAGAGAAGTCCAACAGATTTTGCTTTCTCTCTTTAGTTTCAACCCTATGCCGAACGAAACCGCCGTGTCCTGTTAGCGCCATTCACAAACAGGTTCGTGTTTTCATCAAAAAACATGGCTGATGCCATATGATAGGAATGAGCTCGTCGATGGATCAAATCTATGCCATGAAAAAAAGAAATTATTTATTTTATAGGACTTTCTTTCCCAGAATTGCCATTATCAAACTCGGCTGATATGGCTTCAAACTCGGCTGATGCGATGTGACGCTGATTTCGGTCGATATGAACCAAGATAGAGTTGTCCTTCTTGAGGCTTTACTAAGCGCAGCCATTTTGTTAGTGGCGAAATCGCTCTCCGTTATTCGCCGAAAGCAATCAATAAAACAGGCATTACCAGCCAAAAGGGAGAAGTTTTTTTTATGGCGAGGAATTTCTGATGGCAATAGGAACGGATCAGGTGGAAGAAGAGAGTTGTGGAGAAAAGAGTCATGAGCGGAGATTCATTGAAGGGGGAGAAGAGGAAGTTCGGCTATCCGAACGTCGCGGCTTTCCCTTTCCTGTGGGGAAGCCGAGACGTTCCGATAGCTGAACTAGGAATAGGAAAAGAGGGGTTTGTGAAAAGAATGAGTAACAATAACGCTGTCCGAGAACTGTAACAGATCTGCAAATTTAATTATTTTTATTACTTTCCAAAGTGTGATTTACTGGGATTCCCGGGTTTGATTATAAACGATAACTTCACAAGTGAATTATGCAATCAACAATTGTGTCATGTATCCCTGCGCGTAAACAAAGACGCTTTGCCGTAGGTGTAATGAGGACTTTATTGTTTTGTTTTTTTTGTTTTTTTTTAACCCTTTTAGTAACATGAAAAGCAGACAACACTTGCAAAAAAAATTCTTGAGTAACTATTATTTTCATTTTTGTCTCACAAACATAGGTTTTGACCCCTCATTGGAACGAGCTCGACGAGCTCGTTCCAATGGGGGGGGGGGGGTCATAACCTATGTTTTAGAGACAAAAAATGAAAAAATTCTGAAAATTAATTGGCCATTTTTGAGAATAGCGCTGGTCGGTTTTGGCCGTTACGTTAGGTAAAGGGTTAAATGATGCAACTGTCATTAATAATGAAAGGTAATCAACAGAGTAATCGCTTGACTGGACTGGTTACGTGAAATAATTCATTCGAGGCGAGGGACTATATTGTAAAACACTCGTGCGCATTCGCGCACTCGTGTTTGTACAATGTCCCTCACCTCTCATGAATTATTTCACATAACCAGTCCAGTCAAGCGATTACTCTGTATTTAGTTGCATATCAGCGGAGAAATAAGCCCTCGGTAATTTTACATCAGCCTTTTACCGATATGACGTTATCGAGGGCTGATATCTCTCCCGATATGAAGCCAACCAAGTAATAAACTCTGTACATTGCTTGTCACGTGATGTTCCCTTCTTAAAAAACTAGATGTTCTTATCAGGTATCACAGTACTAAATATTTTCACATAGGTGACCATTATAAGGTTCAGGCGAAAAAATATGATCGCATCATTTTAGTTTTGGCATTCAAATATCTTTGTCAAGTATAGCCCTTCAGCAGGGGCGGCGGAACCGGGGGGGGGCTTGGGGTGTTGCTGGGGGGGGGGGGGGGCTTCAGCCCCTCCACTTTTTTGACCTGGCCATGTTTTTTGTATGCATATATTTTAACACAACCAATGACTGATGACACAAGGGGCGGATCCAGAGCCTCCTCCATATTTTCGCCAGTCATGTTTCTCTCGTATTGGTTCATTTTCGATGGTTTTGGATCATTTTTTGCAGTAAATGGCAGCAAACGCTAAAATGTATACAGTCTGTTAATAAATCGGCTAACTGAAGTAGATCGTAATCTTACAGACATACAAGTACCAAATCCACTCCCAGACAAGATAATCCACAGAGAGTATAATTGCTGTAAACGCCTGGTAAAGCATACAGGTGAGGTCTATTTATCAGCTTTGGTCGTTACGACCAAAGCTGATAAATAGACCTTACCTGTACGCTTTACCGACGTTTTTTAACGGCTCTCAAAGTGTGAAATCTTTCAAATTCACCCCCGAAAAAATCCCAAAATATCCACTCAGATGCATGAAAATGGGGGTTTTGGGACCTTAGAATTTAAAATGTTCATACCGACGACCATCCATCGCCCGATCCAGCCCCCCCCCCCCCCCCCCCCCCCCCCCACCCCACTTTGAAAATCGTTCCGCCGCTCCTGTTCAGACAACTTTTCTGACCCGAAAACAGGGAGGTCATGCCACAAATAAGAGAGAAAAACTGACAGGAACTGTAGTACCAGTCGCGTGTACATATTTTTCAGGGAAATCCCAACAAAAGCACACCAATAGTCAATTGTACGTTTTTGATCCAAAAAGTCATGAAATTACCCTTTTATTTATCTGGAATATTCAACAATAATGCAAGATGTCAATAGAATGTTTCAAACATATATTGAAACAATATATTTTCCCAAGGCTGGTTAGTTTCGGAGACTGCATAATTTCTGAGTGCAACATTTCAAGGCGGGTAACTTTAATTCAAATATTTAGTACAGTCATACCATCAGTACAGCAGAGCCAGATACAGACGTAACTAAAATTGAACATTGGATTTCTTGTGAAGTATCCACGGAGGATTTCCCATAACGCCTTCGTTTCCTTCCAATGGCAATGAAAATCTTCTTGATGTTTTTGTTTTATCTTACGTCAGAAGATTGGAAGTCGCAAACTATAATTGTCAGATTTCGGACAAAAATAGTGTAATGGGCAAGTCATTAATCTAAGAATACGAAATATACTGTCAAATTGAACCTTAAATAATGACGTATTGATTGCTTCCTGGCCTTCACCAACATGCAGATACGTCCAAGCACTAAAAGGTACGGTACGTCTGCACTCCAGATGCAAATTAATGATTTGAAGTGAGATGGTGTAACCTCTATGTTTTTATAAGTTTGGCTTCGAAAAATATGATTTTATAAGCAGAATAAACTTTGAATCTCCTCCTATTGCTATCATCTTTTCAAATATTTCACTTGGTTACGTCAGACGGAGACATACGGCTCGATGTGTCCCTGGAGCAGGGGTGCCGCCAGGGATTTCTCGACAGGGGGGCTGACCTCTGCGACAGGGGGAGGGGGCTATAACATTTGACCTCCCAAACGAAGGAAAATGAGTGAACATTGGAGAACCAAAATAGAAGCAAATTGAGTATGTTTGTTGATTATTTAACCCTTCACCTAAACTGAAAAGCAGACGACACTTGCAAAAATAATTCTTGAATAACTATTTTTTTTCATTTTTTGTCTCAAAAACATAGGTTATGACCCCTCGTTGGAACGAGCTCGACGAGCTCGTTCCAACGAGGGGTCATAACCTATGTTTTTGAGACAAAAAATGAAAAAAATAATGAAAATTAATTGGCGATTTTTGAGAATAGCGCTGGCCGGTTTTGGCCGTTACCTTAGGTAAAGGGTTAAATTAAACATATTATAACAAGGTCGGGAAATATTTCATCTATAAAGCCAGTTTGACGAACGACATTAAGGAATTTCGTGAGAAACACTATTCTCTATCAAAGTTCCAGTGCTGCACGGGTTCGAGACTGGCAAGACGAGATATCTACCTTCGATTGTCGGAAATTTCTCGTGAAGTCGGGTTTACGAGACTCTCCGACGGACTGACTAAAAATCTCCGACGGGGGGGGGGCTGGACCTCTCCGACGGGGGGGGGGGGGGCTGTAGTCCCCCCCCCCTTGGCGCCACCACTGCCCTGGAGCCGTAAACATTGAAAAACAAAATGCCTAATCAATCAGAGGGCCAGGATTTAGTCCTACAGTACGTGGAGAGTGGATTGTAACTAAACCACCCGTGGAGTGGACTTACCACCCAAAGTATCACTTTCAAATTCTGGACATATGGACAAAAACACAAGCAATGTTTCAGCCAATGGACCTCCGGGTTTAACCCGGAGGTCCGTTGGCTGGAATTTTTTGATTATTATGCTTTGTAACAAATTTGCAATTATTGCTTGGGTGAAATCCCCACTCCGCGGGTGATTTAGTGATAAATACACCCTCCACTTACTGTGTTAGAACATAAGGTGTTTCTTACTCGCTCTTGCTATTCTTCGGGAGAGTTTATCTGTGCTCGCCGAAACATTTGCCCATTGAGAGGTCTGATATTACATCGATAACGAATGGGGGCAGTTTGAAATGCAGTGAAATGTGTTAACGTTAGGCCTAACAAAGTTGAAAATCTGTTTCTGAGGCCATCCCGCATGGTCCTTTTGGCTGTCGCATGTTCTCTTTTTGTAACCAATGCAACCTTGGAAAAATAAAAATTAAATGGTTTATGTCTGATATTTTACCCAAGTTAATAAAATTGATAAATTTGTTCATTGAGTGTAACAAGGCTTTGCAATGCTTTAGCATTGCAAAGCCTTCTTGCACTCAAGGGACGAAATACACCATCACCCATGCTATTCATGAGATTATGAGGCTTAAAACATAAAATAAACCAAGAACATAAACTTTCGATGACAAAGAAATAACTACAAAAATGAAAACATAAAATAAAAAAAAAACGTCCACCGACATGCAGGTTTACCTAAAAATGACCTGAGAAACAGAAGATCTATTTTATCGCAGTGTTGTTATCACGTCACTGTTGACCAAACAGTTTTAACCCTTTACCCAACGAATCGCCCGCATCCGCCCGCGTAATATACAAATTCAACAGCTGAAAAAATATTATTTTTCGAAAAAATTCAATAAAACCATATCATGTGACCCCTCGTTGGAACGAGCTCGTCGAGCTCGTTCCAACGAGGGGTCACATGATATGGTTTTGTTGGAATTTTTGAAAAATTTAAAAAAATGATATTTAAAATAATAAATTTTGATATCGTCTGCATTGGGTAAAGGGTTAAATGATCTTGTTAGTAAAATTAGAGACAATTATATGACGAGTCGAAATACGTTGGTTAAAAATGTGATGGTTGTAATATGGTTTCATTGAAGTTGGTCTTCCTTGTAAACGTGTGCTCGTTATCCAAACTAATAAGAGATAACGTAACAAGGGGATTGTGCTAAAAGAACATTGTATGGTATTCTGGAGGCAGTGGAGAAACGCGAAATGCATGCAAACATGTCTGTGAAGAGGGAAGAAATTTTCAAGGCGGGCCGTTCTTATATACCTACAACACCACCCTGGAACTAGTGACCTCACCCCTCTTTTCATCACATATTGATATCCTGGGAAAGGTTTTAAAATCCCCAGAATGGCTTTTAACGAGACTATGGCACCCATTATTGTTCTTTGAAACTAGGCATATCTCAAGCAAAATATTATGTTGCTTTGAGGCCTTGATAATCGTTATTTTTTCGCTTTTTATATTTAAGATCACATTTTGGTATTTGAACATATTAGCAAGAAAAGAAGCTAGCTGTACTTAGGTATGGCTATGTCCGTCTGTCCGTACGTCCGGGCCACCGCAGATGGCCTTGCGAGGTGACCGTCCGTCTACAGTCGTTACTTGTGAGGCTGGGGGATAAAACCGTTAGTACACCAACCACTTTTGAGGATTTTTTCAACTTGTGAGGTGCGAAAAACCCACTTGTGAGTTGCGCAATTTTCCCCAAACCTAACACTAAAATCACCTCACCGTCCGTCCGTCCGTCCGTCCGTCCGGGCCAACATTGGGGGTTTAGGGGATATTATTATTAGGGGCTACCTCCAAATTAAGGTAGTGTTAGGGTTGGAAGTGGGGTGGGGGTTAGGGTTAGGGGTAGCACCAGAGTAGGGCTTAAGGTTGGGGAGGGTTAGGTCCCGGGGGTTAGGGTTGGGTTCAGGGTGGGGTTTTAGTTTTAGTAGCCCCTAAACCGAAAAATAGCTCCTAATCCTATTGGTTTGGCTAGGGTGGGGGTTGGGTCAGGGGTGGGGTTAGGAGTAGGGGTAGCCCCAGAGTAGGGCTTAAGGTTGGGGGAGTTAGGTCCTGGGGGTGGGTGGGTGTTACGGTCTGGGGTGGACTTTTAGGGTTTAGGGTCAGGGTGGGGTAGGGTTAGGGTGTGGTTTTGGGGTGGAGGGTGGGGTTAGGGTTAAATATAAGTTCTAGGGTGGAGGGGGTGCGGTTCTGGGTAAAATAAGGTTTTGGACTTACAAAATGTTTTTTGGGTAGCCCATAAACCCGAAATGTTGGAGCAATCTTCCGTCCGTCCGTCCGTCCGTCCGTCCGCGCTATACGAGTTTTTTTTATTTTTGTGCGGACAGGCATTATGAGCTTACCGAAATATTATGAGCTTATTTGATATATTATGAGCATAATTACTGAGATATGAGACTTATGAGGCAAATTGCGAATTTTCGGGGTTTATATTAAGGGTTAGGGTCAGTTCAGGGTTGGGGTTAGCGTTAGTTTGTATCAAGTATTATGTTGGGGGATGTAACCATGTCTATACCACCCCCTCCCCTCCCTCCCCCAGAATTGTTTTTTTTTAAAAAACGATGTTTTAACCGTTGTCCGAACGAATTAAAATGATCATTTTTTCCGTAAAATATTAAGCCCTCAACTCCCATTTTAACGTAGGACTTTCACGCCGCCAGCCCTTCCATTCGCCTGAACTTACTTTCACTACATTTACTTGTCTACTCACTGCCTTGAGAACAAAATGTTCAAAAGATACACTTTTTCGAGTGATGGTTATGACTTGAGATGTCTCGACGATAATCAGTGTTCTGGAATATACAATATGGTCGCCCTGGAAAGTTTTTTTTCTCTTATCAGCGCTCAAAACCAAATGTCCAAAGGATCTAGGGCTGAGTGGAGAGTCTTTTTTCAATAATCAGTAGTCTGGAATATCCAAAATGGCCGTCATTTCAGCCATATTAGTTTTTGGTCCACTCAATAACTGGAAATATCCACCGGCTTCCATTTTATCGTAGATAATTCGTCCCCTGAGTTCCAATGTGTTCTATGTGCCAGGTCCGCTGACAAGCGGACCTGGCACATAGAACACATTTGAACTCAGGCCATAGAACACAATGGAACTCAAGGGACGAATTGATGACTAGAGGAAGGTTCCTTTCGATAATAAATATTCTGAAATATACAAAGTGGCTGCCATGGCAGCCATCTTGGTGTTTTGCAATTTTTGCTTGTCGTGGCAGCCATTTTGGAGTTTTCGTAATTTGTAATTGTCCGCGGACTACCTTGAAAACCTAATGAGCAATGCGCCCCATTTGTTTGTTTGTTTTAGGTTTTTTAGGTGCATTAATCGTTCACTTCAGAAAGCTTCCGTTTGCTAATCAAAATTCTGACTTATCCAATATGGCCCTCATGGCATCCATGTTGGATTTGGGCTTGTCAGCGGACTAGGCGTGTCAACCGGTACCTGTGTCGGCGGTTCCATCATGCTCCAACCGGTAGCGGTACCGAAGCTTTTGTCCCGCCGGTACCGGCATAAAATTATTTAGTGGAAAATCAACTGAACTAGGGTAAACAGGCTAATAATCGTGTATGGCACACTTGCATGACATACTTTTTTAACTTATTTGTGAATTAACATATCAAAACACTCTACAGGTGCGTGTTCTGTCTGCACCACGACCACGATAAGGCCGTCCATTTTGACTTTTCAAACGTCACATTGAAGACACCGAAAGTGCCGTCATCGGCAACTTCAAAGAAATCATTCTGTGGTGACATCACAGGATTATCGTGCTTTTTTGGTTACTTTGATGTCACCGCAGATTAATTGTCACTGTGACATGTTTGTCGTGCGATCTTGGGGACTGGGGTGGTTTAAATGCGAATTTCTCCCATTTGATTGTGATATGTCATTCAATTGTTGATTTGTCCCGGTATCGGTTTCGGCGGGACAGGCTCTGTCCCGTCCCGTTACCGGAGGTACTTTGACATGCATTGGTGCGCGGACATTTCCCCATCGGACATTTCCCCATCCAGACATTTCACCATCGGACAATTCCCCATCCGGACATTTCCCCATCGAGGGTGGACATTTTCCCATCAGCATTCCCCCATCAGAAGCGGACAATTCCCCGTCGGAGGTTGACCTTTCTCCATCGGATATTAACACCTTTCCCCATCGAGGGCGGACATTTCCCCAGCGGACAAATAATTTGGCAAACAAATATCCAAGGTAAATTTTTACATGTAAACTGACTGAAATTACATTCACGGCCCTATGATTATTCTACTTCATCGCGGTACTCTTTTTTTTAAGAATGGGCAAATAAAATATGAGGAGTTGATAGATCAGTCTCCAAACTATTCTCGAAATACGATTTTTATTTCACAAAGTGAAACTACTAGCCATTTGTAAAACAATGCAACAAGACTGAAGTTGAATTCATGATGTGATGGTCTGATAGATGGAGACGTGGGTTTGGACAATGTGGCTTGAGAGAAGTAAAACAGGTTTCCACCACATTACTCCCACCTTCCCCACACAAAAGAGAATCTTTAATGAGTCACCATTTGATGTGAAATTTCTGAACGGAGTTCACTAAAATCGACCAGAGTCGAGGTTTATTTATCGAAATTCAGATTCTATTGACGAAAAATGTCTTCAGGTTTCCGCATTTTAACCCCCAAAATGGTGAATTTTGGTTCAAAAGTATCGGTTTGTGTATCTCAGTCAAAAAGGACATATATGAATATATTTTAACCTCGTGAATGCCATTGTTAAGGCTTTGAATCCTGGTGGTGTTTTTCACGTCAGTTTAAAGACAACAATTGGAAGAGTCCATATACATTACCTGGGGTGTAGATAATGTAATATTTTCAACGCGCAGCCCTCGGGCTGCGCGTTGAAAATATTCATTGATTACCCCCACAAATACACTGACCAGTCATCCTACTTGGTGAAATTATGATGTATCATGTTCCTCGCTCGGAAAAGCTCCCTTTAGGATCCAAAGGGTTTATATTTATTCACGACTCATATAAGGGGGTTCTAGATTTCACCAGTTTTCCGCCAAAAATGACACATTTTCCTAAAACATGAATTCTTTCCACAACCCTAATTTATTTATTTATTTATTTATTTATTTATTTATTTATTTCTTGGTGTTTAAGGTCACATATTTCTTCACAATGGCTAATCATGACCTCGACAGTTTTACGAGTGGATTAAGCCAGAGTACCCGGAGAGAACCACCGAGCAACGGCGAGCAACTGTCAGCTCCCCATCATACTAACTCCACACAAGCAGGGTTAGCATTGGTTGAAGACAGGTGCACCATCGACGTGCAGTACGCCTTAGTACACAACGTCAACGTGCCCCCACGTGGGCAATGGGGGTGAAGTGTCTTGCCCAAGGACACAACGCGGTTGCCGCAGGTGGGATTCGAACCGAGGACCTCTCCGCTTGCAGCCTGCGCCTCTACCTACTGAGCCACCGCGCCCCCCACAACCCTAATAAATAGGCTTTTCAAGTATATATTGTTGAGAACACCCATCAACCTTTACAGCGACGGAAACTTCTGAATTGCAATTTGTTGGAGGTTATGGGTATTTCTCAGCTGAACCAACTGGACTACAACAGTCAACGACCCGGGAACACTATCGGAAAATTTCAACTCTCACCCCCACCTTGTCCGCAAAATTTGAGTTATTAGTTTCGCGCCTGTATGTAAGGACGTGGCAAGAGGTTTCCGATTGGAGGTGTAGGGTAGTGAATTTCCAACCCCCTCCCGGTCCCTCCCTTCGTTGGAAATTCACCACTGAGAAAGATTTTGAAAATGAAGCCATGAGAGGGGGCATAAAATTGATTGTAGTAACTGAAATGCCAACACATTTATGATAGAATTATCAGGTAGTTATTATTTGATATTATTCTGGGAATTGAATATGTGCTTAACAAATGCTCAAGCTGAGAACTTTGAGCAATTCACACTGTCCGAACATTAAATCAGATCTTATGCAGGAATGATTAATTTTCGATGTTTCATCATTTTGTAACTGTGAATGATGGAATTAACTCAGGATAACGATTTTACATGATGTGATTTTCTTGAAGTGCATTTCGAGAATTTTTTTTTTTTTTTATTACGATAAGTAAACGTACTATAGAAATCTCATACCGATTGACATCATGCATACTTAAGAAGCTCGATATTGCGTACACTGTAGTTGTCAATAGGAACAGTTCGAATTTTTGCCGATTTGAAACTGAGTTGGAATTCTGGGAAGTAAAGGAGACATCAGAATCACACCAAAGAAGCTCTAAAATCCAGATACATGGAATTTCCAAATACTCATGACTTGCCCTCCCAATTTCCAACTATAGGTAATTTTGGCCAGGATTGGGGGTGACATCTCCCCCCCCCCCCCCCCCCCCCCCCCGCCTGTCGCCACATCCGTGCCTGTATGATAAATAGCGCTATAGCACTACCATATGTGTTCATCATTAACTCTTTACCTAACCTGAAAAGCAGACGACACTTGCAAAAATAATTCTTGAATAACTATTTTTTTTCATTTTTTGTCTCAAAAACATAGGTTATAACCCCTCGTTGGAACGACCTCGACGAGCTCGTTCCAACGAGGGGTCATAATCTATGTTTTTGAGACAAAAAATGAAAAAATAATGAAAATTAATTGTCGATTTTTGAGAATAGCGCTGGCCGGTTTTGGCCGTTACTTTAGGTAAATGGTTAATACCAGTACGCATCGCACTCATCGCTGTCGATCTATGATGATACTGGAAGGGAAGGGAGGGGAGAGACGAGGCTCAGTCTCCATCAATGTTTCAGATGATATAATTCAGTGATGCAGGGGCGTCGCTAAGGGGGCGGGGGTGTAGGAAGTGACACACCAACCAAATAATTTTTCTATTCGGGACATTCTGGTCAGGATTCGAGTCTAAGAGATCGATTCTCCGTTGGCAGTAATCATGTACTTTCTTAAAAGGCAAAATTTGATATTTGGACTTGTGTAAGGTGGTATGCAGGGGAGGTGGGGGCACCAAAAATTTGCAAGACGTGACGTGGGGGTGGGTGGGTCTCTTGAGTGCGCCAAAAATGTGCATTTCCAACTTGTGCAATTTTTTGAATTTTTTAAAAATATATCAATATATCAGCTAATATATACCATCATTTGTGTTTCAAACCTTAAAGATGATATTGTACATCACACTCTTAACATAAATACAACATCAGGAGGCTTTATATGTGAGAATATTGGGCTTAAACTGGGAAAATGTCACACGTTAGTAGGGGCTGGGTGTCTTGTTCGAAATGTAGAAAATGTGCAGACAATATTTTGTGAACAATTCAAACGAAAATTTGTTCCCGTATGTGTACACCTGCTCTGGCCAAGCCTGATAATGAACAGGGGGGGAGAGGGGGAGGGATAGGGGGAGGAAGAGAGTAGATTGGTAGATTGGAGCCCACAGCAGCCCACATAGGTTTAAATTGGTGGTACCAGTTTAACCCTTTACCTAACATGAAAAGCAGACGACACTTGCCAAAAAATGATTGAATAACTATTTTTTTTCATTTTTTGTCTCAAAAACATAGGTTATGACCCCTCATTGGAACGAGCTCGACGAGCTCGTTCCAATGAGGGGTCATAACCTATGTTTTTGAGACAAAAAATGAAAAAATAATAAAAATTAATTGGCGATTTTTGAGAATAGCGCTGGCCGGTTTTGGCCGTTACGTTGGGTAAAGGGTTAAGAACATTATGAAAACCCCCTAAAGACAGCTGTGCCTACTAAGTTTATAAGTTTATTTTGGATTTTAATGGGAGGGTGGGGGTGGGTGTCTGAGAACGGTAGTAGAAAATTTGAACGTAGTGGGTGGGTGGGTGTAAAAAGGAGCCGAATAAAAAATAGGACGTCACGTGTTGCAAATTTTTAGTCCCCCCCCCCCCCCCCCTCCTCCTTGTGGTATGTGTTAATTAATAAGATGTTGTGTCATGATTATTACATGTACATTTTAATTATCCACCATTAAACCTCAAAGATGTATTGAGTTTTTTTAACTATATTTCCGATTGACTAATATTCAGCCTACATCACCTAGGCATGCCTTCGACGAAGGCATACCCCGATGATGTAGTTGGAATGTCAGCCAACCAAGACTGGGGCCATCACAGTCGCGACAAATCAGGATTACGCGCCCACCACTCCCAATCAGTAATCTTCGCGACGCGCCTACAGAAATGCAACAAACTTTGATACGATTATAATTTTCATTTAGACGAATTCAGACACTGAAATATAACACATTCCAATTCTTAACCCTTTACCTAACCTGAAAAGCAGACGACACTTGCAAAAATAATTCTTGAATACCTAAATGTTTTCATTTCTTGTCTCAAAAACAAAGGTTATGACCACTCGTTGGAACGAGCTCGACGAGCTCGTTCCAACGAGGGGTCATGACCTATGTTTTTGAGACAAAAAATGAAAAAAATAATGAAAATTAATTGGCGATTTTTGAGAATAGCGCTGGCCGGTTTTGCCCGGTACGTTAGGTAAAAGGGTCAAGACATGCAGCCTCCCAGTTCAGGCAAATGGACATATGGATGGTTGAAAAATACGAGGTTTCTAATCCCCAGTCCACGTTCAAACGTATTAACCCTCTTCAGTGCTGCAAAGGTCGATATCCTCCTCCCGCCCCGCGGATTGGCGATTATCGATGCTTCGTTTTTTCGTAAATCGCCGATCCCGTGTGCGACTCACGTCATTTCCACAACAATGAGTGGAACATCGGGAAATGGAGTTTATCGTGAGGCCATTTATCTGTAATTTTCTAAATAGGAGGAGACAGTATTTCGTAATTCGATTCGATTCGGCAATATTTCGCTTGTTCGATTAGATATTCGATCCCAGCCCCCACTCCTATCCCACCCCATCCTCACCCCTGCTGTATTTGTGTCAATGGAAAGTTTGTGTTTGTACATATGGTGAGTCCCGTCTGTTGTCCTACTAAGATTACGAGAGCTAAACAAAATATTCCTGTGTGGAAAAGGTATGCATTTTGGGGGCAAATTTGATCGAAGAGAGTCCGAAATATTTTTTTAAAAAAAAACGTGGAGACCAGGGGGGCCAATACTATAAAACTTTTAAAATTGTATTTTGTAGAATTGTATTTTCTAGTTACGACTTTAACCCTTTACCCAACGAATCGCTCGCATCCGCCTGCGTAATATGTAAACTCAGCAGCTGAAAAAATATTTTTCGAAAAATTTTAACAAAACCATATCATGTGACCCCTCTTGGGAACGAGCTCGTCGAAAAAGAAAATTCTTGAATAACTGATTTTTTTCATTTTTTGTCTCAAAAACATAGGTTATAACCCCTCATTGGAACGAGCTCGTTCCAATGAGGGGTCATAACCTATGTTTTTGAGACAAAAAATGAAAAAACAATAAAAATTAATTGGCGATTTTTGAGAATAGCGCTGGCCGGTTACGTTGGATAAAGGGTTAAGAACATTATGAAAACCCCCCTAAAGACAGCTGTGCCTACTAAGTTTATAAGTTTATTTTGGATTTTAATGGGAGAGTGGGGGTGGGTGTCTGAGAACAGTAGTAGAAAATTTGCACGTAGTGGGTGAGTGGGTGGGTGTAAAAAGGAGCCGAATAAAAAATAGTACGTCACGTCTTGCAAATTTTTAGTGCCCTCCCCCCCCCCCCCCCCCCCCCCCTTGGCCAATCTATTAAATTCACGTTTCGCTTTTCTTTCACCATCCCTGCTGTTTGACAGTCACACAGTGAATTTCGCGAACATTTTCTCATTCCATTACAGATCTGAAGAGATGACATATGAGAGCAAGAGAGGATAATGCGACCATTATTAACGTATTTTTAGGTACTTTTTTCTGGGAATGGCACACGGGATCAGTGTTAGAGCTATTAGTATTACGTCAAAAAACCCCTTTAGTAAATAGAAATGAATAATGGAAAGGTCACGGAATCCTCAAAATCCATTAAGTTGAAATGCTGTTGGGAACGATGAGGTCTGAAATTCATATTATATTGATTATTAAATGGGCATGTAACGTGAGTATGGGTTATGTATGTTTCATCCCATCAATCAGTCAACAGAAACACGAAACATTGTCATTCCGGTGAAAACAAATTTACAAATGATCAGATTGAAAGAATCCACAAGCAAATCGGTGCACAAAGGTTTATTTATTTATTTATTTATTGATGTTTAAGGTCACATATTTATGCACAATAGCTAATCATGACAGTGACAGTTTTACGGGTGGAGGAAGTCGGAGTACCCGGAGAGAACCACCGAGCAACGACGAGCAGCTGCCAGCTCCCCAACATCGTAACTCCGCACTGCAGCACATGCAGGGTTAGATTGGTTGAAGACATGCGCACCATCGACGTGCAGTACGCCTTAGTACACGGCGTCATCGTGCCCCCACGCGGGCAATGGAGATGAAGTGTCTTGCACAAGGACACAACGCGGTTGCCGCAGGTGGGATTCGAACCGAGGACCTCTTGGCTTGCAGCCTGCACCTCTACCTACTGAGCCACCGCGCTCCCTCGGTGCACAAAGGTATATCAGTTATCGATGACCGGTTTATTTGTTACTTTCTTTCCTTTAGGGGGTTCGACAACATTTTCAACATCCATGACCACGTCGTGTCAGACAGTCTTACAGGTGGAGGAATCCGGAGTACCCGAAGAGAACCATCGAGCAGCGGCGAGCAACTGTCGGACTCACCAGTGTACTGATCCTCTATAGTTAGTCAAGAGCACCATTGACGTACAGTACGCCTTAGCACAGAGCGCACCGTGCCCACAGGTAGACAAACGGGATTAGGTGCCTTGCCCAAGGACACAACGTTGTCACCGCAGTTCAAGATTGAACCGTCGACCTTTCGTTTTGAAGTCCAAAGCTGTAACTACACCACCGCACACCCACTTATTTATTAACCCTTTACCTATAACGTAACGGCCAAAACCGGCCAGCGCTATTCTCAAAAATCGCCAATTAATTTTCATTATTTTTTTCATTTTTTGTCTAAAAAAACATAGGTTATGACCCCTCGTTGGAACGAGCTCGTTCCAACGAGGGGTCATAACCTATGTTTTTGAGACAAAAAATTTAAAAAATTAGTCATTCAAGAATTATTTTTGCAAGTGTCCACTGCTTTTCAGGTTAGGTAAAGGGTTAATTTAATTTATTTATTTATTTATTTATTGGGGTTTAACGACACCTTTCGACAGCCAAGATCATCTCGTGTCGGTCAGTTTTACGGGTGGAGGAAGCCGGAATACCCGGAGAGAACCACCGAGCAACGGCGAACAACAGTCAGACTCCCCAACGTATTAACTCCACACCAGCAGGGTTAGCATTGGTTGAAGACAAGTGGATCATCAACGTGCAGTAAGCCTTAATATACAGCGCCACCGTGCGCCCAGATAGTCAATCGGGATTAAGTGCCTTGCCCAAGGACACAACGCAGTTGCCCCTGTCGGGGATCGAACCGTGGACCTTTCGAGTTGAAGTCCAATGTCGTAACCACTGAGCCGCCGCGCTCCCTACTCCGGTTGGTAATCGGCTCGCAATGTATAGTCAAGGTACGGGTCGTGTACATCGGATGTGACGTGATGGATATAAACGATGCGACGAATATACGTACACCTCACTTTTAATACGCCAGAGTTTTCTATAGAACACTTAAAATTAGGGGCGAACAAATACAGGTCGCGATGAACATACACCAGAGCAGTTAGGGAAGGCCACTGGGCTTAAACATTTAACACAGAAAACTCCCATAGGGTTTTGAATTTTTTTTAAATTTATGTCGATGGTACTTATAGCGAACTGATTTAACACACAGACATTTTGACGTCAGGGTGTAAGTGCCATGCACCCTGAAAAACACAAGGATAACGGATTTATTTCCAAAAATGTTTGTATACTTAATATTTTAACCTACATTGTTGGCAAAAACTGACAGAAAATTTATACTTTGTAAGTTTCTTAATAAAACCAGACAGGTATGGATGTCATTGGAACTGACTCAATGAGCCAGTTCCAATGACATCCATATCTGTAATATTTTATTGCACATAAATATTTTTATTTTTGTTCTAACATAACCTCGCAGAAGGTATGAATTAATAATTAAAAATGGGTACGTTTTAGCCATATAGCCTGCTGTTGTGTATTCATGTTTTTACACCGTGGTTGACCTAAAATGGCTGCTGTGGATTGCAAGTTACACCGTACCTCTAAGCAAATCAAAACGCAGTATTTTGTTTCATTTGGAAATAAGCGCTTTTATTGAGAAACTTTACCCAAAGTTTCGCCGTATGGCAAAAGTAAAGTAAGTAAGTAAGAATATCTTTATTTGCGTGACAGGTGTCTTTCAAAACGATAAAACTTCTCTTCATAAGATTTACAAAGTAAACACCCGGCCAAATTGGTCTATATGTCACGGGAAATTTTTTTTCAAAATGTCGCATGCTCGTATAAGGACAATACACTCATACACATCCAGTCAAAGCCCTCCTCATATCTATTTTCTCACACACCCCACCCCCACACAGCCACTCATAGACCCCCACCCCACCACGCCCCACACCCACCATAAAGTACTGGGCGTATATCATTTTGAAAAAAGACTTCATTCTGACGGTCTATAATACGTGTGTAAAAACAAGGTAACCTTCCAAAACTTCCACATTCTCAAACACATTGCACGATCCAATGTATCACTAATACCTTGCTTGTTACCTTGACAAGCAAGCAAGATGAATGGTTTCGCGCGCCGAACACGCGCAGGGACGGTGTGTGGCAAGCCCCTTTTGACCCTCAATAGCAGTATATTTTTTTTTCTCTCTATGACTCTGCGTGGTAAAGGAGGAGAGGGTTAAGGTACTCAGTGGCGCTTATTCCTTTTGTGCTTCTTATTCTTAGCAGGAGGTGGCTCTGAGGGAGAGGTCGTGACATTTGTTGTTACTTGTGTTTCTGTTGTTTTCCGTTGCAGCAATTGATGGAAGAAGTGGCTGCAGACTTTGAAAAGGAAGTTGAATTTTCCTTCAGCCCATCATTTCTGTGTTTTTAGGTACGCCAGGAAGACCTTCGTGGTTCCGTTGAAATTCAACTTGAGCTCGCCGAAGCGCTCCATGACAAATTCGTTCAGGAATTCTGTATAGGTTCCCAGGGTCATATCTTCTATCTTCACAGTTTCATACCCACAGTCCGAGGTCGAATTGCATTTGTGGTCCGATTGATGGTGGTTGATAGGAGATCCGGGTACGGTTTGGACGACTTCCATCGCCTCATCCACCACTTCCTGCTTCTCCTCTCCCTTCAACTAGAGCTGCCATTATTAATCGATTAATCGATTGTTGATCGGTCACGGCGAAATCGATTAGTATTTTTCGTTGTCGAATAATCGATAAATGTATTCCGTTTTAGATGTTTAATAATTAAAAGAAAATTTGATGAAAAAACTATTGTTTCTAAAGGTAAAGAGTTAAGAACATCGATGTTAAGCCCCAAGAAGCCGTTGGAAGCATTTGTCTTCCATGTACATTCATCAAAGCTTTGATGTTCTGAATTTTTGAACCGTCAGTGTAATAATCAAGACCGGTCGGCAGTTGATGTGCGCGACTGCGATAATGTCGGCTGAGACGTCGACAAAGACGATATCAGTGGAGCCATAATTTTCGTAGAGGACTCCACGGCAGAAATGTCGGTGTGAAAGAGGAGTTATATGAAGTAAAATGTTCTGTAAATAGCTGTTGATGACTGCAATGCTTTTCGCAGATGGGACAAACTTCTGCCTAAGGCCGTGATTACTATAAGTTAAGGCTCATTGCTGGCGGCTGCGACTGAAAGCGTACCCTGGGATCGAACTCGCGAACGCCCGCACCGAGGCATCCTTTCAATTATCTACTATCAACGATCGGTTGTGATGGTGGGGATCTCATTCTAAACGAGCCGGGGTTCGAAGATAGGGAGTGAGAGATGTGGCGGCAACTGCCAGTCAGGTGCTGTTGTGCCTCTCTAAACGGCTGGAAAAGATTGGGTGGGGCAGCTGTGGTCGTAAACTGCATACATCTGCAAGGCGTGGGGCAAAAAGTAACGTCGGGATCAAATTGAAGTGCAGAAAACAGTACTTAGCCCTTTTCTAACAAGAAAGGCAGACAACACTTGCAAACAAAATTCTTGGAATAATTAATGTTTTTCGCTTTTATCTTTTTTTTTGTGGTGTCAAAAACATAGCTTATGACCCCTCATTGGAACGAGCTCGACGAGCACAAGCTTTGTTTTTGAGGCAAAAAAATAAGAAATAATGTAAATTGAATGGTGATTTTGTAAATAGCGCTAGCCGGTTTTGGCCGTTGTGTAAGTGCAAATGTTTTCTTTATCTCATGTCAGGCAAATGGTTCAAACAAGCCTCGTAACCAGAGGCTGTTTATGCTGTTGTGTGTGTTTCCTGGCCTTTCTTGTTTTTTATTTGTTCCTCCGTTCGTAGTGTTGTGATAGTAGTTGTAAGAGTTAATGTGGGCAATGGATTATCTAGTAGTCGGCAAACTGAGGAACCTAAACTATTGCTTTCCAGACCCGTAGAAAAGTAAGAGTCCTGGAACAATCGCCATAACACTGTCTGCCGACCCCACCAAGATGGTGCCAAGATAATCAAAACCAAAGGGAAAATTCTTACTACTATATATCTCTTCCAAGAAGACGGCTTAGCTAACAGCACAGTTCAGAGAAGCCAGGTATCACAGACTCCGGCATCCCCCTCAACGACACCGCAAATCAGATCCCTCCCTAATGGGCACAGAAAGCTCACTTTTGATTGGACAAACTAACGTGGCACCAACTCCGACTCAAAAAATGGTAATTCAGGCAACTCGTTTGCAGGCCTGACTATATCGGTGACATTTCATGATGTGAAAGCTGTTACGCTGTGACAACAGTCACAGCATAACGGCTTTCACATCATCAGATATCATGTTGTTAACCTTACATGAAAACCCGTAGCACGGAATCACCTTTCCAATGTCAGGACTTGTTTTTTATGTCATTAATAATTTAAATGTGTTGTAAATGTTCAATTTGCATTGCAGCGAAAAACGAACACACCCTTAAAATATTCATTTTTCGCAGACTACAAAACACGAAAAGCGGATGACACTTGCAAACAAAATTCTTGAATGACTTTTTTCTCATTTTTGCGTCAAACATAGTCTAGAATCCCTCACTTGAACCGGCTTAACGAGCTCGTTCCAACGAGGAGTCATAAGCTATGTTTTTGAGACAAAAAATGAAAATATAATAAAAATTGAGTGGTGTGATTTTTTTGTAAATAGCGCTGATCGGTTTTGAGCGTAATATTTGGGTAAAGGGTTAAAACGCGATAGGCGATTGTCCAACAAACAAACTTGCAATTCCGGTGATGTCGTGTGTGTGTGTGTGGGGGGGGGGGGGGGCAATGTTCCTCCGATTTGGTAATTAACTGGTTGAGTGCTAGAAGCTACTATCAGGGCTTTCAAGAAAATTAGGGTACCAGAGCAAAAGCCAACATTTTCCATGCCCACGTTTCAGCTTCCATCAAATGCAAATACTATTTTGTTCATATAACTTTGTTTTATTACAAATTATTGGAGAGAGCATGTGGGTACTCTCCAATATGTTATAAAAGAAATTTTTCTGAACCTCCAAAAAACAATGTAACCCTCAACCAGTTATTTATTTATTTATTTATTTATTTATTTATTTATTGGTGTTTAATGTCACATATTTCTGCACAAATGGCTAACCATGACCATGACAGTTTTACGGGTGGAGAAAGCCGGAGTACCCGGAGAGAACCACCGAGCAACGGCGAGCAACTGTCAGCTCCCCAACATACTAATTCCACACAAGCAGGGTTAGCATTGGTTGAAGTGCAGTACGCCTTAGTACACAGCGTCAACGTGCCCCCACGTGGGCAATGGGGGTGAAGTGTCTTGCCCAAGGACACAACGCGGTTGCCGCAGGTGGGATTCGAACCGAGGACCTCTCGGCTTGCAGCCTGCACCTCTACCAACTGAGCCACCTCCCCCCCCCCCCCCCCCCTCTCAACCAGTTGGGAGTGTGACTGATTGCATATTGTGCATTAATATAAGTTCTGTTGAAACTGAATATGTTCGTTGACAACAAAGTCTATCAGCTTTCAAGCACATAACCATTTTTTCGTTGGTATTCGTGTTCTAAAAAATACAGACTTTCACCGATGTTTTTATGGTTTTGGAGAGCGTGACAATACCAATCAAAAACACCCATTTATTTGTCACCCGTGTCATTTTGGGAACCCCCCAAACCATTTCCAGCAGTATATTTTAATTTGGTAAGTATTCCTCCTTTCAATTTTGAGACGTAAAATCGATTAGGGCGGAAGATCCTTTTAAGGAAATGTTGATACTTGATGGTGGCTAATTACTTTAGCAGACATACAAAGGAATCTACGATTTAATTTCTTATCAGAAGGTGTCGAGTTTGTCTTCAATTGATTGCTTCTCGTGCAAGCTTCCATTAGTGTAAACGACATATTTTTTTTATTTTTCCTGTTTTGCAGATTTTAACACTTCTATTAACACTTTCATTTTCAATCTTGGAATGCTTGTGTCTCGTATTGATCACACTTTCGCAGAAACTGAATATTCTCGTGATTGGTTGTTTGAGTAAATTGAGGAAGTCCGACACGAGGTGACCATAGCTGTCGAAAGTGTCGCCAAACCCCAATAGATAAATAAATAAATAAATAAATAAATAAATAAATAAATAAATAAATAAATAAATACTGAGGATGTTTGTACATTTTGAGGTAGCTACAAAATAATTCCACTAGTTAAAACAACAACGAGGGGTCATAACCTATATTTTTTTAGACAAAAAAAATGAAAAAAATTAGTTATTTAAGAATTTTTTTGGCAAGTGTCGTCTTCTTTTCGCGTTAGGTAAAGGGTTAACTGGAAATGTTATTAATACTTCTCTTCGAGAAGTCCACGCAAAATAAATGCTCCTGCTTTCCCTGTCCATCTGTCTGAAAAATTATGGGCGTACAGTTAAAACTAGAATTCCTGTCATGAAATGCGCACAAATAGCACGTCGATCTGCGCGTTAATCTACGCGTTATGACCATAGTAAGGCTATCAAAGTCTGCTCACATGGGCTGTGCAGAAGCAATGTTTGAGCCAATGGACCTCCGGGTAACCCGGAGGTCCATTGGCATCAAATTCTGCTCACATGGTCTGTGCAGAAGCAATGTTTCAGCCAATGGACCTCCGGGTAACCCGGAGGTCCATTGGCAGAAACATTGCCTGTGTTTGCTATGAGTAACCAGGAGAACCTGCCGTGCGTTGGATGCCACACGATATGGCCATTGCGCGCAAATGCTACGCGCAATTAAGCCTAGATAAGCGCACAGTTCGTGACAGGACTTCTAGTTTTAACTGTATCTCCGATGCAATTAATTCAATCAACTGTTACCACAGACTCGGCAAATTTTTGCCAGCCCCTTTCCTCCCCCACCCCCCACCCCCAATCCGGTCTTCATTCAACTTTTACATTCGACGGTGACTCGTCTGTTTGATTAGCTAATCAGAAAAATACAGAATCGAAGCGGCACCTCATTGAAATCTTCTTTTACCTGGTCGCCTGTTCACGACAACCCCCACCCCTCCTCCCTCCTGTTCAGGAGATCTGATGACAGAAGAAGAGTTCAAGAGTAGGAACTTGGTAGGATTTTGATAGCATCTCAACCATTCGAAAATTTTCGAACCTGCGCGACTCGTATCGAATCAAACCGAATCTTCACGAATCAAATTTGGAAGCTTTGTATGGTCCTTAGAGTTTTTGTGAACTGCGCTGGGCGGGTGATTTATTTATTTATTTATTTATTTATTTATTTATTTATTTATTTATTTATTTATTTATTTATTTATTTATTTATGTTTAAAGTCACATATTTCTGCGTAAAGGCTAATTGTGACCACAACATAATTTATTTATTTATTTATTGATGTTTAAGGTCACATATTTCTGCACAATGGCTAATCATCACCGTGACAGTTTTACGGGTGGAGGAAGCCGGAATACCCGGAGAGAACCACCGAGCAACGACGAGCAGCTGCCATCTCCCCAACATCGTAACTCCGCACTGCAGCACAGGCAGGGTTAGATTGGTTGAAGACATGCGTACCATCGACGTGCAGTACGCCTTAGTACACGGCGTCATCGTGCCCCCACGCAGCAATGGAGATGAAGTGTCTTGCCCAAGGACACAACGCGGTTGCCGCAGGTGGAATTCGAACCGAGGACCTCGCGGCTTGCAGTCTGCACCTCTACCTACTGAGCCACCGCGCTCCCTGACCACAACATGGATATAAAGTCAAGTCCAGCCAATCGCTTATACCCATGTTGCCCATTTTAGAGGAATTCCATCCCAGGCATTGGAGACCGTGTCCTATTTTACCAGTAAAGCATAGCTTGTTTACGACAGTAAACAAACACTCATTCACTTCACGGGGTTCCCACGGGGAACTTAGTGGGTTATAAATGCAGTTATATCAGGAAAGGGGTTATGATATAATGTCATCTTCTGAAATCAATATTGTAAGAGAAATATGACGAAATTTTAAATTAAAGCTATTTTTGATTTTATTTAGATTAGTATTGTGTATTCACATATTGAATCATCCCATATTTTTCTTTATCATATGACTCGTCCGTTTTGTTCACTTTAAAACATTTGATATTTTGTTTTCATATTAATCAGTGATAAATAAAGCTTTCCGTCAATTTCATTGGTCAGTTTCAAAACTAGACAATTTGATTGGCTGAACAAAAAACTGGGCCACATTTTCATAATTTGCATAATTAGAATTGGGAGCTTTCATTGGTCAATTTCAAAACTGGACAATTTGATTCGCTAAACAAAATACAACTGGGTAACATTTGCATAATTTCAGTAGGGAGAATTTACTGTACTATTTAGGGTGGGTTATATTGTATTCATCTGTTACCTGCAAGAAAAACGCCATTCATTTTTTTTTATATTTTCACTTTTTGCTTCCAAAACATAGGTTATGACTCCTCATTGGAACTAGCGTGTCGCGCTCGTTACAATGAGGGGTCAAAACCTATGTTTTGGAAGGACGCGCCAATGAGGAGTCATAACCTATGTTTTGGAAGCAACAAATGAAACATTTTAGTTTTTCGAGGATGTTTTTTCCAAGTGCCGTCTGCAACTCAAGTTAGGAGATGAGTTAAAAAGTCATACTAAGTGGCTAATTTGTGCGTGTGTGTGTCATATGATAAATAGAATATGAAATGAGTGTTTTTCTCAAATAATATTTATGAAACTCGTCCAAATTTTCCGTTTGGACTCGCGAGAGGCTCGCCAAAACGGAAGATTCTTAGACTCGTTTCATAAATATTACATGAGAAAAACACTCATTCCATATCCTCTATTTCTCCATAAACTGAACTGTTTATTAATATTTTTGGATGCATTATTCAACGAAATGTTTCTCCTGTCACTTTTCCTTTCCAAACCGGAAATACGGGAAGAGTGAGACGAAAAACAATCTCTTTGAACGATCACTCTTCTTCAAAAGTATTCGATATCGCCCCCACATCCTCGGTGAATTGTTACAAATGCTGTTCATGTCAGCAAAAACTCCAGTTAAATACCAATCAATTAATTAGCCGAGATTCTTTAAACATTGATTGAATTGCTGCACTTTGAAGGTACAATTTTCCATCAACCAATATGGTGTCACTTTAATTTTCCTCCGTGAATTTAACTACCCGAGTGCCATGGGATACATTTTAGGTTGATCAGTGGCATTTTCATCAATAATTGTGCAATCTGGAATTCATTTAATAAATCTCTTGTTTGACTGAGAGCGCTGGGGCCTCTTTCAGTTAACCCTTTACCTAACCTGAAAAGCAGACGACACTTGCAAAAATAATTCTTGAATAACTAATTTTTTTCATTTTTTGTCTCAAAAACATAGGTTATGACCCCTCGTTGGAACGAGCTCGACGAGCTCGTTCCAACGAAGAGGCATAACCTATGTTTTTGAGACAAAAAATGAAAAAAATAATGAAAATTAATTGGCGATTTTTGAGAATAGCGCTGGCCGGTTTTGGCCGTTACGTTAGGTAAAGGGTTAATAAATAGAGGATATCCAGTGTTTTGAGTGGATATCGAAAATTATCTCACGAGTGGGCGAAACAAATGTTTATTTTTCGCGAGCGCATGCACGAGCGAAAAAAACATTTATCTCGGTCACAAGTGAGATAATTTTCGGTATCCACTCAAAAACACTAGATTTTCTTTTTATTTTACGCTTTTTATAAGAATCTGATAATTCCACTCGTTTCAACCTTGAATTGATGCATGAAAGTAAACAGCGCATTGAATCATTGAAACGCGGAAGTGATTTGATAGATACTCTGAACAGATAGCGTCTTGCGATCTGATTCAGCTGGAGGGTTTCTAGTTCAAACATGGCATGAAAGTCCGTAATATAAGTTTTTGGTTTGGTACGTCCTTTGAAAGGACGTACCAAACCAAAAACTTATATTACGGACATTCAGGCCATGTTTGGACTTGCGGGTTTCATGCATCAATTCAGGGTGAATACGTGTTGATTTGTTGCTGAAAATGATCGGTATCCTAAACAACACTAGATTTTCTTTTCATTATACGTTTCTAGAACAAATTGATCATTTCCAGAGATAATTTGACCCGTATTCAGCATGAAGTGATGCTTTGAAAGCCGCCATTTTCATTGCTACCCTGAAAGTGAAAATTTCTATATCTTCTCAGTGGGGGATACGATTTCTATCTTTCCGCAATTTCTTCGATAATCTATCGCCTAGCGTATAATAAAAATCGCGACATCGACGCCGTAGCTGCGACGGGTGGTGCAATCTGGAAGTCCAAAAAATATTCTCAGGGGCAATTTACAGGTGATGGTGAAAAAACAAGTAGTTTGAAAGTTATTCTTTTAGAAACGCGTTGGTCACAAAATTCTAAGTTCATCAAGGGCCATAACTTCAAGAAAATATTTAGAACAACACATGCATTGAACAATGGCTAGACATCAATAGGATACACTTACATGCCAAATATAAAGTCATTCCATCAAGTATTTCAAAAGTTATTGAGTTTTGAAACTCGTTGGTCACAGACCGACCGACCGACCGACCGACCGACCGACCGACCGACAGGCAGACCGACAGACAGACCGACAGACAGACCGACAGAAAACGTTGCCTCTTATAGAGCTGCTAGTCGCAGCTAAAAAACAGTTAATAGTGATGGTAATTTTACTTCCGTACCAGCCCCAAAGGGCGATAACTAGCATCGAGTCTGGGAGCCTTTCGCTCAGTGCCTACGGCAATGAACCTCACATCGAAAGGTCTACAGTTCGATCCCCACCAGGGGTAACTGCGTTAGGCAATACACTGAATCCCGATTGCTCACGTGGGGACATCCCGATTGTTCACGTGGGGGCACGGTGGCGCTGTGTACTAAGACGTACTGTACGTCAATGGTGAACCTGTCTTTGACCAAAGAAATCGGTTTGAAGTTCAATCCCGTAACCACTAAGCCACCGAGCTCCCCCCGTGAACACCAGACAATTCCCGGTACCCTTTTCTACGTCAAGTGACCGAACCAGGAAGTCCCCGTCTTGAACGACGTTGTTTGGTGTTGCCCTTCCCTATGACTTCGATGAGGTTGAGTGAAAGATATATGGTGCGGACTGCCGCCCGTAATTTTGGTTAGAGCTATATTTTCAACTACCGGTTTTCCACACACCCAGCAAAAGGTCCCAAAGGCTCAATTCTTCTTGTCAGATCTGCACGCGGCATCACCATCTTTTTCTCGCCTCCTACTGCATTAGTAGGTGATTGACAACAGGCACCCCAAATTTTTGCGAGCACTTTCCACGCCAAGACAGCAGTGAGATTAGAAGGCCCAGTTTCTGGCTTGTTCCACTATCTACCCACCTTTTGAAGGTCCAGCTGGGTTTCGGGGATCTCTTCACGGGTCTCATTTACATCTTCGGGGTTCTTTCAACCTACATAAGATCGTCGAGCAGTTCGTCGTATTTTTGCTATTCCGAAAGCAAGGCAGATATTTCGAATATCATTTCCAACTGCTTCCCTTGCGCACGAGACAGGTTGGAAAACTGGGTCTCGAGGTTTCCCAGCCGATTATAGAAATCGTCCACAGTCCATTGCGGGAATTATCGAACAGTCGAAAGCACTGGCCAGTGGGGCGATAGTTGTGTGTCATACGGTCCGGAGATGGGGAGACTATTCCAGGACTTGAACAATCTCGAGGAGCAAATTCCATGACGCTTTTGACATCTTCTACAGGAAGCTTTCTCTGGAGGGATTGGATTTCCTGGATTAGGGCTGGGGTAAATCTTTCTTAGGTAGCATGGTTTTCTTGTGTCCCTACGGAAAGTACCTATATTTGTTTAAAATGGATTCCTAGGAATGCGTAGCAAAATGCTATGTAATGCTGTGTGGACCGAGGAATACATTATGCAGACGACAATATGTTTACTGCAGACCGCCAATTTAGATTCTGTTCGTTATTTTTTTAACCCTTTACTAAATACGAAAGACAGACGACACTTGCAAGCAAATTCTTCAATAACTATTTTTTTTATTTTTTTTATTTTTTGGCATCAAAACATAGTTTATGGCCCTCGTTGGAACGAGGTCAACGAGCTCGTTCGAATGAGGGTCGTGAGCTATGTTTTTGAAATAAAAAATGAAAATTGAATGGTAATTTTTGTGAATAGCGCTCGCCGGTTTTGTTGAGTTATGTGGGGTAAAGGGTTAAAGTCGAAAACGTTCCGCAATGCTAGGGCATGGGGCGTGGTGTGAAGCTCCATCAAGCTCCGCAGCTTGCGCTCACACATACTGAAGAGTCACTTCTATCTGTGGTCGCAAGCACTGATACAATATAGCAGTATCCGCTGACCGGAGACGCAGTGGGTTTTTAGCGTTGCGGCCCATTGGTTTCGGTGCACTTGTCCTGAACCAATACGATTCGAGAGTTGAGCGTCCACGCAGCTAATGGGGGGCACCACAGCATACCAATTGATGATATTGCCGTTCGAGTTCTGTCGAATTTTTTTCGTGACCAATTGTCCTTTCACTTTCGAAATAACTGTTCATTTTTTAAAACTCATTGATTTTTGGATCATAGAGCTGCAAAATACTGACCCCCCCCCCCCCCCCCCCCACACACACACACACATACACCCACACACAAAGCGAGTGGTTTGGGCTATATTCAATCTCACGATCAATCCCGTAACTACCGAAAAATATTGGGGTTGGGTGTATCATCACTCTGTCCTACTGCCAGCGTATATTGGCTTACATATATGTGACCTTTTCAAGTGCTTTCAACAGTACATATCATATGATATCAGGTGCCCTGTAGGGCAGTGCACACCACTAGGAAGATAAATGAATATATTCTAAATAGAATTGTTGAATTTACAAGGACACCCTGGTCTCGTTTTGCATGGGCAGCAGGGCATATGAACTGATATGGAAGTTGTACAAGACAACGATATATCAGGTGCCCAACGTACCCTAGCTTTCAGTTCTATTCTGTTAGGCGGAGCAACATTCTGGCAAATAATTCTTTGGCAGGGAATAGTTGCGTGGGCCGCGGACCGTGGTAACTGGGTAACCTGCCCTACTCGTTGCCCTACGAACAGAAGAGCTGAATATTTTTGTGGGTTTTGCGCCCCTGCTCACGATCTTTCAATTAGAAGTCCGACGCGCTAACCAATGGACCGCAACAACGTATTTCAACAGCAATGACAAAGCTGCAATTCTACGTGATATGTTACGCCACAGCAGGGCATTTAACCCTTTACCAAACGCAGACGATATCAAAATTTATTATTTTAAATATCATTTTTTTCATATTTTTCAAAAAATTTCAACAAAACCATACCATGTGACCCCTCGTTGGAACGAGCTCGACGAGCACGTTCCAACGAGGGGTGACATGATATGGTTTTGTTGAAATGTTTTGAACAATAATGTATTTCAACTACTGAATTTGCATATTATGCGGGCAGATGCTTCCGATTCGTTGGGTTAAACGGAGGCGAGATATCGACTGCGCGCCTGTGCACGCCAATAACAAAAATATGGAGTTATCGGTCGCTTACCTGAAATATCTGAGCATGGCACAACCCTTAGCTACGATCATGAGATCAAGTCTTGTGGTGTCCCCGGAACTCGCTGTACGCTTCCGGTTTGGGTCACAATGTGCTGCAAGTGAAATGAAATGCTATCGCCATGATACTGACAGTTGAATGACAAGTCAACATCATTGCGATAGCATTTCGTCTCGCCGACCTCAGGGGTGCGCGTGAATATTTGTCAAACCATACTAAAACGCCACTGTTATCACGGTAATGCAAGCCTATGCAATTTCAGAAACCCAACGGGCAGCATCACAGCGCCAACTACTGCTTAAGGTTCAACAGAAGTAATGGGAAATTTAGCTTGAAAATAGGTGAATCTTATTTTCGACGGGACTAAATATCTGAAAAATCTGAGAAGTTTTCTTTTTCTGATGTCCAAACTGCAAACCATCTTCATAACTACGGATGACCAGCCTAGAAAGTGACAAATTATTTATTATTTTGTTTATATTTTTGACATCAAAATAACCTATCACCTAATTTCAAGCTAACTTTCCATTACTTATAGAGCACCTTAATCATTATTAACCAATGAATCCAATGAAAATTGATGTATTGGGTTCTGGTGAACGTTCAAGATTCGACTCGGTGTTGAATCGTTTCACTAATTCAATTCGTTTCGATACAATTTTGATTATTCGGAAAAACTTGAATCTTGAAGTATTTTGAATTTCACGTATTTCTTTCACTCCTCTTGCAGTTTAGGTGGGACGAAACTGCCAGTATTGAGTCTAACTGGATAACACAAATTTAGTCGGAAAATTCCTTTTAAAAATGTCATTTGAGGCGATAGCAGAGATCGCGTTACTCCTAGTCTGCACAATAAATTTATTTATTTATTTATTTATTTATTTATTTATTTATTTATTTATTTATTTATTTATTGGGGTTTATCGACACTTTCGACAGCCAGAGTCACCACCTCGTATCGGACAGTTTTACGGGTGGAGGAAGACGGAGTACCCGGGGAGAACCACCGAGCAACGGCAAGCAACTGTCAGACTCCCCAAAGTACTAACTCCACACAAGCAGGGGGGGGGGGGCATTGGTTGAAAACAAGTCTACCATCGACGTGCATTTCGCCTTAGTACACCACGTCATCGTGCCCCCCACATTGGCAATTGGGATAAAGTGTCTTGCCCAAGGCCACAACGCGGTTGCCGCGGGTGGGATTCGAACCGAGGGCCTCTCGGCTTGCATCTCAATCAACTGAACCACCGTGCTCCCGCATAATACATCGCCCACTGAATAGAACAAAATAGAACTGAATAGAAAAAGACGCCATCTGCAATACTAAAGCATTGCAGATGACGCCTTGTTCTACTGTAGGGGCGATATAGGGCCTTTTCTTTATCTACGTTGGAGGTCCTGGTCAATTCTCATTTGAATCTAGTCATGTTGCTAAAATAACTGCGGAGAGAGCTGTGACCACGAGAGTTATGACTGTACTAAATATTTGGATTAGAGTTACCCGCCATAACCATTTACCTAACCTGAAAAGCAGACGACACTTGCAAAAATAATTCTTGAATAACTGATTTTTTTCATTTTTTGTCTCACAAACATAGGTTATGACCCCTTGTTGGAACGATCTCGTCGAGCTCGTTCCAACGAGGGGTCATAACCTATGTTATGAGACAAAAAATGAAAAAATAATGAAAATTAATTGGCGATTTTTGAGAATAGCGCTGGCCGGTTTTGACCGTTAAGTTAGGTAAAGGGTTAAAAAGTCACTCTCAGAAATGGTGCAATCTCCAAAACTAAGCAGCTTTGGGAAAATGTATTGTTTGAATAAGCACTTGAATCATATTATTATTATTTTTTGGTGGTTAAGGTCACATACTTATGCACAATGGCTAATCGTGACCGTGACAGTTTTACGGGTGGAGGAAGCTGGAGTACCCGGAGAGAACCACCGAGCATCGACGAGCAACTGTCAACTCCTCAACATTCTAACTGTGTTCAAGCACCGCCCAAGCAGGGTTACAGGGGTTGAAGACATGTGCACCATCTGCGTGCAGTACGTCTTAATACACGGCGTCATCGTGCCCCAATGTAGGCAATCGGGATAAAGTGCCTTGCCCAAGGACATAACGCGGGTGTGATTATGACTGCAGGGCAGATCATAACAAGTTTCCACTCTTTTCGAACATTCGGAAAACACTATGCTCCATGTAGAGTAGATTGTGGCCACAGTTTTTGAAGCAGCGACTTCAAATTTTCAGCAATTATTCTACAAGGTTTGCCAAACACGGCCATGGTATTTAAAAGCCCAGAATCCCAGCACGTGCCCTACGGGAACTCCACGTGCATGCGCATACGCTCCTTTCGATTGCGGCGTGAGGAAATGGGAAATTCATGTCGCTCTTCATGGCGCTTGATGCAGCAACTATTCATGAACGCTGAGTGGAAATGTCATGCAAATCCGCCGAGAATTGGCTGAGATACAGCGTTTTGAAGAAAGGAGGTAATTTGTTGAATTTGGTCTTTTTCAAGCTGGTGCGAAAGAAGACGTCGGGAATGGGTGCAGACTTGCCTCCTCTCCCCTCTCTGGGGTAGTTCCTCCTCCCGGACGGGGATCGAACTCAGGACCTCTAGCATAGAAGTCCAACAGTCTGCCACTGAGCCATCGCGCTCCCCAGCGCTTGAATCAATTCTCCTGATATCTTGTATTATTGTTGAATGTTCCAGATAAATAAAGAGGGTGATTTGATGACTTTTGGACCTAAAAAGTACAATTGACTATTGGTGTGTTTCTGTTGGGAACTCCCTGAAAAAATATGTGCATGTCACCGGTACTTCCCTTCCTGTCGGTTTTTCGCTCTTATTTGTTGCATGACCTGTTGTCTGAAGGGCTATACTTGACAAAGATATTTGAATGCCAAAATTAAAGTGGTGAATTCATATTTTTTTCGCCTGAACGTTATAATGGCCGCTTATGGGAAACTATTTAGTACTGTGATACCTGGAATATTAAGAACAGAAAATGTCCGATCTCTATTTGGGAGTAGTACATTCAAAACAATAACGCAGAATGTCATTGCGTCCGAACCCCTGTCAATGCAGTTCTAATTAATTAATTGTACATCGGGTGTCTGTATAGGTACATGCCGATATTTGAACACGGAATATATTGGTGCCAAATAAATAAATTGCTCAATCTTTCAGAAATAAGTGGCAGGTCCATCTACTTGTACTTGCGGTCCAATGGTACGAAATAATCTAACTAGTACGCATATTGATACCAGGGACGTGGCGACAGGGGGTGTGGTGGGGTGGGTGGGGGTGTGGTGGTGTGTCCCCCCAATCCTGACCAAACTTTCCTATAGGTGGAAATTCGGAGGGCAAGTCATGAGTAGTTGGAAGTTCCATCTATCTGGATTTTAGAGCTTCTTTAATGATGCTGATGTCTCCTTTACTTCCCAAAATACCAACTCGGTTTCAAATTGGCAAAAATTCCAGCTGTTACTATTTACAACCACAGTGTATGCAATATCGAGTTTCATAAGTATGCATGATGTCAATCGGTACGAGATTTCTGTAGTACGTTTATTTATCATAATACAAAAATTCTCGAAATGCACTTCAAGAAAATCACATCATGTAAAATCGTTATCCTCAGTTAATTCCATCATTCACAGTTACAAAATGATGAAACATAAAAAATTGATCATTCCTTCATAAGATCTGATTTAATGTTAGGACAGTGTGAATTGTACAAAGTTCTCAGCTTGCGCATTTGTTTAGCACATATTCAATTCCTAGAATAATACCAAATAATAATAACCTGATAATTCTATCATAAATGTGTTGGCATTTTAGTTACTAGAATCAATTGTGATGCCCCCTTTCATGGCTTCATTTTCAAAATGTTTCTCAGTCGTGAATTTTCAACTAGGGGGAGGGGCCGGGAGGGGGTTTCCCCCCTCCCGGTCCCTCTCCCTAGTTGGAAATTCGCTACCCTACACCCCCAATCGAAAACCTCTGGGCACGTCCCTGATTGATACTCGGTTCACTGGGAGATAAACAGATTTGGTTAGATAAATGTAGTGTCATAACAATCGAGAAGTGGATTCGATTTGAGATTCGATTCGGTTTCGAACATTTTGCTTGATTCGATTCGAAGAATCGCGATTCGCCGGGCCCTTCGATGTATAATATTCGTTAAAATAGCTTATATAAGAACTGAAATAAATTATTTGTCGATGTATCGATGTATGCGTGTGGGGTGGGTATGTTAGGTTTTGTATGAAGTGCTACTCACTTAAAACGACAGGTAACTGATTTCAATTCTTATAATTTAATTTAGAACATTTCGCTTGATTTGTGGTGTACCCTAAGTATCTTCATAATATAGTATGGAAATATCAAACAATGGCGTGTATTAACTAACTTGGAATTAGTCGTATCAACTTTTGTGCAGGCGTCAGTTTTATGGTTTTCAGCTTATACAAACACATGCAGTCTCAAGTACTCGAGAGAAAAACTAGTGTGAAGAACTAGTCTAAATACTAATTTGTAAATTAATTCATCAGTAGGGACGACCCGCGTTGTGTCCTTGGGCGGGGCACTTTATCCCGGTTGCCTACATGGGGGCACGATGACGCCGTGTACTAAGGCGTACTGCACGTCGATGGTGCACATGTCTTCAGCCGCTGTAACCCTGCTTGAGCGGAGCTTGAACAGAGTTAGAATGTTGAGGAGCTGAGAGTTACTCGTCGATGCTCGGTGGTTCTCTCCGGGTACTCCGGCTTCCTCCATCCATAAAACTGTCATGGTCACGATTAGCCATTGTGCATAAGTATGTGACCTTAAGCACCATTAAATAAATAATTCATCAGTATTGCAATGAATTCCAGGGCTTCTCGCGAAAATGGTTACAAGAATCCATACCTGCTATGGGTGTCCCAGGATCCCATCATAGTTGAACCCCTGTTGTATACTGATGACACATGTTAACCCTTTTTCCAACACAGCTTTTTAAATTTAAAACATAAACTAAATTTGATATTTTTTTTTTAAAAATAAAGAATATGTACCAATAAAACCTTACAAATATGGTTGTTCTTGGAACCGGCTCATTGAGCCGGTTCCAATAACAGCCATATTTGTACAATTTTATTGACAAAGTGTCAGGATATTTCAGGTCATATTAGACTTGTATTGGTTAATTTTCTGCCCCTGTATTTGGTAAAGGGTTAAACTGACTCAATTCTTTTCTCCCTGCTTTTCTTGCGCGAATCCTTGCGTGACTTTCGTCTGATTCTCGTCGAAATATAAGCCCAGATTGCTCAGTTTTAATATCAACCCACTTCTCAGTGAACAATTACGAATGAGTGCTTTGGTGAAGCATAAAGATATACAGGTATTCTTTCCTGCTCCAGGTATAGATATTTCCATCCATAAGTAAATTCTTCATGAAAACAGCAAGATATTAACTCTTTACCCAACAAAATCGGACAGCGCTATTCACAAAAAGTTGAACTCAATTTTCATTATTATTTTTCATTTTTGGCGTCAAAAACATAACTTATGACCCCTAATTGGAGCGAGCTCGTTGGGATCGTTCCAATGAGGTGTCAAAAGCTATGTTTTTGACGCAAAAAATGAAAAATAGTTATTCATTCTATAATTTTGTTTGCAAGTGTCGTCTGCGTTTCATGGTATGTAAAGGGTTAACACAATTTCCGGTGTAATCATAAGACTACGACTGATGTGAGATTAAATCAAGTCTCGATTGAGCAATATTTCTAGCTTTGATTCACAGAAAAAGAATCTTCATGAAAATTTTCAGTTTCAATCACCGGGAATATATCAGTTGTTCGGAAAAGCGAACAGTGGCGAACCAAACCACGACTGAAATAACTTAAACGATGACCTATTATTTAAGGGCTAGACTGGTTCCAGGCTATAAGAGAGTCGAAATTCTCACAGTTTTACAGAGTTCGACTCGTCGTCTGACCTTACATCCGGGCGAATTATGTACGATTCGCCTCCAATATAGTTGCGGAGAGTTCTCCCACTGAGAGGGCAGTACTTCTGTGTTCACAACAACCTGAGGTCTGAACAAAAATGCTGGGGGCGTGACAACCCTTTCTTATTCCCAGTTCCTTATTCGCCATTCGTTATCAACCAATAATATCGGTCGATAACGAATGCCGAATAAGGAACTGGGAATAAGTAACGATTATCACGTCCACGAAAAGCATGCTAATTTGAATCTACATTCTTTTTCCAGAAGAGGAATGCACTGTTCCATCGCTGAAAAATGTCTGAACGAGGAACCAGAGTTAAACGAAGAGAAACATTTTCTCTTTTCTCTTGGTGAATAGCTTTGTACTGTATAGAATACACTGAAAACGATTTGCCCAGAAGCAGGGGCGTAGATAGATTTTCGCTACCAAGTCGAAAATTTGCCACGTGGTCAATAAAACTTTTTCTTAAGATTCCTGATTGGGCAACCACATTTCTACTGCTTTGGCACCCAGATCGTATCGAAAATCCAGCTTAACAGTATTGCATCTATGTTGGGTCATATTTCAAACTCTACTCCCTCTCGGGCAGCCCATGGTCCCACCTAAGGTACTTGATGGAGGCGCGGTGACGTTGCGGTAATAGATTCTCCTCAGATCACCGAAGTTAAGCAAGTCGAGCCCGGTTAGTCCTCGGATGGGTGACCGTCTGAGCGATCGATTCGGACTACCGCGTTGGGTCATTGGGCAAGGCACTTAACCCCGATTGTCCACATGGGGGCACGATGACGCCGTGTACTAAGGCGTACTGCACCTCGATAGTGCGCATGTCTTCAACCAATCTAACCCTGCCAAAAAATTGCAGTGCGGAGTTACGATGTTGGGGAGCTGGCTATGTTGCTCGGTGGTTCTCTCCGGGTACTCCGGCTTCCTCCACCCGTAAAACTGTCACGGTCATGATTAGCCATTGTGCATAAGTATGTGACCTTAAACACCAATATATAAATAAATTAATAAATAAATAAATAAATAAATAAATAGGTACTTAATACAAAAAGACCCCTCTCCAATATCCATGGATTGAACTCTGCTTTATCTATAATACAATCCATGGAGATGTTGATTATAGTCATTAAAATCCTTTACCCAAAGAATCGCCCACATCCGCCCGCGTAATATGCAAATTCAGCAGCAGAAAAAATATCATATTTCGAAATATTTCAACAAAACCATATCATGTGACCCCTCTTTAGAACGAGCTCGTCGAGCTCGTTCCAAAGAGGGGTCACATGATATGTTTTTGTTGAAATTTTTTTTTTAAATTTAAATAATGATATTTAAAATAATAAATTTTGAAATGGTCTGCGTTGGGTAAAGTGTTAAACGTTTCAGCTCCCTTGTCCTCTCCGTGGGAAATTCGTTACTCATTGTAATGTCTTATCAAGATATACAAACTTTACGGCAGTATATTTTATTACAGTATGGCCGCCGTGGACTGGTCACTTTCCACGGGTGGGCAATATTTCCACGGACGCAATAATATTAGATTCCAAACACTAATTATAGGAATAATCATCAAAAATTTAATTAATGAAGCACCGGGTCGTACCCGGCGCTTCATTAATTAAAATTTTGTTGATGGCGATTTTATTAGTTGGTGAACGCATGCGTGGACATCATTGCCGACACGCGTGGAATATCACGGCGGACCAGTCCACGGCGACTATACTGTATGTGCATAACAATAATAACAATAACACTTTGGCCGACCGCTGATTTGTCGCGGTTCTCGTATGAGAAAGCCTTGGTTACCCCTGTTCTACCAACCGCCTCCCTATTCCTACGCTTCTTCTCTCCTCCCAACACTCTGAGACAAACTGCTTGATGACATCCCTTGCCCCATTCTTCCCAATCTCTCCGATTAGCATATTAACCCTCTCCTTTGAGTCGCCCCCTAACCACATGTCCTTCGATCTCCCATCCCACTTCCCCATTTTGCTCCCCGTGTATCTTGTTCTTTTAGAATGGTATTTTGGGCATTCAAAAAGAAAGTGTTCCAGGGTCTCCACCACGCCCAAATTACACATTTGGCACTCCTTTTCACGGTTTTTCCCAATTTTTCCCCTCAGCTCCAGGGACCGCGACCTCAGCTTGAACAGCAGTGAGCCCCCAAAGGTGCCATCAAGGTACTCTTCAAAACCAGGCTTCTCTTTATCACGTAAGCCACACAAAGATCTCATTAATTTGGTTTTGTTTTTAGGAATTCTTTTGGGTTGTTTTGGGTTTGTTTTTTTATTTTTTGGCAAGGTTGACCTGTGATGTCCAAAATATTGTAAGTCATATTTGGACTTTTTCCATCATCACGTTGCCATGTTGCTATTGGCACATTGTTGGAAATGGCTTCAGAAGTCCATCCCAATGGCGTATTGTATGAACGTGCTTGCGACGAACGCTGAGTATTCAGAGTAAAGATTGGAAAGATTCTTCAGAAAAGCACTATTGAACTGAATTGTTAGAATTCCTAACTTGATTTCGTCCATCTTGATTGTATTTTCCACGCCCTTCACGTTTATTTAATTATTACCAGATTGCGATATGTTCTCCGGCAAAATATCACAGATACTTACTTCGTACAGTTAAAAGTAGAAGTCCTGTCACGAATAGTGCGCTTATCTAGTCTTAACTGCGAGTTGGAATTGCACGCAATTGCCAAATAGAAAGGCATCCAAAGCACGGCATGTTCTCTTGGTTACTCATAGCAAACACATGCAATGTTTCTGCCAATGGACCTCCGGGTTACCCGGAGGTCCATTGGCTGAAACGTTGCTTGTGCACAGGCCATATGGACAGAATTTGATAGCTTTACTTGGGCCATAACGCGTACATTAACGCGCATATCAACGTGCTATTTGTGCGCATTTCATGACAGGACTTCTAGTTTTAACTGTAGTCCCGAAATTTAATCCAAATAAAATACTGGTTTCTCAGTTCAGGTTGCAGAGCTTGTGTAAGAATGTCATAGCGATATAATTCTATCAAAGCGTCAGATGAACCTGCCAGCATATCGAGCCTCAACATAACGTCCATTGATAATCAGTCCATAATCAAACCATAGCTATATAATTCTATCAGAGCGTCAGATGAACCTGCCAGCATATTGAACCCCAACAAACCGTCCATTGATAATCAGTCCATAATCAAACCATAGCTATATAATTCTATAAGAGCGTCAGATGAACCTGGCAGCATATTGAGCCTCAACATAACGTCCATTGATAATCAGTCCATAATCAAACCATAGCTATATAATTCTATCAGAGCGTCAGATGAACCTGCCAGCATATTGAACCTCAATATAACGTCCATTGATAATCAGTCCATAATCAAACCATAGCTATATAATTCTATCAGAGCGTCAGATGAACCTGCCAGCATATTTAGCCTCAACATAACGTTCATTGATAATCAGTTCATAATCAAACCATAGCTATATAATTCTATCAGAGCGTTAGATGAACCTGCCAGCATATTGAACCTCAACATAACGTCCATTGATAATCAGTCTGTTTACGATGAACAAAACTAATACTCATACACGATTAATAGACGAAGCAATTTTCATTTTGCTTCCAAAAACATTGCTTATGACCCTGCGAGCTCGTTTCGATGTGAGGGTCATAAGCTATGTTTGGGACAATAATTGCAAATATAATATCATTTGAGTGGGGATTCCTGTGAATAGCGTTTTGGGGATATGGACATTATATTGGATAAAGGGTAGACTCATGTGACGTCCAATTGATGTAGAGACAGCTGTAGAGTGATAGTACACAAGGTAAACTGCCAGTCATACTTTGTCGACATTAGAATCGGCCCAATTGCGCAGCCAGTCAACAAAATTAGCCATGACAATCGACAATGCTCAGAAAAAGCCACGGCAATCTGTCACGGCTTTTTTCACGGCATTGCCGATGGCTACTTCTAATTTTGTTGACTGGGAGCTCAATGGCTCTGCGGGTACGGCATTGGACTTCGACCCGAAAGGTCCACGGTTCGATCCCCACCAGGAGTAACAGTGCTTGTGTCCATGGACAAGGCACTTAATTCCGATTGCCCACGCGGGAGCATGGTGGCATTGTGTTCTAAGAAGTACTGCACGTCGATGGTGCACTTGTCTTCAACCAGTTCTAACCCTGCATGTGCGGAGTAAGTATTTTGTGGAGTCTGACAGTTGCTCGCCGCTGTTCGATGGTTCTCTGCAGGTACTCCCGCTTCCTCCGTCGTAAAACTGCCCAACACGAGGTGACCCTGTATGTCGAAAGCATCATTATATCCCAATAGGAAAAAAATTGTCGCCTGTAGCCTCAGTCCGAACAACTTGACAAAATACACAGGTATGTGTACATATGAACAACGCAGCAACTTCATATTATGGTCGGGAAAAACATGGTCTGTCGTCCTCACCTCCTCTCCCACCCATACCTGCAGACAATTACGGGCTTGATCCTCACACATAGCCAATTGGCCATCACTCGTACATCTGGCGTGGCGGTTGGTGTTACATATGCCAGCTATCACCAGGATTAAAATCTCACCATCGCTGCGATAGAGTCAAGATGGGCAACACTAAAGTATGTAAACATGAACTGACAGGCCCGATTGCACCTTATTTTGTTAGGGGTCGAATTTTGCGCGACAGTGGTGCTGGAAGAGTTACGAGAATGAACTTAGCACAATCCCATTGTATTGTTCTCATAATTATTAACAAACGCAGATTTTGCGAATGAGGTTTGTGGTATAGGGGAGACTACTCTATAATTTCACGGCTCTTCGTAAATCAGAATGCGTTTTTTTTCCAAAACAGGGCAAGAAGCTTGAATGGAAAATGTGAAGGGATGCGTCGCAAAGACAATTTTTTCCAAATAATGATTTGCTAATCCTCAAGAACAGGGGCGAATCCAAGAATTGTGATTAAGTTGTGACTTGGGAGTCAACCCAATCATCGAGAGAAATTGGGGGGCACAAGCTGGAGGGTTTCACGCGCCTCCCAAAAATACAAAATAACACTTCACACCATGACATTGTACCAAACTACCTTGACAATAAATACAGTTAAAACTAGAAGTCCTGCCACAAACTGTGCGCTTATCTAGGCTTAATTACGCGTAGCAATTGTGCGCAATGGCCATATCGAGTGGCATCCAACGCACGGCAGGTTCTCCTGGTTACTCATAGTAAACACAGGCAATGTTTCTGCCAATGGACGCCAACGTGCTTGCGACGAACGCTGAGTATTCAGAGTAAAGATTGGAAAGATTCTTCAGAAAAGCACTATTGAACTGAATTGTTAGAATTCCTAACTTGATTTCATCCATCTTGACTGTATTTTCCACGCCCTTCACGTTTATTTAATTATTACCAGATTGCGATATGTTCTCCGGCAAAATATCACAGATACTTACTTCGTACAGTCAAAACTAGAAGTCCTGTCACGAATAGTGCGCTTATCTAGGCTTAATTGCGCGTTGGAATTGCACGCAATTGCCATATCGAATGGCATCCAAAGCACGGCAGGTTCTCTTGGTTACTCATAGCAAACACATGCAATGTTTCTGCCAATGGACCTCCGGGTTACCCGGAGGTCCATTGGCTGAAACATTGCTTCTGCACAGACCATGTGAGCAGAATTTGATAGCCTTACTATGGTCATAATGCGTAGGTTAACGCGCAGATCGACGTGCTATTTGTGCGCATTTCATGACAGGACTTCTAGTTTTAACTGTACAATACATGATAAACAATGTTACCTTTTACAAGAGGCTCCTATTTTCTATTCACGGCTATTTTGTTGACCATTGTGGGGTAATAAAACTAAAAAAAATGTTTTAAGTAATTCCTCAAACGTTATAATTAATCAATTTAATAGAGAAAAAGACATATAAGCAAAGCACATAATTATACGCGCACATTTGTGCACTTATTAGAAAATGAAAACCATTTTAGTGACGTCGGTGGCGCAGTTGGTAGAGGTGCAGGCTGCAAGCCGAAAGGTCCTCGGTTCGAATCCCACCTGTGGCAACCGCGTTGTGTCCTTGGGCAAGACACTCACCCCCAATGCCCACATGGGGGGCACGGTGACGTTGTGTACTAAGGCGTACTGCACGTCGATGGTGCACCTGTCTTCAACCAATGCTAACCCTGCTTGTGTGGAGTTGGTATGTTGGGGAGCTGATAGTTGCTCGCCGTTGCTCGGTGGTTCTCTCCGGGTACTCCGGCTTCCTCCACCCGTAAAACTGTCACGGTCATATTTAGCCATTGTGCAGAAATATGTGACCTTAAACATCAATAAATAAATAAATACATAAATAGTGGCGTCGTGCGTCCGGTCCGCACCTGCTCCGCTTGTATCGGCCACTGAGAAATCATCAATACAAATAATATATTATTTCGAACGTATAATCCAAAAGGCTCACTTCGATGAATTGTAAGATACAAGCCGGGTAGCGCGCTCTGCGAGCTTCGAGTCATAGGCGACTATTTTTCGTATATGGAGATATTCAATTCTATTTTCACCCCAAGATTCGAGTTTTTCTAATCGATCGCACCCTCATCGTGGTGTATCTTCTCTTCTCGACCGCCCGAATATTAGAATGCAATAAGCATAGATACATTCCTTCTTTGAAATAAAAAATATACTGCGCACGAAATTTTTCAAGATATTCTTTGTAACTTTTGTCAAATTTAGCCTCGCAGCGCAAACCGTCTCGGAAGAGCTGCTATTGCATAAATCAGGGGCGGCGGAACCGGGGGGGGGGGGGGCTGGGGGGCTTCAGCGCCTCCACTTTTTTGCGGGCCATGTTTTTTGTATGCATATATTTTAACACAATCAATGCCTGGTGAAACAAAGGGGCGGATCCAGAGCCTCCCCCATGTTTTCGTCAGCTATGTTTCTCTCGCACTGGTTCAGTTTCGATGGATTTCGGATCATTTTTGCAGTATGCGGCAGCAAGCGCTAATATGTATACAGTCTGTTAAAAAATCGGTTATCTGAAGTAGATCGTAATCTTACAGACATACAAGTATACCAAATCCACCCCAGACAAGATAATCCACAGACAGTATAATTGCTGTAAACGTCTGGTAAAGCATACAGGTGAGGTCTATTTATCAGCTTTGGTCGTTACGACCAAAGCTGATAAATAGACCTCACCTGTATGCTTTACCGACGTTTTTAACGGCTCTCAAAGTGTGAAATCTTTCAAGTACATCTCCAGAAAAATCTCAAAATATCCATTCAAATGCATGGAAATGGGAGTTTTGGGACCCTGGAATTTAAATTTTTCATACCTACGACCATCCATCGCCCGATCCAGCCCCCCCCCCCTCCCTCCACTTTGAAAATCGTCCCGCCGCCCCTGTAAATAAAATGCACCCCGCATTTAACCGTCCCTTTGGTGGAACAAGGCGCCATCGGAGATGTTACAGCGTTGCTTATGGCGCCGCGTGCCACTCAAGGGACGATACATATATTCAGGTTACCAGGAGACGGGTATTTCTAAGTTGATGAGTTAAAATGTTTTGTTATGCAAAAAAAAAAACAGTTTTGATTCTCAGAGAATTTTTTTTTTTCAAATCAGTGATGGAGGACTTTTTCATTACCGCCGAGACTATGGATTATAAGGAACATAGGCATGGAGATCCCGCCCCGAGTGTCATATGTTACAGAAAGTTCAGCGGTCTGAACGTAATGACTATCCCGTGAAGTGAGGTGAGATAGCCGCTACGTTCAGATCGCGGAACTAATGTTATATACAGATGCATTTTTTTCATTTTTTATATTAAATTGCGAAGCAGGAGACGTACCGTATCAAAATCTCTGGAATGAGGACGTCATTGAATGCATGTATGCTCAGAGTTAGAAATATATCCCAAATAGTGACATTTTCACTCGGGCTTCTGTATACACGAACGTGCGTGTGCGTATCGACGGCTTGGTATTTTCGGAAACTGTGGAATTTTTTACTCAAAACTTTCAACAAAAGTCCATCCCACTGTACTTGCTGTTTTTATGTAGTTATTTTACAAGATAAACTATCTTTGAGACCGACTCCCCAGTATATATGAATACAAGCTTCTTGGCTCCAGATCCTGTTGAAATCGGTTCAGAAATTTGCAACTTCACGCGTTTGTGTTTCCTATTTTCGTGGCACATTCAACGGTGATATTTGCAAAAATGCCAATAAAATGTACCAACGCGCACGAAAAAAAAATCAATGCGGCGGTCTCCGAGAATGAAAAGTAATTGTTTTTTCTTTAATAAAGTTCATTTTTATTTACATTCCAGGTGTCGTATTTGTGCTTGCGGACATAATAAAAAAATTGTTTTATCAGTCAGCCGCACTGGATTGTCATATTCCGCCTCACTGATGAAACCAGATAAAAAACGGCGCCTCCGGTGTCGTATTTGATTATAACCAATATGGTTTCGTTAAATCGACAGAATACGACAACCAAGCTCAATTGACTGTTGTAAGCAAATAATCTGTATTTAATTTTTCTTGTTCCCAAACTAAAGCTTGTGATTCTTTATTGGAACGAATTCGAGAAGCCAGTTCCAATGGGGAGAGAGGCTAATATTTGAAAGAATGGGGACGAAGAACCTTGTGATATTTGTGTACAGTGATTGTCCAGCTGGGTCGGTTTGTTTCGTACCAGTTAGTCTAAATTGATATTTGATTAGTCCACCCTGGAGCTCCACCACATTGTTTCGGTCCCAAATCAGTTTGTATTTGAGTTGTTTTGGCAATTTGAGCAGAATCAAGTTGTTTTTACGTATCGGAAGAGAGGTTTCTATCCAGTCGCAAGAGTATGAAGAGCAGACAGAAAACCAGAGGCAGTGGGACGTGACAACCGTTACTTATTCCGATTTCCTTATTCGACATTCGTTATCAACCGATTTGTCGGTTGATAACGAATGCCGAAAAAGGACTGGTAATAAGTAACGGGTGTCACCTCAATCGTTACTTATTCCCAGTTCCTTAATCGACATTCGTTATCAACCGATAAAATCGGTTGTCACGTCCCCAGAGGCAATAAACGTCTCACATTGTTAGTGGTCTGAACTGTATTTTGGATCCAGAACGCAACAGTCTTCTGGACGAAATAGAACTGTTCGTACTTCGAGAGGCTGTGGAATAATGTCCTTGTAAACAAGACTGCTCTCTTTTCATGACAGACTTACCAGTCCAATTGTATGATACAGATTTTACAACTTTAGGCCTAGTTGGTCGTTTCACCAAACTTTGTGTCTCATGTTGACCTGACGAATCGTAACAACAAGGCAAACTTCGTCTTGAAGCCAGGTCAGTAGAATGTTTAGTATTAACGTTGGAAGAAGGAAGTTTGGCGTGAGAGGTCACATCATTTCGCCATGGTGATTGAGTTCGGACAGGAGCACACATGTCGGGCAATATAGCTGACCTTTCTCTGTTTGATTTCCCTTTCTCATTAACAACATGCCACAGTTTGCTTTCATAGTGATAGCTTCCAGGGGAAACCACTCTAGTTGTTTGAAAAACATCCGGTAAGGTTTCATTCGATGTGGATCGTTTATTTAATGCATAATTCGATTTCAGTATCGAAGATTTCGTTGGAGCATTAAAATAAATTTTCGCAGATCTAAATTTACTTCGTTTCCCTAATGGAGATGTACAAGCTGAGAGAATCGGTGACGTTGTCTCGTATCCCTCATCCGGTGAGAGGCAATGTTGCGAAGTAGTGTGTACTGCACTCGACTGTTCAATGTTATTGTCCGAGGGAACGCGTTTATTTGACTGATATTTCCACCCGGAATATTGTCCGGAATCAACGTCGCTGAGTACGGAAATACTTTTTCCCGGTCTAATTGCAGTTTTAGTTTGGTGTGCTTCCTCTGTCTTACTCTCATCTTCAATTTCGAATGTCGTCGTCCGATTATCCTCATCATGTTCTTCGCTCTCGTCTGCTGGTTCTATTTCAACAGGTTTTGGCTGCCAAATTTTAGGAACTCGGCATGCAGGATTAACAAAATCGAACAGATTTTCATTTTTCAGGTCAATGAGTTCTACTATCCCCATCATGTCTCTGTCAAACGCGAGTTGCCGACATGAAATTTTGTACCATTCCATGTACTTTCTATCATCTTCATCTTTCAAATCCTATGAAATAAAGTACAAATAATATTGAGTCTGTGTCCCTGTGTAGTTACGGAGATGTAAAGGTATTAATTAATTAATGTTGTTAGGGCAGTGTGGTAGCCATGGGACGCTGCTGAGGGGGGACACCCCTCCAATTTCAGTCATGCCCCCTCCCCCAGGTAATGTGACCTAATTATTGATGTCTTTCACAACTTATAAATTGTGAACACAAACGGACTCAGTGTCAAGGAAATTGTGTTTATTTGTCTCTAATTCCAAAATTGTTCCCAGGGGATGCCCCCCCCCCCCTCCAGCGAGAGGAGGTGTCCCCCTCTGGTGCTCGCCCCCATCTCGCCGCTATGTGGCTCTGATGATGTTGCGCATCCTATTCTCTATGGCCTCCTTGTAGTTCAGCGATCTGAACGTAGCGGCTACCCCCTACATAGGGGTAGCCGCTACGTTCAGATCGTTGAAACGCCCCCCCCCCCCCCCACCTTTTCCTCTTGCCCCCTAACTTTGATATCATGGCTACGTGCCTGTGTTAGGGTTTTGCAATACTTTTAATAGTCAGATCATATGTCGCATCTCACGCAGGGTGCGATGAGGTCGTTCTAATAATTATTAGCTAGGCTTGGAGAAAAATATATTTACATTTTTATCTGTTCACTATTTTCAAGCGCTGTTGTCATACAGTATATTTTTTAGGCAGACAGAACTTTTTTAGCAATTTCGCCTGTTTTAGCTGTCAGGTGAGGATATACGCTTACTTAATTTGAGGGTCAAGGCCATGATGTTCGAGTTCAGGTGCTATTTTTATCTATATATCGGGATAATTCTTCTCTGTGCAGACAAAGCATTTTTGAAGCAAATTTGCTTTTGTAGGAGTTGTATATGGTCACTTAATACGGGGGTCTAGGTCGTTAAATTTACGTTGGAGATTAGCTATGTAATACGTCGTCGCGTGCCATAAGTGACATGTGACGATGCTATGGATAACTAATTTATTAACCTTGATTGTCTCGCCTAAACACATGAAAACACTGCGCTTCCGTTCGTATTGGGAGAAGAGGGACTGGAAGATTACTGAAACCATGTACGGCGTTATCGAGAAATGACTTGTTATTCTTGGACTACCTACAACGTGTTAGTATTTGCGGCATTGTAAACATAACGAGTCCATCTGATACCACATTTTCAAATTGTTCCTAGGTGACATCACCTCAGGGATCCCCTCCATCAATGCACCCCAAATAGGTGAGTTGGTGGAAGGAACCCGGGGTTTTCTATCCTCAGAAAAAAATGCAAATCACCGTAGGCTTGTAAACTGCACATGACACAAAGCGGCGACATGGCTATTGACAACTTCACCGGTGTAATTGTGATACCCAGTTACATAGCTGTTGGGATTTTACATTAGTAGTGAACGGAGTTCTCACGAGATGAGCTCTGTAGATAACGCGTGAGTTTTTCAGTATTTCCATCAGAAATTTCTGAAGGCTATGAAATAAAAAATCGTGTTTTATGCTGGCGACCATGTTGAATCTCTCCGGAAGTAGGGTGCGAAAGTTTCAAAAATAGCTTTTCGTATATTCTACTAATTTTTCAAAATAAAAATAATTTAAAAGTAAATATAAAACGTGTTAATTATCTATTTGCTTTTTTTGTTTTTTTGTTTTTTTTTTTGTTTTTTTTTTTTAAAAAGGAGCTACCATCGAACATTTGAGCGTGCAAAATGGGCGAAGATATTTGATATTGACGTCACGGTGGCATAGGACATGTAACCAAACAACATTGATACAGACAAATGTTTCTATGGGAAGATGTTTGGTTCCTACAGTCCTATAGTTCTTAACCCTTTACCTAACATGGAAAGCAGACGACACTTGCAAAATAAATTCTTGAATAACTAATTTTTTCATTTTTTGTCTCAAAAACATAGGTTATGATCCCTTGTTGGAACGAGCTCGACGAGCTCGTTCCAACGAGGGGTCATAACTTATGTTTTTGAGACAAGAAATGAAAAAATAATGAAAATTAATTGGCTATTTTTGAGAATAGCGCTGGCCGGTTTTAGTCGTTACGTTGGGTAAAGGGTTAAAATAATAAAACCTACCCACGCTTTTAGTTGCATTTTCATGATAAAGCTTTGCTGATTGTTAGTATAAATTTGAGAGAGACAGAGAAAGAGACAGAGAGAGAGAGACACACAGAGAGACACAGAGAGAGAGGGGGTGCGTGTACTGTAAAGTGTACTCCAATCTCCAGAACTGTATTCGCTTGTAGGTTGCACCTATTTTCATATTATGCTTGTAGTTTAGGGACGTGACAACCGTTTCTTATTCCCACTCCCTTATTTGACATTCGTTATCAACCGATTTTATCGGTTGATAATGAATGTCGAACAAGGAACTGGGAATAAGTAACGGCTGCGCCCCCCGTTTGTAGTTTTGACAAGATGATTCAAGGGCATCACAACGCAAACCAACGTACGCTCGGAAACAAAGATTATATTCTGTATTATTATACCAGCCGGAAGTAATTTCAATTAATCTCCACAAAGCAGAAGATTTATGGAACCAGGTGGAGATAACCTGTTTACCAATAGAGACTATTACGAAAGTAAGTAAGGATATATATACTTACTAGATATACTAATTGGAAGTTATAATCTACACCATTGTCAATTAAATATTCGGACAAGAACTCCTCACCAGCCTTGAGTGCCGTTATTAAAAGATTTTCGTTATACTGAAATAAAAATAATTCAAACTTATTGAAAATAGAAACAAGATTAATCGTGTTACTTGTTAGGTTATTGTTGTTGGTATTTACAACCAATCGCAGTATATTGCAATATTTTGACCACAGACTGAGAGTAAACTTAAATTCAGCCAATCCATGGCCGACAATTTTCGTCGTTGGAAGAGATTAAGAGGAAAGTTACCTCCCCTTAATTTTTTGAAGACATCAGTAAATTTGACACTAATTATTTATTTATTTATTTATTTATTTATTTATTTATTGCGGTTTTAACGACACTTTCGACAGTCAGGGTCACCTCGTGTAGGACAGTTTTACGGGTCCAGGAAGCCGGAGTACCCGAAGAGAACCACTGAGCAACGACGTGCAACAGCGAGCAACTGTCATGCTCCCCAAAATACCAACTCCACTCAAGCGGGGTTAGAATTGGTTGAAGACAAGTGCATCATCGACGTGCAGTCGTCCTTAGTACACTACTCCATCGTTTCCCCAACTGAGCAATGGGGGTGTGAAGTGTTTTGCCCAAGGACACAACGCGGTTGCCGCAGGTGGGATTTGAACCGAGGGCCTCTTGACTTGCAGCCTGCACCTCTACCTACTGAGCCACCGCGCCCCCATATTTAACACTAAGAGTATGGAGATTTCATATACAGATTGAAATGTAACGAATTTGTATCTTCGATGTGCCATCATTTCACAAAGTTTAGGTTTTTTCTTGTAGTGCTGTATACAAATAAAGAAGATAACTTTTAACATTTTTTTTTTACCAATCAGTTTGAACGTTTGAGTATTACTCTGTTGAAACGAATTTAAAAATACGAAAACGGCGTTTTCACCATCTTTAGATGTTCTGTAACATTTTTCTTGTTCAATATACCAGCTGTATGCGCATTGTGACATTGTATACAGACATTGTCCTTTCCATAAATCTAAAAGTGTATTAGTTGGGATTTCGTATTTTTTTCATGGGAAGAATAACAGCATGGAAATTACTGTAAAAACACATTCGCTAAACAAAGAGACAAAATGGACTCTTAATGTTGGGAGGTATGATATAGACAATTTATTTATTTATTTATTTATTTATTTATTTATTTATTGATGTTTAAGGTCACATATTTATGCACAATGGCTAACCATGACCGTGACAGTTTTACGGGTGGAGGAAGCCGGAGTACCCGGAAAGAACCACCGAGCAACGACGAGCAGCTGCCAGCTCCCCAACATCGTAACTCCGCACTGCAGCACAGGCAGGGTTAGATTGGTTGAAGACATGCGTACCATCGACGTGCAGTACGCCTTAGTACACGGCGTCATCGTGCCCCCACGCGGGCAATGGAGATGGAGTGTCTTGCCAAAGGACACAACGCGGTTGCCGCAGATGGGATTCGAACCGAGGATCTCTCGGCTTGCAGCCTGCACCTCTACCTACTGAGCCACGATATAGACAATAGTTCACTGCTTGGAGTAACGCACGATGTTTATTCTCGAGTGGGATGCGGAAGGTTATTTTCACGAGGCGCTTGCCTCGTGAAAATAATCCTCGCATCCCACGAGAGAATAAACATCGTACGTTACTCCAAGCAGTGAACTATTGTGTTTATTATATTTCCCTGATAATATCTGCAACACAAATACCCCTCTTGCGTCATCCAAGAGCAATTTCTCAAGGTCGCTCAATTTGTTTTGACGGTTAGAAAAATCGGCGCATGAACACAAAAACATGAATGAATGAACTGATAATATGACGTCATCAGAAAAGAATGCAATGACGCTCGTTTTCAAATGGAAATTTAAGTGACGGGAGATATGAACTTATGAAAGAAATCAACACATTTTAAAGAAATAATTCAATCAATCACCATGAATGAGTAGTCATGTTCAACTTCTTATAACTTTTTGTGGATGTGTACATAGTTATTGTTCGCTGTCAGTTGGAATATCAAGAAGAATATTTGTCGAAGTGGATTGGGTGTTATCGCTGGATTTCGAGGCGGAACAATTGCAATGGTAAAAGTAGCCCGTCACGACTGGGAGTAGGATATCGCCGTGGGAGTTGAATAACACTTTCGAGGTGGTGGGAGTAGGATATGGTTTTTATTTATAAAGGAAAAAGCTGTAGAAATATAATAAACTGATATTCTTAATGACGGATTATCTGTGAACTAATAGATCCTTATTGACTTGCTATAAAAAACAAGTTTCCCTTTGTTACATTTAATGAAGGAAAACAACAGACAGCTCTGTGAGCTGTCTGTTGTTTTCATTTATTAAAAGTAACAAAAGCAAACTTGGCTTTATGTTGTAATGATATCATAAGTGTTTCATCAACAATTGCTTTCTTCTTCATTGCATCTTCCTCGCTCATCTAAAAATTTTAAGGGGGATAACTTTATGGAAAGGGGGCGCGGTGGCTCAGTAGGTAGAGGTGCAGGCTGCAAGCCGAGAGGTCCTCGGTTCGAATCCCACCTGCGGCAACCACGTTGTGTCCTTGGGCAAGACACTTCACCCCCTTGCCCGCGTGGGGGCACGATGACGCCGTGTACTAAGACGTACTGCACGTCGATGGTGCGCATGTATTCAACCAATCTAACCCTGCCTGTGCTGCAGTACAGAGTTACGATGTTGGGGAGCTGGCAGCTGCTCGTCGTTGCTCGGTGGTTCTCTCCGGGTACTCCGGCTTCCTCCACCCGTAAAACGGTCGCGGTCATGATTAGCCATTGTGCATAAATATGTGACCTTAAACATCAATAAATAAATACAAATAAATAAATACTTTATGGAAAGACGATTTTCATGACGAGATAAGTCGGGGATGCTGCTCCATTCCAGATGACACGCATTCCAGACGTTGACTTCCGAACACTATTATATCAACCGAAGTTAACTTTTTCTTCTTTTTTCTGCTTTTGCTTTTGAAGAGCAACATAAAAATTGTCCTCTAGTCTGGTAATGGGAGCATGAACGGTGTTCCAAAGCAAAAAGTGACAAAATAACACAATATGGTGGCCGATTTCAGTTAAAAAAAACACGGTAAAAAATTTACCGCTAAATATACGGTAGACGTACTGGCAACGATCTGTCGGTACTTGTACTGTAAAACATTACGGAATCAAAACTGAGGAACTCATATTTGGTTTATCTTCATTGCGTGTGAAGGATATTGATTTTTTTTACACACTTGTCTTTGTAATCTCCATCTACAGCAACACTAAACCGTGCGCAAAATGAAAATCTGTTCTGCACATATGTGCGGAAGGGAAACCTTTGACGGACTACGTTTACATGGACGTGAAATTTCACTGGAATTTTGTACAAATCGTGCAACGTAATTACAATTTGAATCGCTAGCGATAGCAGAAAGTCGTCCCCTAAGTTCCAGTGTGTTCTATGTGCCATAGTAACACGGGTTCCCGTAGCAAATTTGGTTGGCGATAAAATGTGTTATTTTTGATGATAGTTGTCAAATGAATTGCTGAGTGCCCTTCTAATATTTTTTTTTATAGACGTGAAGGCGTGTAATAAATACAGAACGACACACGCGCATGAATGGGTTAACTGATTTGGCACCTGTGCGATCGCGGAAGGATAAAACTCGAGGCCTGCGGTCTTTCATTTTATCTTACCGCGCTGGCACTCGTGCCATATCAATTAACCCATTCACACGCGTTTGTCGTTCTGAATATGTTATACAGGGTTATACAATTTAATATATTTTACCAATTAATATCTTTATCTACCTTAAAAATAGATTCTTCTAAAATAAAGTAACTTTGGACATGAACGATGCCATTTCGTAAAAGCGGGAATTAAAAAGATGCGTTCGTTCTGAAAAAGAATTTAGACCACTGAACATGAACACTTCTCTATAAATTTTGATATGATGGCACAATTAACAGTCACTACTGTAATATTTTACGGCAGAAGTAACGGCAACTGGTTACCACTACTTCTACCGTAATTTTAACCGTAATTTTTTACAGCCCATCGTTGAGCGGATTTTTTTATTTATTTGTGTATGCGTTTGCAGGTGCACCTTCGACGTGCCTTACGCATTAGTACGCAGTGCCCCAACCCCGCCGTGAGCAATCGGGATGAAATGCCTTCCCCAAGGACAGAACGCAGTTACCACTGGTCAGGTACGAACCGTAGACCTTTCGGTTTAAAGTCCGGTGCTCTAACCACCGTGCCAACGTGTTCTCGATGGATTTGTCACATGTGCTGAAAGTTAATCATATTTAATACTTTCTATCAGTTTTTTCAATAGTACAGTATTGCGTGCAGCAAGCTCTCGGATGATTCGAGTCGAGTCGACTCTCATTCATTGTTGTCTATACAGCCGGATTGCTGGATCGCTCATTGATCACATGTCTCCGCCATCTTGGGTCGGAAGTTGCTTTTAATAAACACTGCTCAACAAAAAAAACAACCCTCGAAGGTTTTCAATTTCTCGCCGATCGGTTTTTACAGATTATTTTGATGGTCCGAATAAATATGTAAATATGATAAATGAATATGTTAACAATTACGCTGCCAAGAGCGACTATTGTCACCTATTTTATGATGGTTATCTGTACGTTCTGGTATGTGCAGATCAAACCTACCATCTGATTAATTATTGGAAAGGGCTCAGAGAGCCCTTTCCAACAATTAATCAGATGCTAGAGGCTTAAACTTCCCCGCATACAGGCGTATATAGAGGTCCTCCATATATGGATAAAGTGGGCGTGTCAGTAAAAGTGTTAATGATGTGCACATTTTTTTGCGGCAATATAAATTGAATATTTACAACATAATTATTTTTAATATTATTTTTGAAAAAAACTAGTACCGAGATTAGAAAGTTAATACCCTGTAACTGGTTTCGTGCTTGGCAAACACCGTGACGATTGATGCAGTGAAAACTGTTACGCTGTGACTACAGTCTCCGCGTATCAGCTTTTACGCCATCAAACGTCATCGATGGAAGGAGTGTTCACCTTCATCGACTTATATAAACTGGGGCGGGGTGGATCTGTGTCACACCATGCCACAGAGTAACAGCTTTAACGTCGTCAAACGTTATCTATGGGGGGAGCTGCACGTTGATTGGCATATGCAAGCGGGGGGGGGGGGGGGGAGGGGGCGGGGGGCAGACTGACGTTCTAGCAATCGAGTTGTTCACAGATCAGCATTTCAATCGCGCTGATTCAGAAATTTCGAATCGCCAGATGTTCTCGAAATCCAACCAAGTGTCTCCTCTTGAACTCTTCTGTCCCCCGTAAAGGAGGCATCGTATTAGATTTCAAGTTCATTCCGCTTCCGAAACTACCTTGATGCCGTCATTGATTATCACTTTTTGATTGATTTGCCCGAATAGCCGAGTGGCTGTTACATACAATAATTGAGTGGAATTTGACAATGTTTGCGGTTGTGAAAAGGTGCAATATCTTTTACTTGAAGAGCAATGAGATTCGATTCGAAATCCTCGGCCTGTTTCGATTCGAGATTTGATTCGGCCAGAAATTTGCGAATCGCGGGGCCCAATTGCATATGTCTTAACCTTCGGAACACGAGAGGCCGCTTTACCGGCCCAGGGACATGGTATGTCATACTTCCATTAAGTAGGATGCCTGTTAAGTTAAGTCAAGGGTGGGGTAGACCAATCAATATTTTCAACCTGCAGCCCCAAGGCTGCACCTTGAAAATATTGATTGGTCTACCCCCAAATAATGAATACGGACTCTTCTAATTGCAGTATTTGAACTGACAGGGAATATGCCACCAGTATTCAAAGGGTTAACTTCAAGTGTCTGGTCCCACACTTACCATAGCCCGACTAGCCTCACTTTGTATATGTAATGGCCCGATTGATAGCTGTTATAACACTAGTGGACGTGGGGACCCGGTGGCGCTGTGTCGGTGTGTACTAAGGCGTACTGCACGTCGATAGTGCACTTGTCTTCAACCAATGCTAACCCTGCTTGTGCGGAGTTAGTACGTTGGGGAGTCTGGCAGTTGATCGCCGTTACTTGGTGGTTCTCTCCAGGTATTTCGGCTTCCTCCACCCGTAAAACTCTCCGACACGAGGTGACCCTGGCTTTCGCAAGTGTAGTTAAACCCCAATAAATAAATAAATAATAAATAACACTAGGGGTATGTGAATGGATCGAGTCGGAGTATATCGCCCTGGTGTATCCCAAGGATATACTTGTTTTTACGACCGAAAGTAACGTAATGTTTCGAGGTAGAACATCCACTTCATTGTTTTCCTCTTATGTTCTACTGTGAGAGAAGAAAATACATTTTCCTTATTTGTCATTGCCAAGACCGACCTGATTCGTTATTGCACTTTGTTATTCCTGGAACTTTCTGAAAGTATTTTGAATAGATATGATTACCTACCAAGGTCATGTTGATATCCGCATGAGGGTTATTCAATAGTTCTTCAAGGCGGGATAAGTCCCCCTTTTTTACTGAATTGTGCATTTCCTGAAAAATATAATGTTTCGTTTATTATTTTCACTAAAATAGCTTCCCCATACAATTTTTTTTAATTCCTCAGAACATTCTGTTCAGAACCTCTCGTAAAAATTATCGAATTCTTCACAAAGTTTTTTCCTGATTCCTCGTCATATTTTAACAAAACATAAAATTATTTTTGAAAGTCAGAATTTCTAAGTATAGTCTCGGGTCCGTCTCCTTGTAACGTAAGTTGCACTACCTGGAATCTATATTTTGGGGCAGCAAACTCCTTACCTGGATGGTGGGATGAGAATGAAGAGGGAGAGAGGAGGGAACACAAGTAAGTACATTTTACTTTATCCGTTAGCTTCAGGTATCTTCACACGCTGACTTCAAAAGCGAACTTTTCAAGATATTTCAAGCATTTTAAAGAAGGAATTAAATTAAATTTGAACACAATAAAATGCAATAGTTTTATATAAACAAAAATATCAGTGTATGGAAAACATGCACTAGCAGAATGTTGAATTGGGGATTTGGGGCCCTAATCCTAAAAATAAATCAAACAGCCTGACAATTTCTTTTGATAAAAAAAAGAAGAAAAATACTATTGAAATCACAACAAATATTAAAAACAAAAACTGCTACATTTTATTGAGTCTTTAACCCTTTACCCAACGTAACGGCCAAAACCGGCCAGCGCTATTCTCAAAAATCGCCAATTAATTTTCATTATTTTTTCATTTTTTGTCTCAAAAACATAGGTTATGACCCCTCATTGGAACGATCTCGACGAGCTCGTTCCAATGAGGGGTCATAACCTATGTTTTTAAGACAAAAAATGAAAAAAAATAGTTATTGAAGATTTTTTTTGTGCAAATTTTTTTCATGTTAGGTAAATGGTTAATATCAGGAATTTAGTTGAAAATAAATATTACTAAGACCAGCTATAGACCTACAATTTGTCTGTTATTATTCATTGATTATTTTTCAACTACTTTTGATGTGTTGAGATGCATAAATCTCACCTGCTCATGAGAGACCTGAAGATGGCATAAACCACGAAAAAATATATCAGAGAGGAGTCATGGAGGTTTGTAATCGAAATTGGAAGGCCAATATTTGAGCAAAAACGAGAAGACAGTTAAAGTTAAATTAATGACGTCCATAATTGCTCAATTTTATTTATTACACGCCTGCTCTATGTAATCCCCATCTACAGCAATACTAAACCGTGTGGAAGATGAAAATCTGTTCCACACATATGTGCGGAACGGAAATTGTTGACGGACTATTTTTAAATAGAAGCGAAATTTCACTGGAATTCACAAATCGTGCACCGCAATTACAATCTGAATCCCTAGTGATCGCTAAAACTCGTCCCCTAAGTTCCAATGTGTTCTGTGTGCCAGCAGGCACACAGAACACATTGAAACTCGGGGGGGGGGGCGAAATAATAACACGCGTTCCCCTCGCAAATTTGATTGGCGATAAAATGTATACTTTTTGTTGACAGTTGTCAAATGAATTGCAGAGTGTCCTTCTAATGACGCGAAAGGGGTGTGATAAACACAGAACTCACGCGCGTGTGAATGGGTTAATTGATATGGCACTTGTGCCATTGCGGAAGGATAAAACTCGAGGCCTGCGGCCTCTCGCTCTAACCTTCCGCGCTGGCACCTGTGCCATATCGATTAACCTATTCACACACGCGTGTCGTTCTGTGTATTCAAAAATCGCCCATTGAGTGTATCAAGATGACCTCTCTTATGCTAAAGCATTGTGGATGGCGTATTGACGAACACAAGGGACGATTTGACAGAGTCCTCCATCATGTGTTTCTGTTGATGACCGACACCCATTATCAGTGTTTCTCAAAGTGAGAAAAAAATAGTTGTATAAATGTAAAAAATAAACATTTATTATAAACGATAGATTATCGAATAAAATGCGGAAAGATAAAAATATTGTCCCCCATTGTGAAGATACAGAAATTTTCACTTTCACGGTATCGATCAAAATGGCGGCTTTCAAAAAATCACTTCAAGGTGAATACGAGTCAAATTATCACTGGAAATGATCGATTTGTTCTAAAAAGTATAATGCAAAGAAAATCTAGTGTTTTGGGTGAATACCTATCATTTCCAGCAATAATTCAATGCGTATTCACCTTGAAATGATGCATGAAACCTGCCAGCTGAATCAGATCGCAAGACGCTACCAGTTCCAAGTATCGATCAAATCACTTCCGCGTATCAATGCGCATCAGCTATTTACTTTAATACATCATCAATTCAAGGTTGAATCGAGTGGAATTATCGATAGGAATGATCAGATTCTTATAAAAAGCGTAGGCCTATAATAAAAAGAAAATATAGTGTTTTTGAGTGGATATCGAAAATTATTTCACTCGTGACCGAGACGAACGGTTATTTTCGCACGCGAAAGCGCTCGCGAAAAATAAACATTTGTCTCGGTCACTCATGAAATAATTTTCGGTATCCACTCAAATACACTAGATATCCCCTATATATCATTACTTTTTGGTTTAAGTGTCCAGATTCCCAACTGAACACGAACTAATCGGCGTTGGCAATCAAAGGCTGAGATTAAAAATTTAATACTGATTTTAGCAGGATCTGAAAACACAAATCCTTCTGAAAGAACATTAGTTTGACGGAACAATCAAGTTGAACCATTTCTTTTGTCTCGAGATATATTAAAATTTTTTACTGCGCAACGATGAACATTTTTAAAACAGATTAAGTATAACTCTGAAGCCTATATGTATTCACATTCCGTTTGATTGTGTTTTTCTATTGAACGCAAAATATATGAAGGATTAACAAAAAATGATTTACAATAAAGGATTAATATTAAAGCAAAGACCGACATTCATTGACGATCACTGAATAATGTGCTCTGCGGTACAGATCGCGCGAGATTTACCGCGTTACATTTCGTAGTCTGAGTGCTAGAATGTTCTATGTCCCCTACGGGACATAGAACATTCTAGCACTCAGGCGACGATTTTGACAAAATACATCTTTCTGTGGGGACGTGACAAGCGTTATTTACTCCCAGTTCCTTATTCGACATTCGGTATCAACCGTTTTGTCAGTTGAAAACGAATGTCTAATAAGGAACTGGGAATAAGTAACGGTTGTCGCGTCCGTTCTTTCTGTTCAGTTCCTACATTCTTAACTCCAATTTCTTCGTTCATCTCAAACGCCTCATATTTAATTTATCAGTGAAAGTCTTGTTGGGTGGTGCCCGAAGACCCATGCATAACAAGACATATTGGGCTGAATTATAATCTGGTGGGGGACGTAGCTAGGAGGTTTTCAATGAGGGTATAGATCTATGAAAATGTCAACAAGGGGTGGATACTTGAAATGGTGCCACCCATCCCCACCCCTACCAACTAGGGATGGATACTTAAAAGATTCCCCCTACACAATACCAAATAAAAATAAATTTTTTCAATCTGGGTATATCTGTCTTTTATGAGAGTGCAGAGCCAAAGAAAACTGTGCACAATTCCATCTCCACCCCTACCAACTAGGGATGGATACTTAAAAGATTCCCCCTACACAATACCAAATAAAAATATTTTTTTTCAATCTGGGTATATCTGTCTTTTATGAGAGTACAGATCCAAAGAAAACTGTGCACAATTGTGGTAGTAACTTTAAAAATTCCAGGACACAGTCTGACAGGGTGCACATTTTGAGTCATAATACAAACTGCAGTCTGTAAGTGCATTGCATGTAGGTTTCATAATGTGCCCTGTATACTGGCCTCATAAATCAACTGTTTATGACTATTGTGAGCACCAAATTGACCAACTTGTTTGTATTTCTGTAATTTCTGATATAATTCAAGAAATGGTTTGCTAAATGCTTGTTACAACATGAAATAAGTATTATCCAATAATCCAAATGAAAACTCTTATATATGTGTTGTTATCAATGTCTGTATACTGTAGTAGCCTAACAGGCTACAACTGAGACATAGGGGAGAACAAAATGCATAACACGACCACAGTTGTGGAATTAACTTCAGAGCCGCTGAGTAGTCGGAAAATCTTACGCTGTTCGATCAGAATTCTGTCTGTGGGAGTCGGCGATTAGAATTTTCATGGAAATGTAATACCACACTCCAACCACTGCCCCCCCCCCCCCCCCCTCAATGCTTCGAATGTTGGCATTTTTGCCTGAAAAATTTCCAACTATCTTGATTATTTGACAAATATTGGGGGGGTGACACCACCCCACCCCCATCCCGTGTGGCCACGTCTCTGGGTGAGGGTAAGACGTAACTAGAAAAACGTTACAGAGATGGACCCACCAGAGAAGTAAGAATAAAGAATAAATAAATCTGTTACGATCACCAATTATAACGGTTTGCAAATCATATTTGCGAAGTTTGGTACAAAAACACACGTTCAACTGCCCACGAATGTACGCGAAGGAGTTACTATCTACCATGTAAATTACTCGTGTTTCACAGGACATGAAATGAGCTGACACTGCAAAGCATTCGCATGTTGCTTCACCATTCCGCAAAGTTCGGATCATTGTTCGTAGTTCTATGCATCGTTTGGAATTGTATTTTCTGAGTTATAATTTAATTTTTTTTAATGATGTTCGTAACTCGATGAAGAATTTTCCTATCGAAAGATTTTTGTTTTGTTTTGTCCATTAGTTAAATAAAAAAATATGGGCGTGTGCAACGATACAATTAAACTGCAATTGCTGCAAGCGGGCTGTCAGTATTCTCGTGGGCAGTTCACAGTGTATCTCTTCAGTATTCAACACCGCCAGTATCAGCCTATGTTGATAACAATAAAACTGCCGTGTGAAAAATACACAGAACGACACGCGCGTGTGAATCAGTTAATGGATATGGCACTTGTGCCATCGCGGAAGGATAAAACTCGAGGCCTCACAGGCCTCGAGTTTTATCCTTCCACGATGGCACAAGTGCCATATCGATTAACACATTCACATACGTGTGTCGTTCTGTGTTTATTACACGTCTTCACGTCTATAAAAAAAATTATTAGAAGAACACGGCAATTCATTTGACAACTATCAGCAAAAATGAAAACATGTTTTTTCGCCAACCAAATTTGCTAGGGAAACCCGTGTTGCTGTTTCATGCCTTGAGTTCCAGGGTGTTCTAAGTGCCTTCTGGCACATAGAACACATTGGAACTTAGAGGATGATTTGTTGCTATCACTAGCGATTCAAATTGTCATTGCGGTGCCCGATTTCGAGAAAATTCCAGTGAAATTTCGCTTCTTTATAAAATAGTCCGTCAACGACTTCCGTTCTGCACATGTGTGCGGAACGAATTTTCATTTTCCGTATTGTTTAGTGTTGCTGCAGATGGGGATTCATAGAACAGACGTGTAATAAAAGTTGATATGACTGGAGAGATATAAAAGACGGTGACTTCGGTCCGTTAGTTCTTAGTATCTTTCATGTCAGTTCAATGGAAGAGACATGGAAAAGATGGAAGAGTCCATTTTCATTTTTTTGTGGGTAGACCAATTCATATTTTCAACGTTCAGCCTTGAGGTTAAACGTTGAAAATTAGTGTTCAACCGATTACCAAAAATGGCTGTTGACCGATTGCAGGTTATTTGACTTCACAATCGGCCGATTCCGATTCGGATTGTAATACTGTGCACTACTAGACAAGTCGAGGCTCGAAAGTGCTACATTAAATTGAACTTATTTTACGGGTTTACAGTCCGTTTACTACCAGATAAGTCAAGACTCGAAAGAACTACAAATAAAATTGAACATATTTTACAGTGTTAAACTCCATTGACTCGGGTTCAGTAAAATTACCCAGTCGCGTACACTTGGACAGTAAACGAAATACCATCAACTTAGCCTTTACTCAACCCCTCGAACCCTGGAGGTATCTCCCATGTCAGTTCAATGGTAGCAATTGGGGCAAGAGTCCATATTCATTATTTCAGGGCAGACCAATTCATATTTTCAATGTACAGCCTTGATAGGTCTACACTCTACACCACACATTCACTTAGCAGACATCCTGCTTTATGCAATCATGACGTATCATGTTCCTGGGTTGGAAAAGTGGGCTCACGGTTTCAAAGGGTTAATATAAAGGCCATATTCCGTAAGCGATAGACGCAAAAGAAATCACCATTCAACTTTTCATTATTTATTTCCATTTTTGTTTAAAAAGATAGCTTATGGCTCCTTACTGAACTCGTTTCAGTGAGATGTCAAAGGCCAGTTTTGCGGAACAGAAAATGAAATTATTCAGTTAATTTCTTTTATTTAAAGTAACGGCCAAAACCGGCCAGCGCTATTCACAAAACTCGTCAATTCATTTTCATTATTTTTTTCATTTTTTGTCTCAAAAACATAGGTTATGATCCCTCTTTGGAACGAGCTCGACGAGCTCGTTCCAAAGGGGGGTCATAACCTATGCTTTTGAGACAAAAAATGAAAAAAAATAGTTATTCAAGAATTTTGTTCGCAAGTGTCGTCTGCTTTTTATGTTAGGTGAAGAGTTATAAGAACAATTTGCCGTCTGCTACTCGCGTGCGGTAAAAAGGTTAATGCATGGAGCTTCGAAAATGATTTTCAGTACAATCCGTCCCCCCAAATTTGTTGTGGTAATATTTGGGACGACAGGTGTGTGCAGCCTACAGACGAGACGCATACAGACATTAAAACTTATTGATATTTAGCAAAGATCGCATTGTAAATCATTTGTAAAAGTACAAATGAATTTTAAATTTTCGTAAAATGCCTTGGTAATCAATCACGATCGTTAAACTCTCATTTGTGAAAAATAACGCACCAATTTTGGTAATGATAGGCGCCAGGTAAAGGTAATGAAGACGGAGAGTGATATTTAATAATATTTTTTATCGATTCTGGGAAATATTATACAATATCATTTGCAACGAGTCAATTTGTGAAGAGCAAAACAACTGATCTGATATCACATCGCCATACTAGCATGATAAACTGACGTTTGAAAATTTTGAAGTATATTTTGGAAAGCGACCTCCTTGCGAAACGTAGGCTCTCAGGATCCCAGTGGAATTATGTAAGGAATTCGACCCTGCTGTAGCCCGGAACCAGTCTAGCCTTTAACTCCTTGCATACTGCTGGCGGCTATTCTTGCCCAGGTCAGGAAATCTCTTGTCATTAACTTAAGTCAAATTTGAGGATATTTATCCAAATATTTAATCCCTGTAAGTTGTATTGACTTTTTAACCAAAGATTACTTGTTTTTAATTGTTATGAATTTTTCATCAAATCTAGTCATCGCTGCTTCATAGCAGCCATGACTAGATCTGATGAAAAATATTTTAAAATTACTCAGCGGGTTATTTATTTATTTATTTATTTATTTATTGGTGTTTAAGGTCACATACTTATGCACAATGGCTAATTGTGACCGTGACAGTTTTAAGTGTGGAGAATTCCGGAGTACCCGGAGGGAACAACCGAGCATCGACGAGCAGCTGTCAGCACCTCAACATTCTTACTCTGTTCAAGCTCCGCGGTTGAAGACATGTACACCATCTACGTGCAGTACGCCTTAGTACACGGCGTCATCGTGCCCCCATGTAGGCAACCGGGAGAAAGTGCCTTGCCCAAGAACACAACGCGGGTCGTCCCGGACGGGGATCGAACTCGGGACCTCTAGCATAGAAGTCCAACAATCTACCACTGGGCCACCGCTCTCCGGATTTAATAGTTAAACAGTTCGCCGTCTATGATTTTAGATTCAGTCAGTTGGAATAATCAGTTGGTCGGAAAAACGAACCATAAACATTCCTTTCTTTGAATCAGCCCTCGAATGTTCCTCAATCAAGAACTGATTTCATCGAATCTTTAATGACATTCCGGGGTGAGGTGGCGCTGCGGTAACCGGTTCCCGTCAGAACACCCAAGTTAAACAACGTCGAGCCCGGTTTGTACTTGGATGGGTGACCGTCTGAGCGATCGATTCAGATTCCGGCGTGGTGTCCTTGTGCAAGGCTCTTAACCTGATTGTCCACATGGGGGCACGACGACGCCGTGTACTATAAGGCGTACTGCATGCCGATGATGCGCATGTCTTCAACCAATCTAACCCTGCCTGTGCTGCAGTGTGGAGTTACGATGTTGGGGAGCTGGCAGCTGCTCGTTGTTGCTCGGTGCACGCTAAAAACTAAAGTGTTAAAAACTACACCTGAAGTGCTGTATTTAACACTTACTAAGTGCTGAACTAGCACTTTGTTCAAGTGTAGATATCCCAGAACTTGAGAGATTTTACAATAATACCACTTGACAAGTGTAATGTCGAGACACTTAAAAGGAATCAACGCAGATGACGCGGATCAGGCTCGAACTCTCGAGCCTGATCCGCGCCATCTGCGTTGTGTCCTTTTAATTATGTACCCACCAAACGCCAATCAAATTATGGACGATTCTGGAAAAACCACCAATGCTAGACACATGGGAAGTGCCATCCATTCAAGTTTCAGATGTCTGACGATTGTAATGTCTGAGTGCTTAAAGCATTGCACTTTGAGTGTTAAAATCAAACCCTAAGAGTTAGAATGGGTTTAACACATTGATAGTGTCAGTTTTAACACTTTAGTTTTTAGTGTGTGGTTCTCTCCGGGTAATCCGGCTTCCTCCGTCCGTAAAACTGTGACCGACGCGATATGACCTTGGCTGTTAAAGTGTTGTTAAATCTTACTAAATAAATAAATAAATAAATACATGTTTATAAACTAAATTCTAATGGATGAAGCCTCACCACGACTGTAGTTTCACGATTACGCCTTGTAGTACCACCAATTACGTTAATATCTTGATGTTTTCAAGCAATTAAAGTTTTATTGATAGGAATATCTATAACATGAGTTCGAAAGAATATCTGTATAACTTTGTGAATAAAGGGGCATCATATTATGACAAAGGCAGGCTGCGTGCTAACTCCACAACATGTTGGTAAACATCCCTTAACAGCGTCGAATTGCATATGGAATTAGACTGGTGGGCTGGGGACTTGTGCGAAGCTATACTAAACCACGTACACCATTCGGCCACCGGCACACACCAGAAGGGAATGCAAGTTAACCAAATATATAAGGGGCTAACACAGAACACACGGAATACTCAGTTAATAGTATTAATTACTGAAGATTACACCTCTTAACTCTACATGTTAATCGGTACAGTGGGTGCTACCCCACTACGCCAATTGCAATATAACTCAAAGGCGGACTGGCTGTATGGTCTACCGAGAAAATTCCTGGTGGGTCTCCTATTGCGTGGCCCCCAAAACTGATGCAGTCCTACACCTGTTGGTGCCTGAAATTTTGTGAAAACGCCCAATAGGCGAAATGGATCTCATAGCAAAGAATGCCGGTATATTGAAATGTTTTCTATGTAGACTGTCAATGTCAATCCATATAGAGAACATTTCGATATATCAGAAGTCTAGTCTGCCACTGATCGGTCAAATGCAAGGAAACAGCATTCTTTTAATTTGAAAAATCAAAATGTTCTCCCATTTGGTTGAACTATGGTCGATACGATGGGTCCCCCCCCCCCACCACGCCCTGTTGATATCATTCTTGTTGAATGAGTGATGAATAAAAAATGCCATCGAAATGTCCTCTGTGTGGACTGTCATTGATCGCTCAGGTGCAAGGAAGTAGCGTTCGTTCAGTTCGAAATATCAAAATTTTGATTGAATATCCCTGTTAACTGAATATAATTTACCAACACAAAACCATTTACCATACCTCCAGTACAAATTTCACCTGTTAACTAAATATAGGTTATAGAGTAAACTCCTGTTAATTGAATAAAAAATCTTGTAACATCATTACATGTCGAGAAATTACCCTGACTCTCCGCAGTTTTCATTTCGTTAAAGACCTCAGTACATCCAATACAGGTATTTAATCTATTATATCTTGTAGCTCTGTCAAACAAGATATAATAGAATAAATGCTAAGTTTATCTCCAGAATACAGGAAAGTGACACAATCCCTGTTAATTGAATACTCCTGTTAATTGACTAATTTTCATTGGCAAAGTGGCTATTCAATTAACAGGGTTCCACTGTATCTATTTTCAGTAACGAATCTCAAAATCCTCACTTTTTTCAACTCCTCAATCAATCTGTTTTCTTCCTCAGTTCTCTTTTCTTCCTCGTCTTCTGTATCATTGTGTTCAACTTGGTTAACATTTTCGCTCTTTTCAACATTATTTTCGTTCTCATCATGATCAGGCTGCTCGTTAGTATTCTCTTCGTCAGTATCAACAGTATTTCTCTCTGGTACTTTCAATGTATCCTTTATATAATAGACAAAAAGACAAAACAACAGTGCATGAACATGGATTTTACTGTATGATTTCGATAGACCCATTGGGAGTCCCCCTGCATCCATCCCTTCTTCCACCGTTATAGGATAGTCCCAAAGTTGGGAGCCCACCATGGTGCCGCACCAATTTCCATGAGGCGAACGTTGAACCCTATGACTTCTGGGGAGGGCGGCCTGATTCCTTCGGTCAGAAGAATGATGGATCCACAACTAGTATAAATATTTATTTATTTATTTATTTATTTATTTATTTATTTATTTATTTATTTATTTATTTATTTATTTATTTGGGAATCCCCTTGAGGAAATTTAACCAAATTTTCCCCTGTAAGTTGTACAGACTTTTCAACCATAGATTACTTGTTTCAAATTTTCATGAATTTTTCATCAAATCTTGTCATGGCTGCTTCATAGCAGCCATGACTAGATCTGATGAAAAATATTATAAAATTACTCAGCGGGTTATTTATTTATTTATTTATTTATTTATTTATTTATTGGTGTTTACGGTCACATGCTTATGCACATTGGCTAATTGTGACCCTGCCAGTTTTACGGGTGGAGGAAGCCGGAGTAACCGGAGAGAACCACCGAGCATCGACGAGCAATGTCAGCTCCTCAACATTCTAACTCTGTTCAATTTCCGTTCAAGAAGAGTTATAACTGTTGAAGACATGTGCACCATCGACGTGCAGTACGCCTTAGTACACGGCGTCATCGTGCCCTCATGTAGGCAACGTGGCGTACTGCACGTCGATGGTGCACATGTAATTTATTTATTTATGTTTTTATTCAAACCAGGAAAACAATTAGCAAATCTCACCCCTAAGACATTTATATTAATGGAAAGGTTAGTGCCTGCATTATACATCACGATGCGTACACTGTCGATATGATCAACGAAAAGAACTACAGAACACCTTAAAATGGTAAGATGGTATAACCCGCGGTGCCTCCTTTACCCCCTCCGAAAGGATACATTACATTAAAGAAAAAAAGTGATTCCTTCGGTTAATTGCAAGACTATATTCATCTTCGTCGCTTGACGTGAAGACGGGACGATGAAGTCTTGCAATTAACCGAAGGAATCACTTTTTTTCTTTAATGGGATGTATCCTTTCGGAGGGGGTAAAGGAGGCATCGCGGGTTATAATGATAAGAACGCCGTTTTCTTATTTTGAAAAGGGGTTAACCCTTTACACTACGAATCGCCGGCATCCACCCGCGTAATATGCAAATTCAGCAGTTGAAAAAATATTATTTTTCAAAACATTTCAACAAAACCATATCATGTGACCCCTTGTTGGAACGAGCTCGTCGAGCTCGTTCCAACGAGGGGTCACATGATATGGTTTTGTTGAAATTTTTTGAAAAATTTTAAAAAATTATATTTAAAATAATAAATTTTGATATCGTCTGCGTTGGGTAAAGGGTTAGAACAGACGCTTCTGTATTTTATGCTACTCTACAGTAAAGTGTAGTTTATGAAATGATGCGCTTATCAATGATACAAATTCGCTAACATTTCGAAATTTCAATCTCATACTCTAAGTGTTAAATTTCAAGACAACTTTATGATATTAAGGGGAGCTAACTTTCCAATAAATCGCTTCCAATGACGAAAATAGTCCGCCAAGTATTTTCAGTGATCGAATTTATTCGTTAACCCTTCGAACACTTAAGACCGATTTTTCGGTCCAAGGAATAATTCCATCCCGTTTTGTCTCATTATAAGAGATCTATACACGGGGCACTGGTGACAAAATAATAACTACAGTCTGCAGCCAGACGACCGCAGACTGCAGTTATTATTTTATCCTCCCTGTATATTGAAAATGGATTGTCACGTCTCACTGTAAGTGTACACAAAGGTGATACCATTCCAGAAAAGGAGGTTTCAAATAGTTAATATTTATTTTTTTGTCACAGCCAGAAAGTACCAAGGGATGACACGCTTGCCATCTTACCACTGACGTACCTGTAAAACGCTGTCGGGGTTATCGTCAGAAATATGATCATTCGATTGTTCTGTCCTCGCTGTTGGCTGCTGAATATTTATTTTGATATCATTCGTCTCATTGCTGTTCATATGTAGGTCGCCACAATCAGGACCTGTTCCTGGTTCTTCGGGAAGGGTGAGTCTGGTGTCCTCAGCCATTATTTGTTGTCAATTGTTTTCTTAACTAAATGGTTGTAGTTTCATGGTGATGTATCTGAAAAAAAAACATCGTATCGAAGATGAATTGGTTGATGCAGAAGTTCGTATTTAACTGTAAACGACCAGCAGTACCAGATGTAGATGCAAAGATCGATCAGTAACCTTTTTAACTGGTAGAGTGCTGAAAGCCCATATTTGGACTTTATTTTGAAGTGTCGGTACCACAATTTAAATGCTTCATATTCTGTGGATGTTCTACACATCACCTTTGAAGAGAAATTATTTCATCTGTTAGGATTTGCCTTGTTACAATTTATGGGAGAGTGCCTAATGGCACTCTCTCATAAATTGTAATAAGGCAAAGATATGTGAACAAATCTTGATGACCAAAAATGATTCAGTACTCTATGAGTTAAGCAATTGAAAGTTAGCTTGAAATTGGGTGACAGGTTATTTCCCATACCGCCAAAAATCGAAACAAATAATAATTTCTGACGTTTTTGTTGTCCATCCGTATTGATGATCAATTCATCGTAATTCTGAACATCAAAAAATGAAATATTATATTTTTTTACATTTTTGACGGCATCGAAAGTAACATGCCACCCATTATTCAAGCTAAATTTCTTATTCCTTATATCGATTTATAACACATTAATTTGCCTCTCGCCTCAAACATCCTCCATACCGTATGTAAGAATGAGCTTCTCCTTCAGGGACGTAACTTGGAGAGGGTGGTTGTATAGGAGGGTGTGATACCCCCAAAAGTTTTTTTCAGTCAGGACATTTTCGTTTGATTTGGGGTCTTAAGATATCGAGTCGCTCTTACTAAAAATTTGGTACTCTCTTACTTTGAGCTTCATTTCATTTTATAAAAAAAAAATTGTTTTAATTCTTCTCGACATCACAAAGAAGTAGAGGCGAAAGGCAGCGACGAAGGCATGTCTTGATGATGCAGTTGGAATACTCTATTAGTCGGGACTTTAGCTATGGTGTCTTCCCACTAGACCAATTCCCTTTAGACCAATTCCATTTAGGCCAATTCCCAAAAGACCAATTCCCCTTAGACCAACTACATACTGTTATTGAGTTGATCAAGGATAATTAAGAAAAAAATTATTTACTGTTAAGCACTTTATTTGATAAAAAAATATTTATACGCATAACATACAAAAATATAGGTTTATAACATTTCAGTTTATAAAATATCAACAAGCCAGAAAATAAGCAGACTATCATCTGAAAAATGAGGTCCCCAGAGGGTGAATTTGGTGATGCTACCCTGCACAGCAAAGTAGCATCACTAAATTTACCTTCTGTGAACCTCAATCTGAATTAAGGTCTCAAACATAAACGGAAAGAGGTACCCAGAGGATAAACTGGCCTACTGTATGGGATAGCATCAGCAAAATCACCCTCTGGGGACCTCATTCTGCAAATGACAGACAACTTATTTTCAGGCTTCAATATCAATAACATTAAATACATTTATAAATATTTATAAATATATCAAATTATTGACATAGAATTATTTTAAAAGTAGAACGCATGAGTTGGCCAAATGGGAATTGGTCTTTTGGGAATTGGCCTCGTGGGAATTGGTCTAAAGGGAATGGTCTAGTGGGAATGAACCTTAGCTATCACAGTCGGGAGAAATTACTCCCCCCCCCCCCCCTCCCCACCACTCGGGTCAATTACGCTGCTTCCGGGCTGTACGAATACCGTGTTACGAAGTCTCTTGGTCCGAAACCATTACTTTTGCCCGGAGAAGATAAATCGCCCACATCTGACGTTTCTGTCCTCCTCGTTCCTTTATTAACGGACTTACCTCCGAATTGGCATTGCCTTCACGCCCTTCGAGACGAATGCCCACATATTTTGACAAAAAAGTAGATTTATTCCAATTATTCTAAACTGTTATGTTGTTGTTATCGAGTGTCAATACGTCATAGCTCTCGGCTACAAATTTGTCTAGAATGTAACCGGGTTTTCGCCAATTGTATCTTGTATGGAAACATTCCATGCACACACCTCTTCAGTAATTCAAAATGAAATGGCGGCGGTTATTGTTGTTCATTACGATGTTTGATAGCGCAGGATTTTCACTTTGGGGAGGGAGCGCGGTGGCTCAGTGGTAGACTGTTGGACTTCTATGCTAGAGGGCCCGAGTTCGATCCCCGTTCGGGACGACCCGCGTTGTGTCCTTGGGCAAGGCACTTTATCCCGGTTGCCTACATGGGGGCACGATGACGCCGTGTACTGAAGCGTACTGCACGTCGATGGTGCACATGTCTTCAACCGCTGTAACTCTGCTTGAACAGAGTTAGAATGTTGATGAACTGACAGTTCCTCGTCGATGCTCGATGGTTCTCTCCGGGTGCTCCTGCTTCCTCCACCCGTAAAACTGTCACGGTCACGATTAGCCATTGTGCATAAGTATGTGACCTTAAACACCAATAAATAAATAAATAAATATAAATAAATTTCACTTTGAAGTCAATAGCAGTAAAGGTGAAAGAGCTATCAATGTATTGGACATGTTAGGGGGTATGCATCAGACCAGAGGTGAACTAGCCGTAAGATCCAAATTTTGTAAAAAGGGCCAAAAGGCGACTACCGGGATATCGAAATGCCCTCTATGTGGACTGCCATTGGCAGTCAACATAGAGGGCATTTCGATATATGAGCAGTCTCGTCTGCCATTGATCGCTCAGATGCAAGGAAACAGCATTCGTTCAGTTCGAAAAATCAAAATATTCTCCCATCGCTCCGAACTATATGTATGGTCGAGCCGAGGGATCCGGGGCTCCTTTATTGCAACCATTTTTTGTCAACTGAGCGACAAAGATGATACAAAAATGCCATCTAAATGCCCTCCACGTGGACTGCCATTCCCCGCTCAGGTGAAGGGAAACGGCGTTCTTTCAGTTCGAAAAATCAAAATTTTCTCCGGTCCCGCAGCCTCTTTGGTGCATTTCTCGGTAATTTTTGATGGCTCAGTCCGCCCCTGCATTAGACTTGAGATCGAAAGGTGGACAGGTTCAGCCCTGACTCGAGACATCTGTGTTGTGTCACTGGGCAAGACACTTCACCTCGTCCAATATGAAATTAACTGACACCATATATACCATATTAGGCCACCAACAAACTGTGTCAAGCTCGAGTCCAATATGAAATTAACTGACACCATATATACCATATTAGGCCACCAACAAACTGTGCCAAGCTCGAGTCCAATATGAAATTAACTGACACCATATCTACCATATTAGGCCATCAACAAACTGTGTCAAGCTCGAGTCCAATATGAAATTATCTGACACCATATATACCATATTAGGCCACCAACAAACTGTGTCAAGCTCGAGTCCAATATGAAATTAACTGACACCATATATACCATATTAGGCCACCAACAAACTGTGTAACTAATAATATATATACTATTCGCAAAAAGTTGGGGATATTCAAACTGATGTTGATATTTTCGGAAAATGGTATTGGATAGGCGTGATTGGACACATCAATATGTTACCAAGTTTAGTGAAGATCATGAATGTCACCGGCCCACGAAAACTTCGTGCAGGTTTTTCGCACGAGCACTGCGTTAATGTCTGTGGGGTACGCTTTGAAATTTACACTTGTACTTGACGTGCTTTTTCGGAGGTCTCGCCGTTGTTTTCTTGATATAAACTCGTTCATCAATAGTTTCTGGTCGAAATGTAACTTTTGAGGTATGCGAATACTGACACGTGGCGAACGTTTACGTGCCGTTGGCATGTTGGACGCTGGCAACAGACAGACTGCAGTGGCTCAAATTCTCAACGTTACTCAATCGGTGATTAGCAGGTTGTGATCACGCTACCGTCAGACAGGCAATGTTAACGGCAGACGTCGGTCAAGTCGTCCAAGAGCGACAACTGCTAACAAGGATCGTTTCATCCGAACCACAGCATTACGTAACCGCCATCAAGGTGCCTCAGAAATTGGACAGCAGCTGTGCGAGTTAGTGGTCAGACTATCCGAAATCGCCTGCACAGCTTGAATTTGTACGCTCGAAGACCTCGAATAATTCCACGTTTGACTGAACGTCACATCGCAGCGAGGCGTAATTGATGTCGAGCACGACAGCGCTGGGACAATTGTCGGTGGAGCAACGTCATGTTTTTCGATGACTCGAGGTTGACTCTCGACTTCCACGACACGCGAAACAGAGTGTGGCGACGGCGAAGCGAACGATACCACGACGTAACCGTTAGGCAGCTCGTTCCAATGAGGGATCATAACCTATGTTTTGGAAGCAAAAAATGAAATTTTTTAGTTATACGAGGATGTTTTTTCCAAGTGCCGTATGCAACTCATATGAGGTGGTGGGTTAAAAAGTCATACTAAGTGGCTAATTTGTGCGTGTGTGTGTCATATGATAAATAGAATATGAAATGAGTGTTTTTCTCATATAATATTTATGAAACTCGTCCGAATTTTCCGTTTGGGCTCGCCAAAACGGAAAATTCTTAGACTCGTTTCATAAATATTATATGAGAAAAACTCATTCCATATCCTCTATATCTCACTTTTATCAAATATCCCCTATATGATGTCAATTGTATTTCACATTATAATTTATTATAATTTATTATACATTATGAACTCCTGGTCTTAACTCATACCCAGAGCCGTGTGTCGTTTTTTGTAACCTCTGCCCCCTTTACCCTCGGATGCTGCCGGCGCCTTGCGCTAGTTGGTCGAAACGTTTATGGTCTCCACCCCTATTCCATATTAATCCTGCACTTTGATGTCAAAATATCAAATGGTCGGCAGCAAAGTTTTCTCATGTTGTAACGGGGAATTCGACCAGTTATGTATTCTTTGACAAAGCTCAGCGAGCTCTTGTAAAGAAAATATAATGACTTGCAATTTTGTCTTATCTGCAAAATGACTTATCACCGTAAATTATTTCGTTTCGTATTATTACTTTCCAAAGTGTGATTTACTGGGATTTCCGGGTTTGATTATAAACGATGACTTCACAAGTGAATTATGCAATCAACAATTGTGTCATGTATCCGTGCGCGCAAACGAAGACGCTTTGCCGTGGGTGTAATGGGTACTTCATTGTTTTTTATTTGCTTTTTTTTAATCCCTTTACCTAGCATGAAAAGCAGACGACACTTGCCAAAAACAATTCTTGAATAAATATTATTTTCATTTTTTGTCTCAAAAACAAAAGACAAAAAATTAAAAAATAATGAAAATTAATTGGCGATTTTTGAGAATAGCTCTGGCCGGTTTTGCCCGTTACGTTAGGTAAAGGGTTAAATAATATAATTACCGTTAATAATGAAAAGTAATAAACAGAGTAATCGCTTGACTGGACTGGTTACGTGAAATAATTCATTCGAGGCGAGGGTCTATATTGTAAAACACTAGTGCGCATTCGCGCACTCGTTTTTGTACAACGTCCCTCACCTCTCATGAATTATTTCACGTAACCAATCCAGTCAAATGATTACTCTCTATTTACCAAAGTGCGAGACTTTAAAGATGATGCACTCCTCCCAAACATGGAAACAATTTTAATTATATCCAAGTGTCATTATCGAAGTTTCTATGATAAAGGACGATTATTTTTATTTTCTTTACCTTCAGATCTCGTGAAAATAAAGAAATGCATCAAACTCTTTTATCTGTATCTGTCAAAATCATTGTTGGGGATAAGGTCTCCGTTTATCCTCCCTTTTACCACTACACAACTCGTCCCCTGAGTTCCAATGTGTTCTATGTGCCTACTGGCACATAGAACACATTGGAACTCGGGAGACGAACTGTCCATCTTAGTACAACTGAGAAATCTATTGATTTATCTCTGTGTTGTGCTTGCCACTTAAACACTTATTTTTCACCCATTATCACATTGTCGTAGCATTAAAAAAATTAAACGCGTTTTGTGTTTCCAATAACAGTGATGAAAAATTCATTTTTAGCCATATCGACATTATTCTGTGTAAACATCTACCGGTGAGTGTCATTTGAGTAGAGAGAAACGTTTGTTTACATTTCATTTACAAATCGATTTCCCATCATTGCTGGAGTCCTGTCTAAAACAGGTTCCCGTGACTAGAGGCGGCGGAAGCTCGATAAAAGTGGAGGGGCACTCGGATCGCTAATGACTGTTATGCTGGTAATCGCAGATGGCGATCCAGTAATGGAGCCCAACGCCCTCGAAATCATGTTATTGTATAATTATCGCATTGCTTGGATACCCAGCGTCTTTTCGTAACATATTACGTTTCCGCAAGGTCAGCGTAACCTTTACCCAACGTGTGGTAAGTCCAGTCCATTTCATAATTTTTACTTTTGTTTTGTTTATAGACTTTACTTCCATTTGTCGTATTTTTATGATACAAAAGACGTCAGTGGATCGTTTCATTTTTGACGCTTCGTTTAACTATATTTCTGTAAACAACCATTTCGATTATCGTTAATCAATATTAATGTTTTCTCTTTCGGTTAAAATTTATTGGCACAGCGCAATTTAAACATTTGTCATCGTTGTTTTTTTTTATTTTTTTTTTTGTCCATTTTTTATTTTTTTCGACCGAAGTTTTTTTAACCTGTTGATCCCGGAGTTACCCAAATTGCATCCTGTTTAATAAGGATGAGGTCCAAGACCTTGGCATTGCGCATTGTAGTGAAGTCGTCCAGTCACTGGCGTTACATTATCAGCACTTTGGACTCTAAAGTGTGAACAGTCATTAATCAATGCTTTGATATGGAATTACCTGCGGGAATCCAAATGATACTGTTCGGTTTGAATGCATCTTGCCCAGTTACTCGGGCTCTCCAAGGAAAGGAAGAAAGCGTTCTTTTCACGGTGGACTTTGTGAGAGTACCACCACCGTCTATTCCGGGGAAGCGTAGCGATGGGCGGAAAGGATTAAAATCCACATCGGACCAATCAAACTAATCATCTTTCACTGCAAACGCAAGTGTTGAGGGTTAGCGCTTTTGGAGAAAATGGTCAAGTTTGATTTTAATCCTTTCCACTCGTTGTTGCTGCCATAGAATTCGGATATAAAAAGACTTTTTCCGATTTCTGCCACGGGCGTTTTGTGGTAAAACGCCTAGCACGTACTGTATACCCAAAACAACGAAATGTTTAGCACAGAACCATACAGGCCACAGACCCCTCTAGGTTTGAGCAGCCTATTTTTCTGCTTAAAACATAAGTTACGTCTCCCCCAGATGAACTTAGCCTCAGCCGATAATCCTTCTACTTGATAAGTGCGAAGGGGTTGATAAATACCCCCCCCCCCCCCCAATCTTACTCGCGTGATTAGAAATCTGCTCTGCGACCGTATCATAACATAACATAACATTTATTAGCATAAAACATCCTATACAGGACAGTATGCGATAATCTACAAGTAACATGAACAAAAGTAGTACTCAAAACATTACAATTTCATCCACCAATTTTCCATGATCAATGTACTATATTTTTTTTTATTAATTTGATACACAAAAGATCGTGGAGATGTGAACTAGAATTTCCAATACACATCACTAAATATATCATAATCGTCTGGCGAAAAAATCCCGGATCACGTTGCAGATTTTATGGCATAAACTAGGGGTTCTATTTTCAAATTTTAATTTGAATTTCTCAAAGTTACTCAGATCACTAAAATCGTCGATCTTACTGTTGATCAGAACAAATAATTCTGATCGAAGCTCTGAATAATGTGTACATTCCATAAGAAAATGGTATTCGTTTTCTATTTTCCCAGAGTTAATTTCACTGTGAGTACACATCCTGTCGATAACAGGCTTCGGTGGTTGATAATATCGCCCTTTCTCAATAGCTAACTTAGGATTGCTGATACCAAGCTTAGAGAAAATTTCCCGGTCTTCCGCCGAATGCGTTTCCATTGAATAGTCATTTTTAAACAACCTGTAAGTTCTCAGTTTATTATCTCCATTCTTTTTGCAGTCCTCAAACATTGACTTCTTGAACGTGTTTACATGTATCTGCTGGGTGAAAAGACGCGATTTCAACATAGAAACTTACGAACATCAACCGAGAATCCTCTGATTGCTCATTGAATCCGAGAACCGATTGAGCAGTGTGAGTATAAACATGCAGGAGATGACTTTTTTACAATTTATTTTCCCAAGGAATTTGGACGTTTAACTACTATTCTCTGCCGAAAACCACTTTTAAAAATAAAAAAAATGGCATTTTCACCATCTTTTGGCGTGTGTACCTTTTTCTATTGTTTATATCAACAGCGCGAGAATCGTGACATATTAATACAGACATGTCCTTTCCATTAATATGAATGGCTAGGGGGTGGGGGTTGCTCATTTTTCCATGGGAAGAATAGAAACTTGCAAATTACTGTAAGAACACATTCGCTAAACAAAAAACCAAAATGAATGTTAGTAGGTGTGTGGAATACTGATATATATTCTTAACGAGGGATTATCTTTGAACTAATTGCTTCTAATATTAGCTTGCCATAAAAGCAACGTTTCCTTTTGTTACTTGTAATAAACGAAAACAACAGGCAGCTCCTGGAGCTGCCTGTTATTTTCGTTTATTACAAGTAACAAAAGGAAACTTAGCTTTATGTTCTGCTGAGGTCATAGCACATAGGTGTTTTTTTCAGCGATTACTTGTTTCTTATTTGGACCTCCCTAGCGTGTCTAATAATTTCAAGGGAGATAACTTTATCGAAAGTCGATTTTCATGACGATATAAGTCGGAGATGAACGCCCATCTTGCTCCACCGAGGACCGGGAGCTGACAACGGATACGTTTTAGATAAACAATAGCAACCAGATGGTAGCACTGATCTATGACCAGATGGAAGCGCGGTGGCTCAGTGGATAGAGGTGCAAGCTGCAAGCCGAGGGGTCCTCGGTTCGAATCCCACCTGCGGCAACCGCGTTGTGTCCTTGGGCAAGACACTTAATCCCAATTGCCCCCGTGGGAGCACGGTGGCATTGTGTACTAAGGTGTACTGCAGTCGATGGTGCACTTGTCTTCAACCAATGCTACCCTTCTTCTTGGAGTTAGTATGTTGGTGAATCTGACAGTTCCTTGTCGTTGCTTGGTGGTGCTCTCCGGGTACTCCGGCTTCCTCCACCCGTAAAACTATCCGACACGAGGTGACCCTGGCAGTCGAAAGTGTCGTTAACACCCAATAAATAAATTAATGAATATAAGACCAGATGGGTATACCTCTTCAACAAGAGTCAATGACACCAATTATTTTGACTTCTTCCAGGTCGTCAACGAAAAAAGAAGGCATCCTCACGACGGAAATCTTCCTTGTACTTTCTCCTCCACTACGGACAGACCTAAACGCCACGATAAGCTGTCGCTAAGAGACGATAGGGGCTAACTTGTGCCAACACCGTCCCTGTGCGCCATCACAGCGCGAAACTATCGCTCTCCTCTGTCAGGGAGATAGATTCGTAACATTTTGAAAGAGTTCAGAAAATTTGTACACAAAGGTGTAATGGGCGAGAATTGTGGTAAGCGCGTGATACCTCTTTTTCATGGGGACGTGGCAACCGTTATTCTCAGTTCCTTATTCGACATTCGTTATCAACCGATAAAATCGGTTGATAACGAATGTCAAATAAGGAACTGGGAATAAGTGAACGGTTATCGCGTGCATCGTTTCGGTTGATAACGAATGCCGAATAAGGAACTGGGAATAAGTAACGGTCGTCACGTGCATCTTTATCGTGGGTTAGGATGTGACTGTTCGTACATTTGCACGCTAGGTCTGTTTGAACTGCGATTTCTTTGGATGATAATACAGAAGAAATAGTCGATATTCAGATGGGTACAAAACATACAATTCACTGTGACAGTGACAATCGAATCGGCTGATTACCTGCAGCATTAATGAAACATTTTAAAGACCTGCACTTATTCAGATTTTAATTGCGGAAGTATGTACTGGATTTTCCAGCATGAAGCCTTCATCCAAATGTTCATGTGACAAAAAAGAAATCGATTACTCAGTGACAGCGGTATGAAAGAGAGAACTAACTTACAGTTACCCTCATGGGACGTAACAAACTAACGAAATGTGCGCTGTCGCAAAACACCCTCCATATTTCACAAGCGACCTTAGAGGACTAAATGTTGCAAAATTTTCTCGGGGGCTAACCCTAACTAGGACGCTCCAGTTGTTGCCCCTCCGGTATTGGTCCCCTCTTCCTACGTCCCTAAGGGACGTGGAATGATGGGGAAACAGCCGGAGGGGTGCTAGTTAGGACTAGAGGAGGCCCTGGAAACCTCACACAGCGGTCTTTTAAATATCATCCTCACCCCCTCAAAACTGGCTTGGGCTCCTTTATTATAGAATCCTGGCTACACACCTGGTTTGACAATTAATCTCTTATTATACATTTAAGCCTAAAAAGGTTTTCACGATGTTTTGGTGATCTGCAACTTATCCTCTGTTCATTATATCAACAATGTGCGCATCGTGGCGTATATACACAGAACAACACACGCGTGTGTATGGGTTCGTCGATATGGCACGAGTGCCAGCGCGGAAGGATAAAACGGGAGGTCGCAAGCTTCGAGTTTTATCCTTCCGCGAAGGCACAAGTGCCATATTGATCAACCCATCCATACGCGTGTGTCATTCTGTGTTTATTACATGCCTTCATGTCTATAAAAACAATTATTAGAAGTATACTCAGCAATTCATTGGACAACTATCAACAACAACAACACATTATATCCCAATCAATTTTCGAGGGGAACCCGTGTTACTATTTCGTCCCCTGAGTTTCAATGAGTTCTATGTGCCAACTGGCACATAGAACACATTGGAAATCAGGGGACCATTTTTAGCTATAGCTAGCGATTCAAATTGTAATTGCGTTGCACGATTTGTAGAAAATTCCAGTGAACTTTCGCTTCTATTTAAAAATAGTCCGTCAACGATTTCCGTTCCGCACATATGTGCGGAACAGATTTTCATTTTCCGCATGGTTTACTGTTGCTGTGGACAAGGATTTCAAAGAACAGGAGTGTAATAAAATACAGACATTATCCCCTTCTATTTATATAAAAGTCTAGGATGTGATATTTACTAATCTTTTTCCCAAAAGAATAAAAAAAACTTGCAAATTACTGTAAAACCACATTCGCTGGGCAAAGAGCCAAAATGAGCGCTTAGTGTTGGTAGGTGTGATATTGATAAATATGTTTAATGGCAGATTATCTGTGAACTGTTTGATTTAATTGGCTTGCCCTGAAAAGGCACGTTACCTTTTGTCTCATTTAATAAACGAAAACAACAGACAGCTCTGAGAGGAAAAAGGAAACTTGACTTTATTTTCTACTGATGTTAGATATTCTCAATTACGTATCATCAGTGAACAAGTTGCTTCCAATTGACTCGCCGTAAAAACTCAAGTTTCCTTTTGTTACTTTTAATAAACGAAAGAGGAAGATTTATTTTCTGCTGATGTCATAGGTGTTTCCACAGCAATTACTCGCTTCTTAATTGGGCCTTCCTCGTTCATCCAACAATTTCAAGGGAGATAACTTTATCAAAAGTTAATTTTCACAATTATAAAAGTCAGGGGTGTTATTCCGACACGATATGATCCTGGTTATTTAAAAAATGTCGTTAATCTCCGATAAAGAAACAAACATGTTTCATTATGGCGATGACTTCAACAAATTTGTTCGTGAAGAATATTTTGAATTTGAGTCTCTTTAAACGCGAGCTGGGAGCGGGGAGGGGGTCATTCAGACTCTTCTAAATTATACTGAGGATGACCTACGATCTTCCTCTTCCCCCTTCACTGTATACATAAAAGCTTTGTCTGCTACTATTCGAAGTTACACGCGACTTTCACGATACATTCAAATACACACAATCGTATTATGTGTTCAAACAGCTGTTAGACTTGGTCATCTATTGGTATTCCTAGTTTTATTACAACAAACCCATTAGTTTGTAGAGAATATTCATGTGTTAGCTTTTTGACAAGAGGAGGCCAGAAGAAAAATTGTCCAAAAATTCCCAATTACAAATAATTAAACACAGGATTTATTCCTGTGTGTCCCACTTTCTGAATTTAACACTTATTGATTGCTCTTTCCGGTGCTCTTACTTTGCTCAAGGCAACACGTTATAGTTGCTTCAACATTTGGACACAGCCGTAATTTACTTAGGCACCATAAGTAAAGTTATCATATTGTTTGCATTTTAGATTATAAATGCTGGTAGACATGCGTTTATTAATCAACGAACCTCAATCTTGGTCGTGTAATATTTTTTTGCTAATTTTACCCAGAGGTGGCAAACGCTCATTGAAAGTGTGTGTGTGATGGGGTGAGGGTAGTTTGCTTACAACAGAGTAGTAACGGAAGGCAATATGGCGAACTGATTTAACCCTTTACCCAACGAATCGCCCGCATCCGCCCGCGTAATATGCAAATTCAGCAGTTGAAAAAAATATTATTTTTCAAAAAATTTCAACATAACCATATCATATGACCCCTCGTTGGAACGAGCTCGACGAGCTCGTTCCAACGAGGGATCACATGATATGGTTTTGTTGAAATTTTTTGAAAAATTTAAAAAAATGATATTTAAAATAATAAATTTTGATATCGTCTGCGTTGGGTAAAGGGTTAACACTAACATTCCCATAGACATTTGTTCGCCAGAGAAAATTTACGTCCAGAAGGAATATGGCGAACTGATTTAACACTGAAAATTCCCATACACATTGTTTTTGAATTTTTTTTTAAAATTTATGGCGACGTTCTTATAGCGAACTGATTCAACATTCAAATTCCCCGTAGGCATTTTTCTACGCCAGAGCGATATCGGCCTTCTAGACGTCAATTTTTTCTGGCGAACAAATCTCTATAGGAATTTCAGTGTTAACCCTTTACCCAACATGAAAAGCAGACGACACTTGCAAAAAAAATTCTTGAATAACAATTTTTTTTCATTTTTTGTCTCAAAAACATAGGTTATGACCCCTCGTTGGAACGAGCTCGACGAGCTCGTTCCAACGAGGGGTCATAACCTATGTTTTTGAGACAAAAAATGAAAATATTTTGAAAATTAATTGGCGATTTTTGAGAATAGCGCTGGCCGGTTTTGGACGTTACGTTGGGTAAAGGGTTAAATTAGTTCGCCATACTGCCTTCCTTTACTTCTTTCAACTGTTGAGAATGCCGTGGACCTACCCCGATTCGACCATGTGGGGGGATTTAAAATTGGATCCATGAAAATGCCATTTCCTTGATTTTTTTTGATGGGTGCGACTAAGCTCCCAGGTCGCCAGTCTAAGTCTGTTCGGGATTTGGCGCTGTTATGGTCTGTTTGTTTATCCATACATACACAGAACGACACGCGTGTGTGAATGGGTTAATCGATATGATACGAGTGTCAGCACGGAAGGATAGAACGAGAGGCCACATCCTTCCGCGAGGCACAAGTGTCATATCGATTAACCCATTCACACACGCGTGTCGCTCTGTATTTATTACATGCCTTCACGGCAATACAAAAACGTTATTAAAAGCACACTCAGCAATTCATTTGACAACTATCAACAAAAAGAATACATTTTTTTCGCCAACCAAATTTGCGAGAGGAACCCGTATTACTATTTCATCCCCTGATTTCCAAAGTGTTCTATGTGCCTACTGGCACATAGAACACATTGGAAACTCAGGGTACAATTTTTGGCTATTTTATAAAAAAACAGTCCGTCAAGGATTTCCGTTCCGCACATGTAAGGCGATTTACAGAGAGATACAGATGTTCTTCCATGCCCCACTTACAGATATTCCAATCAAATTTTAATCCCCCTTGAAAACATCAAAAGATTAACATAATTTGTGGAAATACCGAGCGAAATCATAAAACTCTCCGGCTGTGGTGAGTCTTAATTTCTTATTGTAATTGCATCAAAATGTCAATCTTATCAAGTCTCGATTGAGTAACATTTCTAGCTTTGATTTACAGAAAATGAATTTTTATGAAATTTTTCAGCTTCAGACGTCTGGAATATATCATTTGGTCGGAAAAGTCAACAGTAAGATCGCTTTTCCAACCAACTGAAATATTCCAGGAGAGTAAATCTTAACATAGACAATGACATATTTGAGTGCTAGACTTTTTCCAGGCCATAACAGAGTCGAATTTCTTATAGAATTGGACTGGTGGTCTGAGAGCTTGGAGTGCAGCGAAGTGTGACAGGAAGGGTGGGCCACCGATTAATATGTTATACTTTCGAAACAGTCGACAAAGTCCTTAGGTGTCACCCCAATTTATCGAAGTCTTTCAATTTCCCGTGATTTCGCAATCGCAGATCGCTTTTTAAAGAAAATACTTTGATATCTGTGAAAAATGAAGTATGTTGATGAGGTACACCTTTTTGCGACAGTGTAAACTCGGCCCACAAATTTTCGCTGCACCGAATTTTGCTAAATCTTTTTTTCCGGAGAGCGCCCCAGAGCCCCCACAACGGCGTTTTGAATATCTTACTTGCCACGCACCAAACAAAAATGGCTAGGAACCTCGTGTAACAGAATCCCGGCTTGCTGTATTCGCCAAACATCGTCAATCAAACTTTAATATTGTTTCCAATTTTTGCCTCCAAAACATACCTTGTGACCCCTCGTGGGAACGAGCTCGTAGAGCTCGTTCCCACCAGAGGTCATAAGCTATGTTTTTGGCAAAAAATGGAAACAGTTAGTTATACACGAAAATTATTTGCAAGTGTCGATTTGTATAGGCGTGTTAGTTGAGACTGTTACAAAGAGTTTCTACCACATTATATTGAAGCATTTGGGTTACTTTGCATGTAGAATTCACTGGTTTTATCAAATGAACAAGGGCGACATTTTTCCCCATATTCCGCGTAGCAAGTTTAATGTTTCGACAAACATTCGTATGGAAACATAGTTGTACATAATGTATGGTAACAGCTAAAAACTCTAAACTTCTTAACTCAGTGAAAAATGGCTTGAGGAAAATGTGCATTTAGGCCGAGTTTCATTTTATCTGGCAAAAACCCTACAAGGTAAAGTGGCTGTTTCCAGTATTCCTAAATTCTAATATTTTACATTATATAGGGAAAATACAGAACAGAAATATTTTAGTCACCTCGAGATAAGAATGCAATATGTTTGATTAGCCCCAGATTAAGTCCGAATAGCCTTTTATTGTACAGCGAAAATTATTTATACATACTGTTGAAAATTGCTAATTGTCAATAAATAGAGTGGTGGGGTAAATATTTGTAAACTACAGTCAATAGCAGTAACCTATTAGGCGCCTCAAGTGTGAAAGGGTCTTGATTGTGTGTACAATTGCTTATCACGTATACAATAGAAATGTGAAGAAATCAAAAGACAAAACAGAGTCGAAGTTAAGGGTATGACAAACGTTTGGTGAGGTACAGAGCTCGGCATTAAATTAACCCTCTGAACTCTAGAGGTATATTCCATGCCAGTTCAATGGCAGCAATTAGAAGAGTCCATATTCATTATTTGGAGTAGACCAATCAATATTTTCAACGTGCAGCCTCGAGGCTGCACGTTGAAAATATTGATTGGTCTACCCCACACATTTACTGAACAGCCATCCTATTTAATGACGTTGTGACGTATCATGTTGCTGGCCGGAAAAACGGCCGCTAGGGTTGAAATTTGACATTGATAGGCCTTCAGAGAAGTAATATTCAATTATCCTATCGTTCTATCTGTTCTAATTAAAATTAAAATTAAAAGTTAACTTTTGAGTTTATAAAGGTGAATCTCGATGATTTTCAAATACACTCTAAAAATAAATACACTCAGACGGGTTAAAAATCAACCCAAATCATATGTGTTGAGTGAATATGAACCTAATTCAATAAGAAAAGGTCGATAATTTGTATCGGGGTGTGCTTGTTAGTTTAAACAACATTTATTTCCCAAAATAGTATCATAAGCAGGGGAATACATAAGATTATTAGAAATGATCGACAGCCAAACAAACGCCAGTGACCATCACTGACTTTTATCGTCGTGAAAATCGACTCTCGATAAAGTTATCACCCTTGAAATTATTAGACAAGCGGCGTGGGCCAATTAAGAAATAAGTAATTGTTGAGAAAACAGCAATAGAAAATAGAGCCCAGTTTCCTTTTGTTACCTTTAATAAATGAAAACAATATACAGCTCTCCGAGAGCTGTATGTCGCTTTCATTTATTAAAAGTAACAAAAGGAAAGTTGGCTTTTTATGTCTAGCTAATTAGAAGCAACTAGCTAACAGATAATCAGTCATTATGAATATCTATCAGTATTACACCTACCAATACTAAGTAAGCGTCCATTTTGGTTCTTTGTTTAGCGAATGTGTTTTTATGGTTATTTGCAAGTTTTTATTCTTCCCAGGGAAGAAATTACCAAATTTCACCTCCTAGACGTTTATATTGATATAAAGGACAATGTCTGCATTATATGTCACGATGCGCACACTGTTGACATACTGAACAGTAAAAAGTTAGAGAACATGAAAAGATTGTGAAATCGCCGTTTTGTTATTTTTAAGTGGGTTTCGACACAGAATAATCGTCAAACGTTCTGATTGGGAAAAATTGTAAGAAGCCAGCTTTTGTATTTTTACACTACTTTACAGGAAAATGCTGAAAGTTTGTGAAATTATGAGCACATTGATGATACAAATTCGCTAACTTTTCGAAATTTCAATTTTTATATGAAATTTTCATATTCTTAGTGTTTAAATTTACTGATAGCTTTATGAAATCAAGGGGAGCTAACTTTCTGGAAATCCTCCCAATGACGAAAATTGTCAGCCATTATTGGCTTGCAAAAGAAGTAATACTTCGTTTCGAAGTTGCTGATGCGATAAAAAAAAAGTAAAATTGTTGCTTTGTTGCCAAAAAAAAGCTCCTGAATTGGTCTGTTGTTTGGTTTTTTTTTCGTTTATTGAAAGTTATAAAAGGAAGTTTGGCTTTTTGTGGCAAGCTAACTAGAAGCAACTAGCTCACAGATAATCAGTCATTATGAATATCTATCAGTTTTTACAGTTATTTGCAAGTTTTTATTCTTCCCGGAGACAAAACTAATAAATCTCACCTCCTTGATTTTTAATGGAAAGGGCGGTGTCTGTATGATATATTACGATGCACACACTGCAGATGTAATGGACAGAAAACGTTATAGATTATCAATAGATGGTGAAAAGGTCGCTTTTTGAGGTTTAAATGGGTTCTAACAGAGAAAAAAGTCAAACGTCTAACCTGACTGGAAAAAAAATTGCAAAAAAGTCAGCTTCTGTATTTTTATACTACTCAAAAAGAAGTTTGTGAATTGATGCGTAAATCGATGATACAAATTTGATACCCTTAGTGTTAAATTTACTGACAGATTTTGGAAATTTAAGGAGGGAGAGAGAGAGAGAGAGAGAGGAGAGAGAGACAGAGATGCTAATCAAGCACTCTTTAATGAAATTTACTGACAGATTTTGGAAAGAGAGATAGAGAGAGAGTAAGAGATGCTTATCAAGCACTCGTTAATGATTGTAGAGAAATATACTTTCCCACACCGTGGAGACGTAGAACCCTACATAGTTTAAATCGTAATGTCACGGTGTTCCAGTTACGTAGTATCAAAATCATACAAAACGTAGAAAAAGCCGAAGGATAACGAAAAAAACATGTCGGTCTTACCAAGCAACTATTGTAGTACAACCCGTTCCCAACCGGCAACACCACTATACGTTTGTTGATACGTTCTGATTACTGCCATCCGATACAATACGATTTAGATGTTTTAAGTGCGATGTTTTTGTGGGCCTGTCCATTGCGGTCCGTTCCACAAATATGTAACAAGCACACTGTACGATTTGTCTTTTGATTTGAGCCAGAAATGTCACTGACCAGCTAACTAATTGGGTATTTTTGTTTTGCAAACTCTGCCGTAGGCGAAGCCATGAGATAATTTACTTTATCTGATAACCATAGAGTATAACACCCGTTGTATATACTTGAAGTATATACAACGGGTGTTGTATATAATTATAATTTATGCGAACGGCCTTTGACCTCGTTCGATTCCATTTTCATTCATTCATAAACTTCGTAATGCAAGTTTGAATTCTACTTTGAAGGAGCAAGTGAAATTTAATCGAAATATATATGACATATTTTCTATAAGTATAAACGTGTAAATTTTCAGTTTAGTTTGCTGTAATGAAGAAATAATTACAACCTACTTCGTTCAAAACCTTACTAGACTGTCAGTAATGTGTAATGCGCTATTTATAGCTACGTCTACGTCCACGATCAAAGTACTGCTCCAATTACACGTTCGTCTGCCACGTGAAAAAAACGTTTCGTACGAATTGTAAACAAAAACAAAAGTGGACCATAATTAATGGAAATTGGAAACTTCTCGATTGAAAACACATTGTCATCGTCGCCAGGTAGAGCTAAAAAAACATGAATAATAGATCAACTGCAACCAGTGGCTATGACTGTGCAGCAACAACCAAAAGATCGCGTTTGCTTTGTCTCATTTTCTACGGAGGCCCGTGGGAATGAGCATAAAAGTGAATATAAGCCTCAACTTGTGAAACTGCTGTTTGTTATCAGATAAAAACAATATACATATAGTGTTTTTTATATCTGTTTTTTCAACTCGTTGAAATATAGTTAATATTTTCTCGGCAGAGCCTCGAAAATATTAACTATATTTCAACTCGTTGTATAAACCAGATATAAAAAAATACTATATGTATATTGTCTATATATTATTATTGTTTTGAAACAGTAAAAAGTGTTCACAGTCAATACGCTTATATGAGTTGGTTATTATACTGCAAGTGACTACAGCATTCCATATATCAAGACATTATCAATATATCTCCTTGATTGTAGAAATGCCATATGGCATTGAAAAAGATATTCTGAATGAAAGTTCTTTAATATTGGGGTTCAATATTCAAATATCATTTTTAAGAATCTTATCAAACAAACTTGTAATGATATAAAAATTCAGTAATCGGTGAAATAAATTGAAATAATACTTAATTTCATTTGGCTTTTTTATCGCTGCATTGTACTAATGTTCACGTTTAATTGAGAAATGATCTGAAGACGTGGGGTGTAATTACCCAAGAAAAAAGTGGTCATCCGCATAACAACTATACAAGAATTAGGAGAGTGCAGCCATAAAAATAAAAAGAGACTGGAGAAACAGAATTTACTGTGATCAGTAAATTCGAATCTTTGTGAAACTGGTGAACGCATCAGAACTAAACTATATAGAAAGAAAATTCATGGAAACTTAACTTTGGGAGTAAAATAACATTAAAGAAATCTGAAATGGGTTTTGTAAAAATCATTTAAAGATTTTCATGCAGGAAGCAGATAATCTTTTTCAAGAAACCAGTATTTAACATATTCTATAAAGGAATCATAAATGGATGTTTTGACTCCGCCCACTTTTCTGAGTGATGGAATACATACATGAATTTCGGGAATGCATTACGTGTTTATAAAATGCAGTTTCCGCCAATTCTGAAAAATGTATCCAATGGCACCTGAATGGCCCAAGTGACCCTGGCCCATATATCTTAAACCCCAATGACTTTCGACCCATTAGGCGCTGGTCTCTAGCCCATGGGTCATAGCATGTTTGAATTATGAGTGTGACCCACTTTCAATTTTTTTTGCCCCGCCCACTTTTTGAGTATAAAAATACATGGAGGAACTTAGGGAATGCATTAGGAGGTCATAACATGTTTCATGTTTGATAACAATTTTGGGAAAGGCACTCGATGAACATTGGTTGCCTATAGCGACCGTGACCCATATTTTGAACATCCGACTCATCTGGTGTTGGTCGCAGGTCCATGTGTCATACTCTCTTGTGACACATTCAACGTCCCCAAGACCTGAAAAATATAGATGGCCAAGTACTGGGGACTGTGTGTTAGTATGCCAAAAGTAAGATAAGAAGATTTGTATTCGAGTAATCATGTTGACAAGGAAGTTGGGGAGAAGACCCGAAGAATAAGAAGAAAATGAAGAAAAAAGAAAAATAAACCATATAAAAACAACGGCCTGTGTTTTTCCTTAAATATACAAGTAAATATGGCGATTGGGTTAAATGATTAATGCTAGGAGTGGGATAAAAAAAAATGTGTTTCGACACATATGATCGCTATTCCAAAAAATATACTTTGATTTCTGCCAAAAATGAATATGTCGATGATGATCACATTTTTCGCGGAAATACAAACAAAGAACGACACACGCCGCGTGTGAACGTGTTAATCGATATGGCACGAGGGCCAGCGCGGGGAAGGATAAAACGAGAGGCCGTAGGCCATATCGATGGACCCATTCACACGTGTGCGTCGTTCTGTGTTTATTACACGCCTTCACGTCTATGAAAAACAATTATTAAAAGGACACTCAGCAATTCGTTTGACAACTATCAACAAAAACAACACATTTTATCGCCAACCAAATCTGCGAGAAGAACACGTGCTACTGTTTCGTCCCCTGAGTTCCAATGTGCCTACTGGCACATAGAACACACTGGAACTCAAGACGACGATTTTCAACTATCTTTAGTGATTCCATTTATAATTGCGTTGCACAACTTGTAGAAAATTCCAGTAATTTCGCTTCTATTTAAAAGTAGTCCGTCAAAGATTTCCGTTCCGCACATATGTGCAGAACAGATTTTCATCTTCCGCACGGTTCAATGTTGCTGTAGATGGATTACATAGAACAGGCGTGTAATAAAAATTAATTGTTTACAGCACATTTTAGTTATTACTGACAGAAAACAAGTTCTGAGATTGGAATGTTGATACCGTGTAACTAGTTTTCGTGTTAGGTAAACGCTATGGCGTTTGATGAAGTGAAAGCTGTTACTTCAGTCACAGGCCACAAATGGGTTAGTCCACGATAAAGTCTGCGTGCAGTTCGAATCTCTTAATTGAAAGATGGCTCTCCTCTGTCAAAACACCTCGAGTAAGCTCACAATTCTGATTCTTCAGGTAGTTCATTAGGAATCTGACAATGAATGGGACTTATTGGTTCTTAAATGTTTTAATTCATAATTTAATAGGCTTGCGTTGAATATTAAAGATTGTATTGACCCATTCTATAAGTAATATTTCGCATTATTCATCCAAGGTCAAGTCTTAAAATCTGTCACAACGTTATGATTTATCTGTGACATTATATTGGAATCCACTACCATTAACTCTCGTGGACGCAATATTATATTGCATGTTTTTCACATAGGGGAAATTAGGATTTGATAAACCCAAAATCTTGTGTGTGCCGAGTGAAGATGACTTTATTTTCTTTTTCACCACCCGAAACACCCCTTATTTTACTTTTTGGATGGGTAGATTGCTGACATACAACAAACTGCTTGACTTTTCACCTTTTTTAAAGTTTCTAACATCGCGATCCAATCTCTCCGGCTATCATTCTAATTCTACAAGAAATTCGACGCTGTTATGGCCTGCTGCCAGTCAAGCCAGTCCTCAAATAGGTCATCGCCTATGTTAAGATTCTCTCGTCCGGAACCCACGGTTCGCTTGTCCGACCATCTGATATACTCCGGTCGAGTGAAACAGAAAAGTTTCATAAGGATTCATTATCTGTGAATCAAAGCCAGATTTGTTGCTCAATCGAGAATTGATTTGATCGACACTTTGACGGCATTACAACCAGAGATGACGAGGCAGCAGAGTCGTAGTTTTATTATTGCATCGGGTACATCATGTATTATGTTACTATCTTGGTGTTTTTACACACTAAAAACTAAAGTGTTAAAACTGACACTTTCAAGGTGTTAAACCCATTCTAACTCTTAGGGTTTGATTTTAACACTCAAAGTGCAATGCTTTAAGCACTTAGACATTACAATCGTCAGACATCTGAAACTTGAATGGATGGCACTTCCCATGTGTCTAGCATTGGTGGTTTTTCCAGAATCGTCTATAATTTGATTTGCGCTTGGTGGGTACATAATTAAAATGACACAACGCAGATGACGCGGATCAGGCTCGAGAGTTCGAGCCTGATCCGCGTCATCCGCGTTGTTTCCTTTTAGGTGTCGCGACATTACACTTGTCAAGTGGTATTATTGTAACACCTGTCAAGTTCTGGGATATCTACACTTGAACAAAGTGCTAGTTCAGCACTTAGTAAGTGTTAAATACAGCACTTCAAGTGTAGTTTTTAACACTTTAGTTTTTAGCGTGTAAGGTAATTAAATACTTTCTGTTTAGAATATCTATAACTGGAGGAGGAAAGAATACTTTACATCCTTGGAAGTAAAGACGCATCACATTACAACAAGGATCCTCTGCGCGCAAATTTCCACAAAACGTGAGTAAAGACACTACCTATAACAGCGTACTGAACAGATTTAGATTGGTGACCTTCGAGCTGTCCATCTCTTTTAAATTTTCTCACATCGCGAACTTGAGAAGCTGAACAATGAAAACAAAGCGATAATTCTAAAGGCGATTACACAAACAATATAGTAATGCAACGTAAAATCGTCACGTGTTGTTGTGATAGTAATCTGTTTAAACAGATCAGCAATCTATTTAACCCTTTACTCAACTAAACGGTCAAAACCGGCCAGCGCTATTCTCAAAAATCGCCAATTAATTTTCATTATTTTTTCATTTTTTGTCTCCAAAACATAGGTTATGACCCCTCATTGTAACGAGCTCCTCGAGCTCGTTCCAATGAGGGGTCATAACCTATGTTTTTTAGGCAAATAATGAAAAAAAATTAGTTATTCATGAATTTGTTTTGCAGGTGTCGTCTGCTTTTCATGTTAAGTAAAGGGTTAAACAGATTGCTAATCCGTTTAAATGGATTAATAATCTGTTTAAATGGATTAATAATCTGTTTAAATGAATTAGCAATCCGTTTAAACAGATTACGTAATCCGTTTAAATAGATTAGTAATCCGTTTAAACTGATTAACAGCACGGATTTGATTGGTTGATCGTCACGTGGTCTGTTATGACGATATACTATGTGATGCAGTGAGGTCTCACCGCACATTCCAGTGGCTTCGAGGGCTATGGGCTACGGGATGAGGCCTCAGCGCATAACCCTCATGTCGTCATATAGGAAAATTGATCACTAATGATGGCCCGATAATTGACTGGGGCGATCACTACTGATCAATTCCCCCCAGATGTAGACATTGCAGCTATGAGTTGAGGCCTCAAAGCCACGAGAGATGTGAGTTGAGACCGCATTGAGGCCTCTTCTAATAGGCATCCTATACTAAGTCGCACTTCCCCTTCTTCCAGAACGCCTCTCCGGCCCCAATCTTCCTCCACTCTAACAATGGTCGGTGATCCGTAATTGTGGGACACCCAGTGATTACTTGGTGAGCATTATAACTCAGATGAATCGAAGAGTCGTTCGGGGAGTCACTCGCTGGGGCCACTCCTCGATTACTCATCAGCTCGATGGCATCAAGTCGTTCGAAGAGTCCGTTTTCGTGCAGCTCCATGCTGACAGGTCAGCCACTGATGATTGGGGGGGGGGGGGGGCTATTGAGAATCACTGATCGTTAGCTACTTGGTGATCGGTGATTAGTGCTCCGTGATCGCAGGGCACCCAGTGATCGCTTAGTGATATAGTAATCCAGATGAGTCAGAGAGTCGTTCGAAGAGTCACTCGTCGGATCAGGCCGTTTGGGAAGGGTCCTGGGATCAAATTATTGGAAGCTAGGCCATCGCCCCCCCCCCCTAGAATGGATGATGGGAGGGGGAAGCAATGGCTTCTGAGATCGGGTCGCCGGCGTCACAAAGCCCCATTTGAGTATATGAGACTATGAGACCCATGAGACGAAACCAAAATGAGGCCTCAACACACAGCCCTCATGGCTGTGAGAACTCTTAGGACTACAAGGGTCATGAGTTGATGCGTCAACTCATGGCCGTATGCAGTCTCCATAGTCAGTTTGGAAGAATGACCACGTCCCGCGCAATATCGTCAGAACAGACCATGTGACAAACAACCAATCAGATTCTTATAGATAATTTGTTTAAACGGATTGCTAATCTGTTTAAACGGGTTACTAATTTTTTTGTTGTTGTTGTTGTTGTTGTTGTTGTTGTTGTTGTTGTTGTTGTTGTTGTTGCTACTGTTAGGTACAGTCTGGCTGACAAATAGTTTGCAACAGAAATTGAACTGTTTAGAAGACCATATGCCTCCCAATAGGAAATCCAGCATCTTGAGTTAGATAGTAGAATTTTGCTTCATCTTGTGTTTTAATAAAAGTGTTTGGTTGGACATCCCACTGTCCAAGTGTGGTTCTCTTGACCCTTTAATAGGGCATTACATGCAGTGTAACAAATAACATCTCACCGATAACATGGGAGAAACGTTGAAGTTTCATGGGGACATCTAGAGGGCACATACGACGCTTTCCTTCACCATTTTTTATTTTTGTAGCTCTTATTTTCACAAGCACCAAGACCAGTGGACCGTACCACATGAATGCAGCTACACCTCCTGGGCGAGTCTCCTGTTGTATGAGACGTTATTACTTGACTTCACCACCAAAATTTCCCTACCCATTCGTCACCTGAGTTCCAATGTGTTCAATGTGCCAGTAGGCACATAGAACACATTGGAACTCAGGGGACGCATTGTTGAAATGTGGCGCGTACCACCCCCATCTCTCCAATCCAAACTTCTGGATCCGCCACTGAGTTTACATACCATTTTGTTTTCTTCCATCGACAATATAAAGAAATCGTCTCAATTGTTGACCTTGGCGTTTTTCTGGGGTTTTTTTTTGTTGTTGTTGTTTGTTTTTTGTTGTTTTTTTGTGTGTGAGTGTGTCTGGGATAGTTACTGTATTACCAGTGACGTAACAGTAATATTGGGGGCTCTTAGGACGAATACTGTAATTATTCAGTACATTATTATTAATGTTATATTCTAGTACGCTGACTGGGCACAAACATTCTATTCAGTATAAAATCCATCCGGCCTTGATTAGCTTAAGAAGTTCTAGTGATGGTTAGTGGTAACAGTATGGCCGTCGTGGACTAGTCACTTTCCACGGGTGGACATTATTTCCGCAGACGCAATAATATTCGATTTCAAACACTAATTATAGGAGTACGAGTCAAAATTTTAATTAATGAAGCACCGGATACAACCCAGATACAACCCAAGTACAACCCAGGTACAACCCAGGTACACAACCCAGGTACAACCCTGGTACAACCCAGGTACCAAACCCAGGTGCAACCCAGGTACAACCCAGGTACAACCCGGTGCTTCATTGATTAAAATTTTTTCCTGATGGTGATTTTCGTTCGTCCTTTCGTTCATTTCTGTGGCCGTTCCTTCGTTAGTTGGTCAGCGTATTAACCGAGAGCAGTCATGCTGGCATCGGTTGGTTTCGGATACTTCTTCGACGGTTTGATGTAACAATCTGTACAGAAAGCATCCCCATTTGTAATGAATTAAAATTAAAATTGTTTCGTCATGTAACCCTTTACCTAACCTGAAAAGCAGACGACACTTGCAAAAATAATTCTTGAATAACTAATTTTTTTCATTTTTTGTCTCAAACACGTAGGTTATGACCCCTCGTTGGAACGAGCTCGACGAGCTCGTTCCAACAAGGGGTCATAACCTATGTTTTTGAGACAAAAATTGAAAAAAAATAATGAAAATTAATTGACGATTTTTGAGAATAGCGCTGGCCGGTTTTGGCCGTTACGTTAGGTAAAGGGTTAAACAACTGACCAATGTTGTCATATGCCTAACACACAACCCCGTAATTGGTTTCAGAGAATATCGCCCCGATTCTTTATGCAAGCTGGTATTGAAGCATCCAACCTCAATCTTTCAACTACAACACTGTTTTGAGACCCTTAATAACGATTTTTCTCAAAATATTGGAATTGTTGGGGGTCCATAAAAATGTGCAATTGTTGGAGATCTTTAGAAAACGCCCTAACCTCGTTGTATGGGCGTTACTCCACTGTGTATTACATGTCACGATGCGCATACTTGATATAATGAACAAACGTGCGCAGAATTGCAAGGCGACAATTTTGCAAACGCCAAATATAAACACGAGGGTCTCTCCATTCAACACCCCCGACAAACATTTTTAGTTGAGATCTCTTTGAAAGTTCTGTACTCAACCGTGGTAAAATGCACATTAATAATACTATTCATGTTGTTAATTCATTAACATAAGAGTACCCATGTTACTATAGAGTTTACTGGAACGTGAGTTGTCGTTCTTGAACTAACTGCAGTCGGCTGGTATTGAGGTATTGTAAACATTATGACTCAGTTTGATAGCATATTTTCCATTTTTTTCCTCAATGAGAACACACCGGGAGCTACTTCATCAACCCATCCCGGCTGGGTGGGTTGAGGGTGGTAGTTCCTATGAAAGCGACTCGCACAGAATCTGAGTTTGGCCTTCATTGTCAGATACTACTATACGTTGGGAATTTCCAATTTCACGAGTTGTGATTTGTTATCTGATTAATATTATTCTTCATATTTTATTTGAATTTTTGAAGTCGATAGCAGTTGTCATCTAAAAAACATATTATTACAGCTGATCTGAGTTGTCATCTGCTGTACTGTTGACGCCCACGTGCCTCGTGAGATCTGGACGATCTGGTCTACCCAACTCGATGAACAGAGGAGGTCTGGCCGTGTGGTCCACGAGAAAATTCCCGGTGGGCCCCTTACTGGGAGCTTCCATGGTCCCAAAACTGATGCAGCGGAACACCTATCGGTGCATGAAATTTAGTGAGTATGACCAAAAGGCGAAGTGGATCTGATTGTGTAGACTGCCGATTTATCGAAATGCCTTCTATGTGGACTGCCATTGGCACCATATCACCAGTCTAGTCTGCCATTGGCAGTCCACATAGAGAGCATTTCGACATACAAGCAGTATGCCCTGCCATTAATTGGTCTCATATGTGCAAAGAAACAGCGTTCTTTCGGTTTGAAAAATTTAAAATTTTCTTCCATTGGGCCGAACTATGGTCGGCGCCCTGAGTCTGGGATCCTCTCTGGTGTAACCATTCTAGCCATATGAGCGACAAAGATGACACAATAATGCCATTGAAATGCCTTTCATGTGAACTTCCATTGATCGCTCAGATGCAAGGAAGCAGCGTTCGTTCAGTTCGAAATACCGAAATTTTGTCCAGGTCCGGTTTGGGCCACCTTTGTACATTTTTCCCGGCAACTTTTTTTGTTCCAGTCCGCCCCTATCGATGAATACGACAACTCAGAACAAATGATTTTTTAACCTTCCTGAATGTACCGGACAATACCATTCTGAGAACTGGCTTCAAAAGAGTTAAATGAAACAGTCAAGGGAGTCTCGAGTTTGTTTGAAAATGCGTGGAAACACTTTCTGCTGAGAGTACGTACAGATATATTCTAGTGACACTTTCCGATCTATATGCTCTTAGCATGTAGACACAAGAGACGTGATCTGTTTGTAGTTTGCTAAATCATATGTTACAACAGTGTTTACGCCACGGGCAACCAAAATTTTCACTAACACAAATAATATTTACACAGGCGAATTCGGAACTCAAATACGTCCTTGTTTGTTAGACTCGTTCAACCTGCTTGATTTATAGGCGCAATCTTCAAGGTTTTAAGGCGCACTATTTTCCAGAAAGATGTGAGTGAAGTCTCAATCTAGATGTCACTGCAACATTTCAGTGACTGGAATCATGCTGATAATGTGGTGAACACTGGCAGTGGTGGAATTTGTTGATGTTTCAAAACAATTATGTTGATAGTTATTCCCTTAAAAGATGCGTACTTCATGAATTCCAAAGATTTTGGTTGTCTCGCCCTTCTATACGAAATAGGCGAATTATCAACATCATACGTCGTTTAAAATGAGTATGTGCTTATGGGCAACGTTCTATGGTCACGGCAGTGGCAACATATAGCAACGAAGTACAGAGATACGAGAGTTGCGTTATTGTCGTACATTTCAAATGGTGGTAATGCACATATGCAAATATTGTCGAAGGCTTGGTCCAGACCTCTTATTTCTTTTTTATTTGATTGCTTGAACTTCAGCGAAAAACGTGTCAACTTAATCTGCCCCTCAAGATAGCGTCAAGTCAAGCAACGCCGTAACTTCTTCTATCGGTACGTTTGATGGCGTGAAAGTTGTTACGCTGTGACTGCAGTCACAGCGTAACAGCTTTCACATTATCAAACATCAAACGAAAGCCTGGTGCGAAAATTTGTAACACGTCATTAACTTTCTCCAATATAGGAACTTGCGTTTTGTCAGCAATAACCAAAATATGGTGTAAATATTCAGGTTACATTGCCAACACAAATGTACATCTTCAACCAATGCTAACCCTGCTTGTGCGGAGTTCGTACGTTGGGGAACTTGACAGTTGCCTGCCACAGCTCGGTGGTTCTCTCTGGGCACTCTGGCTTCCTCCACTCGTAAAACTCTCTGATACGAGGTGACCCTGGCTGTCGAAAGTGTCGTTAAACTCCAAAAAGCAAATAAATAATAAATAAATTTGCCACTGAAATAATTACAATTTAGGCACCCCCCCCCCCCCCCCCCCGCCGTAAATTGAATCTAACGTTTGACCAATGATTCATTGAGCTAAATGTGGATACTTTTTTATCAAATTAGCTCATAACTGTTCCAAAGCAGTAATGACTAGATTTGATTTTAAATATTTTGAAAAGATTCAGTGGGTTAAGAGTTAATCAGCTTTTTATTATGTATATGCTACGTTCGTTGTTAGAATCGCCGGGTAAAGGAGATTAACTAATGTCGTCTTTAAATTCCACCATTTTGATTTGTTTTATACGATTCGTTGAACAAGTGATTGTTAATATGCAGCTCTAAAATACACGCAACATTTGTTCACTACTAATCTCGAATCACAAGTTGGCAAGTAATCTGTTCAGGTTATAAGAATATTATTTTATTTTGTAAAATCCTGCCAAAAGTCGTATTAAAATTATGAAACCCTAAATTCCACACTTCTCAATGACATTTACGCACAACACAAATATTAATAGATTATAGTTAGGATTTGACAAACTTGATTCGCAACTTACAGATTTCAAAATTAACCATTTACCTAATAAGAATAGAAAACGACACATACGAAAACAAATTTAAAATGAACATTTTTAATTTTTGCCTTAAAAAATACCTCATGACCTCCCATTGGAACGAGGTCAACGAGCTCGTTCCAATGAAGTGTCATAAGATATATTTTTGGCCAAAATTGAACAAATAATAAAATTTGAATGGTGATTTTTGATTATTTATTTATTTATTTATTTATTTATTTATTTATTTATTTATTTATTTATTTATTTATTTATTTATTGGTGTTTAAGGCCTCAGAGTTCTGAACAAAGGCTAGTCGTGTCCGCAACATGGAGTTAAAGTCAAGTTTTGTGAATTGTTTATACCCATGTTACCCATTTTTGTGGACTTCTAGCCCAAGCATTGCTTACTGGGTCCTACTTTACTAGTAAACAGAGCTTGTTTATCGCAACAAACAAGCTGCCTCACTACCCGTGGAGGCTTTTTTTAGAATAGCGCTGGTCGGTTATGGCCGTTATGTTGGCCAGTACTATGTCAGGAGCTGGAAGGGTCTGATTTGCCGGTCCGGACCCCGGAAGTGACATCAGGTCTTTAACGGGCGCAACCAGACTGCTCCATTCATCTAATACTACACCAGTCTTTATAATGCGTAGACCAAGTGCAAGCTAGGGTATTTATTATTTATTTATTGGTGTTTAAGGCCACATACTTATGCACAATGGGTAGTCGTGACTGTGACGGTTACGGGTGGAGGAAGCCGGAGCACCCGGCGAGAACCGCCGAGTGTCGACGAGCAACTGTCAGCTCCTCAACATTCTAACTCTGTTCAAGCTCCGCTCAAGCAGGGTTACAGCGGCTGAAGACATGTGCACCATCGACGTGCAGTACGCCTTAGTACACGGCGTCATCGTGCACCGATGTAAGCAACCGGGATAAAGTGCCTTGCCCAAGGACACAACGCGGGTCGTCCGGGACGGGGATCGAACGCGGGACATCTAGCATAGAAGTCCAACAGTCTACCACTGAGCCACCGCGCTCCTGCAAGCGAGGGTACCTTACATATAAGAAACTGCATGTTGATCGTACCGAGGTGTGCTTATGTGTTAATACACATTGTGTTACATTTGTGTGCTAATCTCATGCAGTGCATTAGAACACACTGGATGTGCCGATATGTGCTTGTGTGCTTATGCACAATGTGCGCACATCACATTCTGCACCAAGACACATACGATGAAAAAGGGATGCTGGAAGAATAGTCGGTCACTATAGAAAGGGATTTCACGGAACGTGGGGCGGTGGTTGGTGGAATATGCTTGTGTGCTAGTGCTCAATAAGTCGCAATGTGAACACATCACATATTGTACATAGACACATGCTGGATGTGCCAATATGCACAATTTACGCACAACACATGCAACACATAGGCACACACGACGAAAAGGGATTATGTCACCACAGACATATCCTAAAAAGGGATTCCATAAGTGGGATTCTTATCCCACTGAGTATCAACTTTACAAGCTTTTTTTTTCCTTTTTTTTTGGAAATTATAGCTAAAATGTGTCGTAAATATTCAATTTTTATTGCTACGAAAAAATGTGCACATCATCAGCTTCATCATTTTTCACAGACATCATAGTATACTCTTTAACACTTAAGCTGCCGAAAGCTACTGTTGTCATCTATTTTATGATGATGCTTATCTGTACATTCTGGCACGCGCAGATCAAACCTACCATGTGATTAATTGTTGGAAAGGGCTCAGAGAGCCCTTTCCAACAATTAATCAGATGAAAGAGTTTCCAGTATGTCATAAATTTTATTAAACTTCCTCACATACAGGCGTAAATAGAGATCCTCCACATATGGCGAAAGTGGGCGTGGCAGTAAAAGGGTTAAAAAGTGATCGGTGATTGTGGGGCGTTACCGTGAGAAAGTTTGGGGTGGGGGTGTGCATTGTTTATTTATAGCAACTTCCGCCCACAAAGATGGCAGTGGTAGAGACAATTTTCTGTAAGTGACAAATCAGCTTTCTCACAATCCAGTTGTACCGAGATTATAGTGTCCGAAACGCTTTTCACAATACTCAGTCACTGTATGTAGAATGTTAATCCTCATTTAAAAGTGATTGAACGAGTTTTTTTTTTTTACTTGTTCATGAATTGTTGGACTTGACTCGTTAAGAGAGCGTTTGCAGTGCAGTACAAACAGACGTGAAAGTGAATCGATCGTTTCCTTGTATACAATAAGAACACCAAATTCATGTTTTGCTACATTGTTATCTTTGATGTGCAATATATGTTTGAGTGTTTGATGTCTGACATAAGTATAAGTAAACAGACAAAGAGATATTATCTGAGACAGTTTGACAGACGGTAACTGATAAAGAATTACACATCCGCACACACGTGCGTCCCCCACCCCCACAGACACGCACATGAGTATATCGTCCTCTGATTTTCAATGCGTTCTATGTCTACCAGGGCTCAAAATAAGCAGTGTCGCGTCGCTTTTTGCTATGCAAAACTTGCAAAAAGCTACACAATGTTCAATTATGTATAGCATTTTGCGATACAAGATAATCAACTGCAGCCTGTTAGGCTGCAGTTGATTATCTTGTATCGCAAAATGTAAATGAAAATTTGCAAACAAATTTGAAAACTAGTTCACTGATGCTTTACTTCTGATTGTGGAACATTCCAGGCATAACTCAGATTAACTCTCCATCAAGCATCATTAGCAACTTCATATGTAAGATGAATTCTATTGGTTTAAATTCTTCCTGTTTTTACAACATTTTGAATAAAATGTCCATTAAAAATAACTTCAAGCCCATCAAATTAAAAATCCCAACTTCCATTTTGAGAACTCTGTTAAACAACCAAGACGTCATTTGAAAATATCGAAATCCATGCAACCCTTAAAGGCAGTTCAGTTAAAAAAAAAACATAGTAAATGTTTCATGTGTTGCAGATCATTTGGAAATGCCCAGAAATGGATGGAAACTATTCTATCTACTTAGAAGAATTCAATACAAAACAGCATAACATAACTCTGGTATACAAAAATAGCTATGGAATTTTTACAAAATGCTATTCATTTTTTGGAAATGTGTAGCATTTTGCTACACATAGCAAAAAAGTTATTTTGAGCACTAGCCAGTAGGCACATAGAACACATTGAAACTGAGGGAACGATATGTATACACCCTCTCATTCAAACATACACTCAAAATAATGTAAATCCAGCCATCGTTTTGTGACGGTGTGCAATGGTCCAGTGGTTTAGGTGTTGGACTCTCCTGATTGAAAGGTCGGGGATCAGAAATCAACATTCCAAATTCTTCGAAAACATGAATGTGTCCTCCAGTATATACACACAGGCCCATGCCACTCTTCGTCCGATGCCAACCACAGCACTTTCGTCGTATACTGTAGCCAGTGCGTTTCACACATTCCTGTGTCTGCCGTTAGGAAAGTAATCATGAGAACATCATCTGATTAGCAGGATTCCAGCCATCGTTTTATGTCAGTGTGCAATGGTCCAATGGTTTTGGTGTTAGGCTCCTGGTTGCCAGGTGGAAATGAATTATATTTCAAAGTCTTCAAAAACATAATTGTGTCCTCCAGTATGTATGTAGTTTCTGTGACACGCCTTGGTGATACTTTGAAGCTTTTTATATAGCCCCAGCCAGGGTCAAAGTTATCACAGTGCCTAGGCGTTTTACAAAAACTAGTTGCATGGTACTAGTGTTACAGAACCTACATGTTACATCGAGCTTATCGCTGTTTAATTTCTGCCGGCGTCACATATTAACAGAATTGCATATACAAGTATAATATATATATGAAAATAGAATAGGTCTATCAACATTCAGGGACGTGGCTAGAGGTTTCCGATTGGGGCTGTAACCCTGCTTGAGCGGAGCTTGAACAGGGTTAGAATGTTGAGGAGTTGACAGTTGCTCGTCGATGCTCGGCGGTTCTCTCCGCGTACTCCGGCTTCCTCCCATAAAACTGTCACGGTCACGATTAGCCATTGTGCATAAGTGTGTGACCTTAAACACCAATAAACAAATAAATAGATACACATTTTTCAAAATTTTCTTTCACGGCCGGGGCGAACCATGGTCGCACCGGTGGAGCCGGTCATCGTCGATCGCCACTCGGCCCACCTCTGCAACAAAATGCCTTACAACGCGCCTAAAATAATAATAACTAGAGAATTGTAATTTGTTGGACAAATTACGGGCTTTCCCAACTTTCCAATGTGAAAATGCAGACTACATATAACAAAGCAAAGTGTCTGAAATTAACCATTTCCAAAATGATAGACAAAAAGCATCCAAAGTTGGCTAATTTTGGCATTCTCTCACGGTTCTCTTATTCACGCCCTCATTTTGCTTGGGGGTTAAATCTTGAGAATAAAAGGTAAACAGTAACTTTCTTCTACAATCATTGTTGCATCTATCCATACCAAAATAATTGCTACAACAACCTTGCAATTAGAGGAAATGAGTACAGATGTTTGCAAAATTCTCTGAAAATCAATTGTTTTTTCTGACAGTATTATTCTTTACATGGCCAAAGCTTATGTTGTGTTTAGCCCCAAAGCATAACTTACAGCAGAGGATTTGTTCATTAGGCATCTCTACCTATAGCAAAACAAAGTGTTTAGAATTAACGCTTTCCAAAATGACAGGAAGATGCAACCACAGTTAGCTAATTTTGGCATTTTCGGGTGGTACTCTTGAGGGTTAAAGATGAGATTAAAAACTAAACAGTAACATTCTTCTGCAAGCATTGTTGCATCTATGCATACAAAAATAATTGTTACAACAACCTCGCAATTATGAGAAATTTGCCCTTGAAGTTAGTAAATCTTGAAGATAAAATGATATATTCATATCTTTTGTGGCCAATAGGGGTTAATTTTGAAATATTTGTCCTGTGATTTTAGTGTACAATATTATGCTCTTAATGTGTGAACAATCACAGACTGAGTGTCTGAAAAGAGACATGGACTAATCTTGAATCTTGCTATTTGAATGAACATGTTCAAGTTGAGGGTACTCCAATTCAAGGCCTGACAACTGGGTGAGGGTTAAAACTTGGAATAAAACATATAACAGCAAAATTGTTCTTGGATAACAGTTAGATTTTTGCCAAAAATGAAAAGTGGACAGAAATCGAGCATGGGTTAATGGCGAAAAGGCGGTAATTTGGCTAATTTGACATTAAAATTGAACAGACAGCAGTGTCGCTCATACGGCCACTGCGTCCAGACCAGTGAAGGCAGATACAAGAAATCTTCAGAAGTTCTACTATCCCTGCTCGACAGGACAGTATCTTTGTTGAGTGGTGTGAGCGCGTGGGAGCAACGTGGATCGCGTGGAAACCGAGGGGACGATTCGTCCCTACTCTATTCCCAATGCAATGCCGTTTCCATTCACTGTTTACCTATCACCGGTCGAGTTTGGCATTATTTCTGTCTATTTGATGAACTGTTCAGCTTTAAATATTCGCACATTCATATGGGATAAAAAGTTTTGAGTTGAACTGCTTATTTTAGACCGTCCGGGCAGAAACTGACAACTCGATCCGGTGGAGAAAAAGCCGTCATCTGGCTAATTTGACATTCAAATTGAACAGATACAATGTCGGATATACGCCGATTATGTCCCGACCATGTAAGGCAGCAACTGAAAATTCTCAGAATGTTTTCTACTGTCCCTGCCCGACAGTTTAGTTAGTATCTTTGTCAAGTGCCGATACCGCGTGGAAATGCCATGGATCAGGTGGAAACCGAGGGCACGATTCGTCCCTACTTTATTCTCAATTCAACGACTTTTCCATTCGTTATTTACCTGTCACCGGCTGAGTTTGACATTATATCTGTCTATTTGATGAACCTTTCAACCTTAATTATTTGCGGCTTCATGTAGCACCACCGAAAGGCCACTGCATGGTTACCAATATATTCAGGGATTGATTTTACGAAAATAACAATTATTCCGACTATACCCACATGGGAACTCCTAAATATGCCAAGGGTTAAACTTTTGATTATAACGTATAAAACAGAAGTTGTCATGCTATGCTTGCTGCATGCAGGCATAGAAAATATTCAGCGCTCAATGAATTAGGAATGGAGTAAATTGTCACTTAACCCTACGGAATTCTGAAAAGAATGAGAGTTTTTTTTCGACGGCACCAATCTTTATGCATCTGAGACAGGGATGGCGTTAAACTATACAGCAACCTTATAACAGAAAATATTCTTGGTAATGAACTGTGAATCCGAATTTCGAAAGCATTTTCAGATATTCTATTCCAAACTACCACTGCAAGCTTATCAATATTCAGTGATTTTATGAAAATATCAATTATTCCGACCGTGCCCATATGGGCAGTCGCGAATCTGCCAACGGTTAAACTTTTAATAATGACATATAAAACAAAAGTTGTCATACTATGACCGCTGCATACAGCCATAGAAAACGTTCAGCGCTCAATCAATTAGGAAGGGAGTAAATCGTCACTTAAACTTACCAAATTCTGAAAAACGATAGGTTTTTTTTTTTTTGACTGCACCTATCTTTGTGCAAAAAGAACGAGCATACGGTTAAACTTTACAACGAAACTTACAACAGCAAATATGCTCGGTACGCAATTGTAAATACGAACATGTAAATCATTTTTTGATATTCCTTTCGAAAATGGAAGAAAAGTGAGGTCCAAATTAGCCAATTTTATGAAGAATTTTAGGGCACTCAAATTCAAGGCCCGAAAACTGGGTGAAGGTTAAAACTTTGAATAAAATATATAACAGCAAAATTGTTCTTGGATGAAGGCCTAATCCTCTCTCATGGAAAAGGTTTTGAGACAACATGGCTCCAGTGCTGAGAAAATGCATGTAAACGTTGGCGAAAATAACAATTATTCCGACAGTACCCTTATGGGAAGTCTCAAATCTGCCAAGGGTTAAACTTTTAATAATAACATATAGAACAAAGTTTGTCATACTTTGACTGCTGCAAGCAGCTATAGAAACATTCAGAACTCAAGTAATTAAAAATGGATTAAATCGGCACCGAAACTTACCAAATTCTGAAAAATTGGAGTTTTTTTGGACGGTACCTACTTTTATGCAACCAAAATTGGATAGGGTTAAACTTTACAACCAAACTTACAACAGCAAATATGCTCGGTAGTCAATTGTGAATACGTACATGAAAAGTGTTTGAAATTAACCTTTTCCAAAATGATAGAAAAAGCAACCAAAAATGGCTAATGTTGTTATTTTCAAACGGTACTCTTATTCTCGCCCTCATTGTGCTTGAGAGTTAAATCTGAGATTAAGAAGTAAACAGTAACTTTCTTCCACAATCATTGTTGCATCTATCCAAACCAAAATAATTGTTACAACAACCTTGTTATTAGAGAAACTTGCCCTGAAGTTGGTCAATTTTGAAGAGAAAATCTATATTCATGTCATTTTTGGCCAGTGGGTGTTAATGTTGAAAGATTTGAGTGGTGATTGTGGTGTATCATATTATGCTCTAAATGTGTGGAAAACTTAAGCTAAATAACTGTTTAAACAATTTTGAGACATTCGAAAAATGGTGAAATTTTGAAGGTTTTGGCAGAATATTTTGAAAATACGCGTTTTCACAGATATGACGATACCGCATTTCACTAGATTTTATGACATTACATCAGTGTGCCAAATTTGGTCAAAATCGTACAGCTTGATTTCGAGCAGTTCAACAGACAAAATTCAGGGAGAAAAAAAAAATAGAGAAGAAAAATTTGGAAAAAGAAGAATAACTGGGTTTGGGAAAGCCTAATAAACGAACGTTTCAGACCTGTTTCTGTTTTTTTTCTGTTTTAAAGATCGTATCGAGGATCAACGACCTCGTAACAATATTGGAAAATGTTAACTCTCATCCCACCATGTCGGAAAATTTTGTGATCCTAGCTTCGGATCTGAAATGGGCAGATGGTTTCTACCGGATCGCGACAACACGGAAAAGTCAAGTACCATGCTATTAATCAAGGTCAAGTGTCAATCAGTTCAAACGACCAATGCCAGACGGACGGACACACGAGTCCGCCCCCTTTATCTAGGTCACTAAAAGATGATCCCTTTATCTGGATCGATAAATGACAAATCTCTTCCATTTTGAACTTCGGTAGAGGTACACCTCAATGTTTCCTTGGGACAATACCCCACGTGCACGAATGTAATAACCCCAGAAGAGGAAGTGTTCCAAAACATTATTCTGCCTGTCATCTTGTCGTGTTGACTCATTGTACTGCAAATGGCGATTTCACCTCGCGGACGTCGCATAGTACAAAACCTATTTTTCTGTCTCGGTTAAGCAATCGCAGGCGAGACCATACCTCCACACTTTTCTTGGATTCTTTCTGAAAAAAAGAATTTTCTACAGGTATGCTACTTTCAGCCTTTCTTTTGGACGAGCTCGACGAGGGTTTTGAAAAAAACCCATTATTTTCTGGTCGCAGGCGATGTTTTTGACACCTTTGATTGGTGTTGTTCGTGTGAATCCAAGACAAATATTTGCTTGTTTGTTTGGACTTTCAATGGACGTCCTAACTAGACATTACGTCCACTGAGTTCTATGTACCTACTGGCACATTATTTATTTACTTATTTATTGGTGTTTAAGGTCACATACTTATGCACAATGACTAATCATGACCGTGACAGTTTTACAGGTGGAGGAAGCCGGAGTACATGGAGAGAATCACCGAGCAACGACGAGCAGCTGCCAGCTCCCCAAGATCGTAACTCCGCACTGCAGCACAGGCAGGGTTAGATTGGTTGACCATCGACGTGCAGTACGCCTTAGTACACGGCGTCATCGTGCCTCCGTGTGGACAATCGGGGTTAAGTACCTTGCCCAAGGACACAACGCGGGAGTCCGAATCGATCGCTCAGACGGTCACCCATCCGAGGACTAAACGGGCTCGACGTTCCTTAACTTCGGTGATCTGACGAGAACAGGTTGCCGCAACGCCACCGCGCCCCCTACTGGCACATAGAATACATTGGAACTCAGGGGACGATTACTCTGTGATTCATCCAGAACTGAAAATTTGGGGGATGTTTTGAATAGATATGAATAATATGATTCAATGCGGCCTGCAATTTAACCCTTTAGCCAACGTAACGTTCAAAATCGGCCAGCGATATTCACAAAAAATGTCATTCAGTTTTCATTATTTTTTCTGCCGGGAGTCGAACCCTCGGTAACCCCTCCTGGTAATCAGGAGTCCAATACTTAAACCACTAAACCATTGCACATCGTCAAAAACGATGGCTGGAATCTAGCTTTTAAGATGAAGTTCTCATGATGACTTGGTTCATCTTCCATTTGGCAGCAGAAAGAAAGTGTGGAACGCGCTGACTACAGTACTGTGGTTAGCCTCAGACGAAGACTGACACGGGCCTGTGTGTGTTTTTCGAATGATACATACAGATTATCATGATAATGTGCATGTCCTGTGATTTGCATCAGATTCGAGGTGGTGTCTAGAATGGGGTCTCAACGAGCCGGCTTTGCCGGCGCACCACCGAGAATCTGATACAAATCACAGGACATTCACATCATCATGATAATTTATCTATCTAACAATTATGTCACATAAACAGATTAAATCTTAACCCTTTACCCAACGTAACGGCCAAAACCGGCCAATGCTATTCTCGCCAATTAATTTTCATTATTTTTTCATTTTTTGTCTCAAAAAAGGTTATGACCCCTCGTTGGAACGAGCTCGTCGAGCTCGTTCCAACGAGGGGTCATAGCCTATATGTTTTTGAGACAAAAAGTGAAAAAAATTAGCTATTCGAGAATTTTTTTTGCAAGTGTCGTCTGCTTTTCATGATAGGTAAAGGGTTAAATTATTTTCAAACATTTTTGGGACATAATGTTCGGTCGATCACTGAAACGCACATAGAATGTATCCATGCGCCTCTTATGACAGCCCGTAGCGCTACCGGAAACGAGTCGTCTAGGTGACACGGAATCAGAATGAGTCGTCTATATGATATGGAATCGGAACACATTATGTGATACGTACCGTTTCTCGAAGTTTTCATGCCAAAATCTATATGATTGTCAGATAAAATCATGTTTTAGAGGAATATAGAATGTTGGTTTCTGATCATCTGCCGGGAGTCGAATCCTTGGCAACCCCACCTGTTTGAATTTTAGTCAGTCGGGACTTGGGCAATCACAGTCGGGACAAATCAGGTTTACACCCCTCCCCCCCCCCCCCCTCCACAATGGGTCATCTTTACGACGCCCCTATGTGTGGATGTGTGTGATGAAGGACACAAAAAAGTGTTTGAAGAATTTGGAATGTTGATTTCTGATCCCCGGCCGGGAACCGAACATTCGCCAACACTACCTAGCAATCAGGAGTACAACACCTAAAACACTCGACCATTGAACACCGTCACAATTGATGGCTGGAATTTAGCTTATTAGATGACGTTCTCATGATGACTTGGTTCACTCTCCTTACGCCAGCTACGTGAAAGTGTGAAACGCGCTGGCGTGTGTATTTGGCGTGTGTGTCAGGGACGTGGCGACAGGGTAGGGGGGTCATCCCCCCCCCCCCCCCCCACAATCCTGGCCAAAATTCCCTATCGTTGGAAATTCGGAGGGTCAAGTCATGAGCAGTTGGAAATTCCATCTGTCTGGATTTTAAAGCTTCTTTGGTGATGCTGATGTCTCCTTTACTTCCCAAAATTCCAACTCGGTTTCAAATCGGCAAAAATTCCAACTGTTACTATTTACAACTACAGTGTACGCAATATCGAGCGTCATAAGTGTGCATGATGTCAATCGGTACGAGATTTCTATAGTACGTTTACTTATTGTAATAAAAAAAAACCCTCGAAATACACTTCAAGAAAATCGCTTCATGTAAAATCGTTATCCTGAGTTAATTCCATCACTCAGTTACAAAATGATGAAACAGCGAAAATTGATCATTTCTGCATGAGATCTGATTTAATGTTAGGACAGTGTGAATTGCTCAAAGTTCTCAGCTTGAGCATTTGTTTAGCACATATTCATTTCCTAGAATAATACCAAATAATAATAACAACATGATAATTCTATCATAAATGTGTTGACATTTCAGTTACTAGAATCAATTTTATGCCCCCTTTCATGAGTTCATTTTCAAAATTTTTTCTCGGTAGTGAATTTCCAATTGGGGAGGGACCGGGAGGGGGTTTTCCCCCTCCCGGTCCCTCCCCAGTTGGAAATTCACTACCCTACACCCCCGTCCAATCGGAAACCTCTAGCCACGTCCTGGTGTGTGCGGGGGGGGGGGGGGGAGTAGAGAGACGTTTGATGAGAAAATAATGGTTTTTATCTTACCTCTACTTCGAAAATCTAGAGTATATCCGCTGTATCATCAAGAATTTTTTTAATATCTGAATATAAGATCCGATTTTCAGAAATGAAAAGTCATAAAACTCTACACATTATAAGTCTAGGTAATTATTAATGTATATTCATCAAACTTCACATAATAATACGAAAATCCTCCCGCGAGATGTCAAGCGGAACAAGAATGAAGATTCGAAGTGCTTTGCTGTTGGCTTATATAAAATCTTGATGGCAACCAGTAAAGTTTATATAGTGCCTCTATTTACAAAGCAATCAATTGTCGCTCAATACTTCCATAGAAATAACAGCCATTCAGCCATAGATCTTGAAAGACACTGTATAGATATGATTTTTATTAAGTATTTAACACTGGCGACACTACCTTTTACTGAGTTATGTGGGTAATTAAATTGATTTTAATTTTTCTTCATAACACGCAATGTGATTTCCCTCCAGCTATCGCTTTTCAGGGAAATAACGGCAATTATTTATCGGAAAATGTCATTTTCTTGCATTATCACTCATCACGATCCAACTACTGAAAACAATTTTATCCATGAGATAAAACAACATGATCCCAGGTGACATACCATTATTGATTGCTTTGTGGGACAACTAAAATTAATTTGACCCATCAGGGGCGTGAATCCATAATGGTGTGTAACCCTGATCCCGGGTGACATACCATTATTGATTGGTTTGTGGGACAACTAAAATTATTTTGACCCATCAGGGGCGTGGATGGGGAGTATTGATTGGAGGGGTGTTGCGCCCTCCTAATGTTCTACCGCCCCCTCCCGCTCCAAGTTTTAGGAAAACTATTTGCACCCCCCCCCCCCCCACACACACACACACACACACTCACACGTCCATCTTGATTGAAATTTTTCCAGCTGCTACCTGTGAATTTCCAACTGTAGAGGAAATCCAAATGTACCTCTCCCAGTATGTTTGCAGTATATGGCCTATAGATGGGTTCCAGAGTTAGATGTTTTGACTTCAGTTAAAGAACCCCATGAAATTTAGTATAAAAGCACTAGACTTCTGTTATAAACGGTCTCAAAACAAAACAAATATGAAGATTTATTTCTTCATTTGGGTTCAACGACACTTTCGACAGCCAGGGTCACCTCGTGTCGGGCAGTTTTACGGGTGGAGCAAACCGGAGTACCCGGGGAAAACCACCGAGCAACGGCGAACAACAGTCAGACTCCACCAACGTACTAATTTTGCGTAAGCAGGGATTAGCATTGGCTGAAGACAAGTGCATCATTGTCTGATGTTTGCGGCTCGGCGCTTATGTTCAACCGAGACGCAAAGCGTCGAGGTTGAATATGAGCGCCGAGCCGCAAACCTCAGACCATGTTATCGTCAACTCATCACAATAATGTATATGTTCGAATAAGACACAGCCCAAAAACTTCCACCGTGAAACACGAGAAAGTTATTTACTAAACTTGTGATCGTTAAAAGTTGCCTTGTTCAAGCTAACTTTTAACGATCACAGGTTTAGTAAATAAACCTCTCGTGTACCCCACGGCGGCACTTGGTAAATAAATAATCATTACAACACTTCACCCGAAACACAGTCTGTTGCACGTGTGGAAAATCTAAACACAGTCTGTTGCACGTGTGGAAAATCTAGAAAAAAGAAGCGGCTTGCTAGTCACTCCGTTCATGAAGCAATTACGAAACGGGCGACGTCATTTCAAATATTTCGCGTGGTGACGTCAGGCGGTAACAGTTGCTACTGGAGCCGTAAACATAAAAGAAACTACGTCAGCTCTCATCCAATCAGAGGACACGGATTTTACTCTTATTGAAACATAGGGTCGGGTGTGATGTAGATAACCCGATGTAAAGCTCGGCACTTTTGGTACATATGTTGAATTATTTGAAATGATACTAAAACACTGTTTGAAATCAAACATATGCGCGGTCAATGGTCCCTCGGAGCTTTGCATGAGAATGTAGGATTGTCCTGAGAATTGAAGTTCACTTCATTTTTCATGATGGACCCAGAGGTGATAAAACGATAATGTTGACTCTTCTGTGATAACCAGATATGTTTTGTCGCGTGGCCGCCCTCTGAGAAATCAGCGCCAAATTTGGTTCCAAGTTGAGCCGAAACCCACCGAAGACCTATAACAAATGAGTCTTCCTGTGATCTAGAATCAGGCATTTCATATATAGGTTGCCCATCTTGTTACATGGAAAATTGCCGTTGTCGCGCAACTTAACGTACATATGCGTGATGAAACAACCAAAAACGTGTTTCTGACGTTACTTCGTCGCTATTTTAAAACTTCAGCTTGGCGCGGCTTCATATTTTACAGTTTATACAATGTCCAGAGGTCTTGACAGTCCAGTTAATATGACAGACTGAAGAACCAAAACATGTTTATGTTTGGTTCCATGTAACCAAATTTGATTTCCCAACAAGTACAAACTGAAGAACCAGTTTTGGTTCCTGGAGGAACCAAAATTTATAGGTGCGGATACGGCCGTTACGTTGGATAATGGGTTATTTATTTATTTGTTGGTGTTTAAGGTCACATGCTTATGCTAATCGTGACCGTGACAGTTTTATGGGTGGAGGAAGCCGGAGTACCTGAGAGAACCACCATGCATCGACGAGCAACTATTAGCACCTCAACATTCTAACTCTGTTCAAGCTCCGCTCAAGCAGGGTAACAGCGGTTGAAGACATGTGTACCATCGACGTGCAGTACACCTTAGTACACGGCGTCATCGTTCCCCCATGTAGGCAACCGGGGTAAAGTGCCTTGCCCAATGACACAACGTCGATCGTTTCGGACGGGGATCGAATTCGGGACCTATAGCATAGAAGTTTAACAGTCTACGCTCCCGGTTAATGGGTTAACCCTTAGTAGGTAATAAAGGCGGATTTACGACCACTTGTACATGAACGTGTACAACATACGTTACACGATGCGTTCACCAACGTGGAATTCAGTGTTAAATCACACGCTTGTTCACAAAAACTGTACATGGTCTTGAATCCCCCCCCCCCCCCCCCATGTACAGTTGTGACTCCTAGATCGCGCTTTTAACGTTCAAATACTCGTGGTGAACGCGCGTTTTTTAAAAAAGGATGAAATTGTACATCTTCGCTTGTATCTTGTACTTAATTTTTCGTCGACGTTCCCATCGCAGATCAGACCATCGATCCATCGTTGGCGAACGCGATCAAAAGCAAAAAATTCTGGGTCATCATCAAAAAACAGTTTTGGGGACTCTAGACCAGCGGTCTAGAACCCGCAATTGTTTTGAGACAGATGGTCCAGAACCCGCAATTGTTTTAAGGCGGTGGGTTTTTTCCCATTTATGACATTATTAGAGGAATTCCCCCACTATGAGAAAATTCTCAAAACTCAGCTGATCGAGCGATCGGATCACTCGATTCTCGTAAAACTCGATCTGAACGAAGAGTGTCGTCGTCGGTGTGTTGGAAATTCGCGAGCCCGCTGTCACGTTTTTGATTGATATATATATAGGGGAGAAAAAAAAATATAAACGAATAGTTATTTAGAAAATTAAATATATCAAATCGAATAGATAATAAAAAAAAATACGTAAATCATGAGCGATTCTCAGACTATTAGAGCGAGGTTTCTTTTAAACATGCTGATGAGAGCATACGCAATCTGCGTGAACGAACAACTACGTCCCATCTTGTTAGAACGATGCGTCGGATGTCGGGATTATCTAGACTTTGATCACGAGAATCATTCGTGTCTAACGATGGAAAGGGAAGATATGGTCCTCATGTATTTCGAACCAGCGTTCAAACGCGTTAAATTAAACGATGTGCTCACGTTTTGGAAGAGATTAGTCTTCTGTAAGGATCGAGACAGGCCCACAGATTCAGAAGAACTGAAATTGGCGCGTAGAAGTTTGACTTTAGAAGACAAGGGATGCATCAAGAAATTATTGCTGAATGAAGCATACGTCTAAGTTTTTTTTCGTTGATATAAAATAAGGGAGAGTAGAAAATAAAAAAAAAATAAATACACACATAAATTTTTTTTATCTAATATTAGAAAGAAAGAAAAAAAAACACAAAATGAGAACCAGAAATAAATTGTATCCGACGTTAGTGGACGACGAGGACGAGAAGCCGAGCAGCGTTTTGCCGACGGCGCCATCGCTAGAAGAAAGAGAAAGAGGAGAGAGGTATCGCATCGATCAAATCAGTAGAATCCAATTGTATCTGACTCGAGAGAGAGATTCTCGTCGTTCCCTCAAGAAGAAGTATTCGCGTTTCGTGAAATTCGTCAATGCGATCGACACGACACTCATCACGATTTCCATGGGTTTACACGCGGCCAGCATTGGATTGTTGTCGACTGCGGTCGGCATTCCGATCGTGTTGACCGTAGAAGGAGTGGCCCTCGCCGCCGGATTGTTTAGCACACTCGGAAACTTTTTGAGTAGGAAATTATATCTGAAGGCGAGGAAACACGACAAGATTCGCGTCTTGGCTGACTCCAAGATCGACACGATATCCGAAATGATCTCTATGGCGTTGAAAGATGGTAGGATATCGGACGGAGAATACTTCGCGATATTGAGCGAGAAAACGAAATACGATGCCATGAAAGAAGCCATGAGAATCAAGACTCGTCAGATCATCAAGGAAGAGATGAAGGATTCTCTCGTGGAAAAGGGGAGGAAAGAGGCCAGGGAGGAATTCAGTAAGATGATAGAACTCAAGAGCAGCGATTGAAAAAAAAATATATATATATATATATATATAAGATCAGAATTTTAAAAAAAAAAAAATATTAAATTTATATATAAAATAAAAAACGAAATTAATTTAAATAACTCTTAAAAAATGTATTGCGTAAAGTGTAAGAGAGTTACCGAGACGAGTAATTCTAGAGAAGTGCGAACTAAAAATGATAGACGGATGCTTCGCGGAATTTGCGATGTGTGTGGTTCTGTCAAACAAAAGAATGCAAGCAAAGGTAAAGGCATCGTGAATAAAATGATCAACAATCTACCTTTTGAAATGCATCTGCCTGGTCACAGTTTCACGGGACCCGGAACGAAATTGAACAAGAGACTCAACGCCGATCTGACTCCCAAATCTTGGAGCAAACCCGTGAATAGGGTGGATGCGGCCACGTATGATCATGATCTGTGCTATGCCGGACATCCCAACACCAAGACTCGCAACGACGTCTGCGACAAAAACATGTTGGGGAGATTGAGAGGCATATCGAATCCGACCAGGAGAGAGAAGATGGAACGTTCGCTGGTCGGCAATCTGATCAGTGCGAAACGTCGATTCGGATGGGGTGTTCAAAAAAAAAAGCGCATCTGAAAAGAAGAAGAAACAATTATTGACGAGCGAATTGGCCGAGGAGTTACACAAACCCATAGTGCATAAATTTCGAAAGAGAAGGGTGTTTGTGAAGGGTCTGGATGACATTTGGTCTGCCGACTTGGTCGACATGAGATCGTTTTCGAGGTGGAACGAGGGCGTCAAATATCTATTGACGGTCATCGACGTGTTTTCCAAATACAGTTGGATCAGAGCTTTGAAGGATAAATCGGGACCTTGCGTCGCCGAGGCTCTGAAGAGCGTGTTCGACTCATCTTCTCGAAAACCGAGTAAATTGTGGGTGGATAAGGGAAAGGAATTCTACAACAAGCACGTTCGTCGATTGGTAGACCTCTACTCGATCGAAAACGAAGAGAAAAAGTTGGAATCGAACGATGAAGGAGAAGATGCACAGATACTTCACAGCGAATTCGACCAAGAAATACATATACGCTCTGAACGCTCTGGTCAAAGATTACAACAACACACGACACAGCTCGATCAAGATGACTCCCACAGAAGCTAGCGATCCTCGAAACGAAAAACGGGTCTACGTGAATCTATATCCTGAGAGATCTAAGATCAGGAAGAAGTCTAGAACCCCGAAATTTGCGGTCGGCGGTCGAGTGAGAATCTACACTTATAAGAAGCACTTCGAAAAGGGTTATACTCCTCGATGGACCTCGGAAATTTTCGTGATCATCAAAATATTTCACACCGATCCGGTGACTTACGAAATCGAAGCTTTGGATGGAGAAGAGATCATCGGAAAGTTTTACGAACAACAATTACAGAAGACGAAGTTTTGATGAAGAACGCAAAATTTTTTTTTTATTTACTCTCTTTGACATTTTCTTGTTTACACACACATATATATAAGAGAGAAAAAAAAATAATAATAAAAAATAATTAAAAACTATTTTTTTTAGATAAAGAAAGCAAGTTAATTAATAAACAAAAAAAAAAAATAAAAATCTTTAAAATGACAAATATACTAGATATAACACAATGCATAGTGAAAGATGAAAGTATTCAAGAATATGAGGTTCATGAATACGAACCGGTAACCGGAACGAGTTTGAACAATGCGGGAGAGATAAGAATCAATGTCGAAACTCAAGATCTATTCGTACATCCTAGCGAGAGTTACATAGTGGTGCAGGGACGTCTCAACAAGGAAGATGGGAGCGACTACGCCGCCGACGATGACACGGTTACTCTAGCTAATAATGGCATCATGCATCTATTCAGTAACATAAAATACATGCTATCCGGACAAGAGATAGAATCTGTGTTTCATCCCGGTCAGGCCACCATGATGTTCGGACTCTTGACGTATCCTGATGATTTTTCGAAATCCAGAGGACTTAATCAGTTGTGGGTGAAAGACACCGTCGGCCCTGCTAGCGCAGGCGCCGCCTTGATATTTGACTAAGTCGTCAAGACGTCCAGACCTAAAGGAACGTTTTAATTCAGGATACCTCTTTGAAACACATCTTCGGATTCGCGGACGATTACAACAAGATCATGTACGGATTCAAACACAATCTGACGTTGATTCGAAAAGGAAATGACGACGCAATAGTGAGACTCACCACGACCGATGCGGGTAAGGTAACTCTACACAAGATATCGTGGTTCGTTCCGCACGTGGAGCCTTCGATCGTGGAGAAAGCGCTTCTCTACAAGATCATAGAATCCAAGAGTAAATTACCCGTGGGATTTAGAATGAGACAGTGCGACACGGCTAGCATTCCTCTCTCCATGAATCACTTCAATTGGAGATTGATGGTGAAATCCGCTTCCGAGAGACCGCGTTTCATCGTGGTTGCGTTTCAGACTGATAGGGACGGGTCTCAGGAAAAGAATGCGTCGCTGTTCAATCTCTGCCATTTGAGAAACATGCAAGTGTTTCTGAATGCCACGAGATATCCAGCAATCGATTACAACGTGTCGTTCGACAAGAATGATTTCTCCAGACTGTACGGTGACGCCGCTGATTTTAGAAAGAAGTATCACGGTCTAGACGAATTGATGAGCAATCCCAACATATCTCCCGGCGAATACAAGTCGATGTATCCCATGTTCGTATTCGACGTCAGTAAACAGAGTGAACGACTCAAGAGTAGCGTGTTAGACATTCAGATCAAGATGCAATTCGATAGGAACGTGCCGAGAAAAACCGAAGCCTTCACCCTGGTCCTGTCGGACAGAGAATTACAATTCGAATCGGACGGAAATAAGATGTCGATCATTCGATGAGAGACGAGTGTGTGAAAAAAAAATAAAAAACAAAAAAAAAATAAAAAGTAATGTGTGATTATTAAAAACAAAACAGAAAAAAAATAAAGTAATGTGATCTAGAGAGATTGAACATCTTTCTAAATCTCATTACTTTTTTTTTGTTTTTTTTTTTTGTTTTTTAATAATCACACATTATTTTTTTTTTTAATTCATTATTTTCCACGCGTTCACTGTTTGTTCAAAGGATCTAGTTCAATCAGTAGACTCACCACGGAAGTTGCGGCTTCGGGATTATTGGTTTTCGTGACGAAATTAATCCTGTCTCCGGCGTTCACTTTGAGAGGCGTGCCGAACGTGCTAACATTCGCGTGTTGATTCTCAGTATTTTCGACGCTGTATCTGTTATCGCTCTCCACACCATTCACCATGAGATTGACGACCGCTCTGTTATTCAAATCCGAGGAAGCCAGACTCATTCGAAGGATTTCACCTCCCAGCGGCATGGGATATCCAACCTGACCGTGTTTCGATCCGCTACCTCCATTTCCGAAAGACCACTCGGCTTTTCCCTCATCTAAGGCGCTGGCCTCTTCGGCCCACATGGTGATCAATTGTCTAGCATATTTGACTTTCTCCACCACCGAAATCAGGGTGCAGGCATCCGTCATGTTCACGGGATCCGGTAGATTCGTGTGCGCATGTCCACCCATGTCCAGTTTACCTTCCATGATGTCGCCCTTTCTCCAGACCAAGTTGTCGTCCACGTACTTCCTGCTTACCACGCTGGAATCGAATTCGGGATCGTGATCGAGACCGAATAAATTGTGACCGTTCATGTTGATGCCACCCTCCATGGTTCCGCCAGATTCTTTGTTCAGGTAGAGATCGTCCACTTGCGATTCTAGGTATTCTTGCGATTGTATCATGGCAGAATCTACGTAGCCCTTGTTGACCGCGGTTGAGTCCACATCCGTGTCGTCGATCTTCGACAGATTCAATATCTTGTGGAATCCCGCATTCAGATCCGATTTCATTTCTCGTCTGTCAGACTTTCTCTGTTCCAGATCTACGTAGTGTTTGGTCGCCACGTCCTTGGGATTCGTCGGAGTGGCCACGTTCGTTATCTTGTTAGAATTGGCATTCAATTCCGAGTGCATCGTTTTCAGAACGTATCTATTTCTCAGGTGTTCGCTGAATCTCACATGAGAGTCATCCATGTATTTCTTGGTCGCGGCATCGGTGGGATCTATGGGATTCGCGACGTTCACCAAACGTTTGGATTTCAGATCGAGATCGTCGGTCATGGTTTTATCCACGTAATTATCCAGCAGGATTCGTTCGAAATCGGCGTTCCTCCTGTCGACGTATTTTTTAGTCGCAGCATCTGCGAGATCTATCGGCTCAGGAAGATTGTAGAGCTTCTTATCGTTCATGTTCAAAGGTTCTTCTTGAGGTTCATATCTCCGAACGTAACGTTCGTCCAAGTTGGCAACGTCGTAACCATCGTCGACTTCGAACGTCTTCCTCTTCTTTCTTGGGTTGACTTTTTCGTCATCACTTCTACCAAATTTATCGACTGGCATGTTGTTGTGGGATTTTTTTTTTGTTTTTTAGAAAAATATGTTCAAAACGCAGTTTATTAAAAATGAACTATGTTATTTTATTTTTCGTTTTTATTCGATTAAAATTTTTTTAAAATAATTTTTTATCTTTATATATACTATAATAAAAAAAAAAATCTCTCTCTAATGTAAATCATTGAGAATGTCTTGAAATCGATCTCCTTCAGACCATCTCTTGAGAACGTAGAGACACAGGTGACCGCAAAACACTTGATGTGGTGATTGCACTTGTTCCGTGTTGTAACGAACCATCGATTTGTTGAAATAGTTCTTTATTTCTTTTGGCGGCGAGATTCCGTAGCTGTCGAAATAATAATTTTTCTTCATCCACGCCACCCAGTGAGTGCCTTCACCCGATGAATCGTCTAGATTTAAAATTCTGCATTCCGATTGTCGAGGTCTTCTCTTCGGCAAGGCATCTCTGGAAAACACTCCTAGAAAATCTTCAATTTTCAAATCTTTTGCCGCATTCAACAGATCGATGTTGGATAGGGGTTCGTTGGGTAAGACGACACCTTCTACGGATATCTTTATTTTCTTATTCATAAATAAGTATATATTTTTTTTATTTATTTTATTATAATTTACTAAAAATGATAATAATCGTTGTGTGGACCGTGTAATTCTTCCGGATAGTTCAAATCGACTTCTAAAATGCAAGGTTCCTTCACCCATTCGAAATTTCTAATCAGTAAAGGATGACTCATAGCCCAACCATACAGATTATTGGCGTCCCAATACTGTATGTATTTAGTCGACTGTTTCGAATCGAAACCTTCTTTCATGTAAGGATTGTTAGCCTCAGAATATCTGTGGGAGATCATCGAGATGCCACCTCTCACAGCCCTTTCGAACATGAGCAATATGTCCACATCGGATAATAATTCCAATTGGACTTCGGTGGTCTTCAACAGAGCGTCCCACGCCAGACCGGGTGCGGTGAAATACCAAGCGGGATCCAGATCGTAATTTCGACGACAGACGACTCGAAAATTTTCGAACACGTCTGCCAAGAGCAGAACGTCGGTCTTCAGATAGAGATCGTGATAATCTCTCATGGTTTTCATATCGAATGATTTCCACACGTTTTTGGCGTGTTTGTAATTCTCATCAGAAATGTCGGATTCGTATAATTTCGAATAAAAATCATCTTTCGAAGGTAGTGCGGTGTCTTCGAATTTCTTTAGATCGTTCATGTAATCGTAAGGATAGACTCCTTTCCTCAACATGACGTCTACTCGTTCTCCGAAATGTTTGCTCGTGATTTTAAATTTATCTTTGCTCATGTTATCGACTAATTTTTCCAGAGCGGTCAACATGAATTTAAAACTGTCGATGAAACGTATGCATCTACGAATGGATTTCGTTTTTTCTTTCAACGTATTTCCGTCGATTACTCTTTTCCTCTCCATGAGCTTCCATTTTGTGAAGGAAATGTATCTTTCTTCGCTGTTCGCGATGCAATTTAATTCTTCGTGTGAGGTGCCGAGATTTTTCATGAACAGATGACTGTCATAACCCGAGAGATTGTGAAACATCACCGGATAGAAAGTGGCGTCTCGATATTTTAAATTACACTTGCTGTGAGCCGGACCGCGATACAGACCCGTGTAATGATCGTGGTCTCTGACCTTCTTATTTTCCTCTGAATTCTCGTCGAATGATTGTCTGCATATGTGACATCCGGTGGCTCTGTTATTTTCGTCCTGCTGCTCTCGCGTGATGATCATTTTTGCAGGAGTTTTGAATTTGTTGTATAACATTTGAATTTTCGATTCTAACTCTTCCACAAACCTTTGAGCCACGTCGTCGTCTTCGCACTGTTTCGTGTAGGTGAAGGGACCCATGTCGTGTTGCGAGTCAAAAGCGCATTTCACATAAATGCAATAGCCCGAAGGAAGGTATGTGTTTTTGATATCTTTCAACGTAACTTTGAAGAGCGTTGGGTTGACAGGAACTCATTTTCGCAGTGAAACATTCGAAATCGGCATACACGACGAATGGTACTTTTAACCTTCTATTGTGATTTTCAAACTGCACGATGGTGTTGGGTTTGGGCATTTCGATGGCGACACCTTGATTTTCGTTGCAATATTCCTGATGTTTCGCTAATGATTTTTCAGTCTTAAATATGTTCATGCAATTGTAACATAAAGATATCTTTCCTTTATGATTATTATTTTGTTTCAACAGTAATCGGGTCGGATGTTTAACCCAACAATAATGACGATTGTCACCATTCGAAATCAATAAGAAAATAATCGTCTTTTCTCTTCTGAGATACAAAGTCTGTCTAAGAGGATACATCGTTCGTTTTTTCATCGTCGTATCCAAGGACGTTCACTGCTACGGTGGGATTTTGAGCCTCGAAATGTTCGATATGTTTTAACTCTGTTGGAAAAGTCACTCCGGTCCAATCGAGATTTTTAGAAGTTTCCTCATAATGAGAAACTCTATCGGTGTGTATTTCGACAGGGTATAAAGCGGAGGTGACTGCCCATTTAAAACACTGATCATTTTTATTTCTCACGTTGACCACGGCGTGTTTCTTAGTCAAGAAATACGGTAATTCCAAGTAGGAAGATCCTTTCAACGGATCGTTTTTATTCATGTGAATTTCGAGTTTCAACACCTCATCGAACGTCCAATTACTACCTTCATGTTGATAATTCGCGAGAGACGTCAACATCTTGTCTTTCATCTTTTCGAAAACGTCCGATAGATCTGAACCTCGAAATACGGGTTCGACGTTAGATCTGAAATATGCATTTTTCACGATGATCTCACCGGACTTCACGTCGATTTTATTCATTACGCAATGGAGTATCATCTGAATTTTTAATCCCACGTTCATGTATTTGTGAAACAAATCCAATACTTCTTTCTTCACTCGTTCCATGAACAATTTCGAATCGACTTTCTTCAACGAGGGAATCACGTCAAAAGTTTTAAAAATGCCTTTGATCGCCCTCTCCCGTTCTACGGGTTTCGATTGGAATAGTTCCGCAATGAGTCGTGTTACATATTCTTCTCCTTTCTCTTCATCAATTGCTCATTGAATTTCGCTCGATATATCTCGTTCGTCCTGAATCTGAAGTGCATCACTCGTTTTCGTTTTAGTTTTTCTTTTCTTTTCTTTGGAAACTTGATGTTCTTCAACAGCTTTTCGTTTAGTCGTCTTCTTATTTTTCACAACTGATGCATCTTTTGACGTCATTGCTATCGACATTTCGTTTGCCTTTCTAGCATTTCGCAAATATTCTTGTATGACATCAATTTTTTTTGATTTAGTTCTATGATTTCCGAAATCTGAAATTTGTAATAGTTTACAAATCTCGTTTAACTGAGGTATGGTTTTCTCATTTAAATTTACCATTGTTTTATCTGTTTGCTTCATTTGTAAGAATATTTTTTGGGGGGAATTTTGTATTAAATAATTTGTTAAAAAAGTTTTGCTTTTTTACTCTTTTTATATATACATAATAGAAAAAAAAAAAAAAGTTAAATTTTAAATTCAATTTTTTTTTCTTTAATGTGTTTTTATTCAAAAACAATTTAAGACCGCTTTTATTTCTCACTCGCAAACCGAACACGTTTTCTTGTCTTCAGAATGAAATTCTCTACAGTAACGCAGGTGTGCGCATGGTAGAAACAAGACGTTTGCGACACCTTCGCAGACCAGACACTTGGTGGTGGACGTTTTACTCAGTTTGTTTTCGACGAGTGACGATAACTCGTCCACTTCCGCCATGAATTTGATGAGATGTTCTAAAGTTATGAATTGAGACAGGGTCTTGTTCGCTTTGTTTAACGCATAGTACAATTGTTCTCTGGTGTATCCGAGTTGTAACATATCCATTAATAATTTTTGGTTTTTATCTCTATCTCTCTCTTCGTCTTGGATTTTGATCAATCCCAACGTTAGGATCTTGTTCAAATAATCGCATTCGCCTTTTTCAATATTACTTATGTGTTCTAGTAAAGGTATGTCGTGAGGTTCCCAATTCATCAAATGTATGTCACAACAAAAACATTTGACTTTGTCGTCTCTACCCACGTAAACGAAACCTGCAGCGGCTAAGTCTTCGGGTTTTTGAGCGAGATGCGAAGGCCAATTTTTAAAAGTTTCTAGACTATAATTTGGATGTTTGGACTTGATCATTGTTTTTACCTCAAAATTGAGTTTGTAAGAATTTTTTTTTTTAACTTTTATTTATATATAAAGAGAAATAAAGAGAAACTTTTTTTTTAACAAATTATTATTTAAATACAAAATTTAAAATATACATTATTTGCAAGAATTCATAAAAACCAAATAATCGATCATGACAACAACACCTAAAAGATGTGAATTGAAATTGAAACGAGACGAAAAGTATGAGAAATCCAGTTTTAATATCTATACATTACAACCACACGATCCCATCAAATTGAATGAGGTTGAGATGGTGGACTTAGAGCGCTACTACCACAAATATCGAATGTGTTTGAAAGTGGATGAAGCCGTGCTCGATTTGTTTTACGAGTACCAAAGCGAACTGCTGATTAATATCATCGTCGCCGAAGACAGAGAATTCGATAGGGGTGATTTATTGTTGTCCTATGGAGGTTACATATATCCAATAATCTCACCCAAACTCGTGAAGAAATCGGGTGCTGAGAGCGCATTCGCCTATGAAAAAAAACTCAAAAGAGTAAAGATAAACATTCACACCATTTTCGTATGTGGAAAAATGACGAATGTCAACTTGCTAATAACGGACTTGGAAATATAAACAATAGAGAGATTGAAATTAAAATTTAACTTTTTATATATATATATAAAGAGAAAAAAAATTTTTACTAAAAAAATTTTACATTAAAGAAAATTAAAAATTAAAAAAAACAACTTTTTTATATATATAAAGAGTAAAAAAAAAAACTTTTTAAACAAATTATTATTTAAATACTAAATAATCAATCATGAAGACAACAACACCTAAAAGATGCGAATTGAAATTGAAACGAGTCAAAACGTATAAGAAATTCGGTCATAAAATCTATAGATTACAACGACGCGATCCCATTGAATTGAATGAGGTCGAGACGAAGGGCTTAGAGCACAAATACGAGAAATATAAGATGCCTTTGAAATTGGATGAAGCCGCGCTCGATTTGATTTACGAGTACCAAAGCGATCTGCAGAACATCGTCATCGCCGAAGATAGAGAATTCGACAAGGACGATTTGTCATTGCCCTATGGAAATTATATATTTCCAAACATCTCATTCAAACTCGTGAAGAAATTGGGTGGTGAGAGCGAGTTGACCGATGTAAAAAAACTCAAAAGAGTACAGATAAACATTCAACACGTTTTCAAAAAAGGAGAAGACACGAGTGTCAACATGCTAATAACGGACTTGGAAATATAAACAATAGAGTGATTGATTTTTAGCGAAGAAAAATGAAAAAAAAAGTAATAAGATCATCTTTAGATCTCATTACTTTTTTTTTTTTTTTTTTTTTTTTTTTTGTTTTCCTTCTTCTTCACTATCATCATAATATATTATAATAACGTTTCCTTTTCTCTCAAATTTCAGCGTTGATTCTTCTTTTTCTTTTTCTTTGTGATGTGATACGTTTATGGTAACATTTTTGTTTATCCGAATCATAATTATGAACGAATGTTGTGCATCTCTTGGAAACACTCGCATCATTACCATTCTCTTCAGAAGGTTGTGGTGACCATGGAAAGCATCGTCTCATTCTCAACCGTCCATCCCGTGCTTCATCTATCTCTTTCATAAAACAGTCCGCTGCCACCCATTAATTTCTCAACTGCCAAACTAGTGAGTCCCGTGAGAGCTCCCACGCCGAGAGTCTTTCCGAGAAAGGGTAGCGCCTTTGAGACGAAGGGTAATGCTTTTGAGGGTATTCCTGCCAATAGCGGTAGGAAACCACCTTTCATTCTCAAATTGTATCTCAGTTGAGCGGGACTCATTTTCACTGTCAACCCTCTTCCATCGCGAATCGCTTGCTCCATCCTTTTGATTTGACTTCTGGTCCAGGCGATCGAATCCTGACCGCCTCTCGTCAGATCTTCGTCAGTGAATTTGAATCTCACCGTCTCGCCTCGAGTTGTTAACGCTCTCTTAAGTTTCTTCCTCTGTCCTGCGGATATGTTCACGTTTTTAACCACGTATTCTGTCATAATTCTGTTTTTTTTGTTTTTTTTTAAATATATTTACTTCAATTGTTTCTTGTTTAATAATTATATTAAAATAATTTTGTAAAATTAATATTGCATTTATTTTATTTTTGTTATCTATATATAGAATATTTTTTTTTTTTTTTTTTTTTGCTTTTATATTTCTCTTATGTGAAATCGTATCGTCACTCTCTCTCTGCGAAGATCTAACAGTTCACCATTTTGATCCGTCAACATGGTTTTGAGACTATACAACGTGTCTAAATTCACTGGTAGATAAACTAAATTTCGAGGTCGCTCCATGATCTTATAACCCGGCGACACGTTTGGAAAGAAGGAATAGATCGTCGGTTGAGCGCTACCATTCACGTAGCTTCCAGCAATCACATCCACGTTCACCAGAATGCTATTGACTGCGAGAATGTCGACCGTATTTTCAGATGCTGTGTGACCTCGATACATCTTTCGATCGAATCCCAACATCTTGTCTATAGAATCGTCTGTGTTGAAATCCACTCGAAAATTATCTTCCAAATCCAACATCGTCTGTAAGGTATTAGGATTGGGAGCGAGTCTGATCTTGTTGCTTCCCTTTCCATCCGTCTTCATTCGCGTCTGAATGTAATCGTTCAAATCGTCTATGTCATAACTCCCTTTGGGAATTCGAATCTCCAACCAATCCACTCTGTCGCAATACTTGAACGAGTTATTCTTTTCGGTGACGTTGGGAAAGGAATAATAAGTCTCCAGATTCACCAACGCCATCTCGTATCTTTTCTCTCTATTCAATTCGATGGAAGGTTCGAATTTCGTAGCGAATCAAGTCGAATCGCCACTCACCACGATTTGAATGGATTGTTTCGCAGCCAAAATCTCGGCTATCCATCCTAACAATTCTCCATGTTCGAACATTATATTTAATTTTATTTTTTTTTATTCAAAACTAATTATTTGAAGATTTATTATTTTTCTAATTTTTTTTATTTTCACACTCTATCTTATTATTACCATCGGAAACATAAAACTTGTCGAATCCGCACCGATATTTTCCGTGATTAAATTTGCTTGTCAAATCGATCACGACGAAATTGTAAAGTCCACCATCCCAAACCCTCTTGCAGAATCTCCTGAATTCCGCAGCGCTCATGTCGTTTGCGACGTGATCGCCGTAGATGTGATTGAGATTCTTGAGATCTTGGCGAAAGAGACATAGAAAATTAGCGTTCTCCCTTATCGTCTGTCTGGGCAATCGAAAATAATTCTGCGACAGGTAGAAACAGTCCACGTTGCTGTGTCGACCCCTAACGTACTACGATTCGCATCGGTTCTGTCTCTCCAAAAGCAGATCGTCGAAAATTATGAGATTCTTATCTTCTGATTTCAGTTCTCTAGGATCCGGAACGTCGCTAGCGTTCTCATAAAATCGACACTCGACGTTCCAAGATGCATTTCTCTTCATCAGCTCCGTCGCCGCGCCGTCCAAAATGGTCGAGAGTGGAGCTCCACTCTTGTCGAATTCCTCCCTACTGTCAAAGATTCTGGCTATGACGTCCTTAGGCAATCTGCGATCCATGCACTCTCGAAGCAATCTGTATTCGGGTTGAAACAAGCTCTTGCCAAACACGAACAATCTGTCGTAATCCAACCAGTCGGGTCGGGACAACAGATTCATCAACAGATTGGTCTTTCCACAATTCGATTTTCCCACTCTCAAGCCTCTTATGCTCTTGGGAAAGAACTTGTTATTCGACCTCTTGGTCACAGCGTCGTTCTAAGACATATCTTTAATGTTCATCTTTGTTTTATTTTGTTTGTTATTTTAGATTCTTTTCAAACACAAAATTTTTTATGTTTTTCAAACTCTGTTTTTAATGTTATTATTTATTTATATCACACCGTCGCGAGTTCTCTTCAATCCGGATCCACTTGTCATTTTGGCTAAATCTTGTATGGGCACCACAGCATCCTTAAAATCTTTCCAACTTTTCGGCATTCGCTCTAACGCAGCTTGCTTCGCCGGCGGACTGATCAACTTGTCGATCAACGCGTCGGCTGCCCTCTTGCCAGCCACAGAAGCTATCCTACCACTGGCTTCGGAAGCGGCTTTCTTACCTGCATCCAAAGCCGTCTTCTTACCGACCTCAAACGCGGTCGATGAGAGTTTTCTACCCGCATTACTTGTGAATGCTCGCATTATAGAATCGACGATGCCAGAACCGCCTTGAACGTAAGTTCTGACGTATCCCCTGTTCTTTATCACCAACATATTTTATTTTTATGATATATTTTCGTTTTTTTCACTGGTAAATCGTTTTTGCCGTTTAAATACTTTTTATTATTCTAGTGTAAGAATTTACTGTTTTATTTTTGTTTGTTTGTTTGTTTTGTTTCTCTCTACTTATTATATACACATCAATCCTTCAATTCGTTCATCAGCTTTTTATACTGGTTTTATTCAAAACCTTCTGTCTTAACAATTCGTCAGATATAGCAACTATCTGATTATCTAATCCCGTGTTACCAGCCCGTCTGCTCGCCATCAACAAACTCAATCTCTGAGACAGAGCATCGGAATCGCTCGGAAGAAAAGTGGTTTCCACCCCTTTGCCGGTCACCGATTCGACGAACTTCTTGTTCATATCCCATATGGGTTTCACCACTTTCGTCCACTTGTAACCTCTGTTGGCTTTGGGTCTCGTCTCTCTGGCATCGTTATTTCTCTTCATGGCGTGGGTCTGGACCAGAATGTCTCCGTAATTGTCAAAATCCTGTTCCGTGTAATCGCCGGGCTTGTCGTAAAGGAGCAATCTCCACAGACCATCGGTCAATTCGTATCTGTTCGAACCAACAATCAATTCATCATCCCCAATATCCACTTCCGTATCACCTACAAAAATCCTTCCCTCCGAATCCTTATAAAATCCATACGACTGATCTCTCTTACCGCCACCATCATCATCGGACGATGCGACGCTACTAGTGGTGATAGTCAAAGCCGTATCGGTGTCGCTCTCGCTCATATCTGTTTGAATTCCTGTGGGAACGTAATCCGGTGTAGATTGAACGGAATACCGATTTCCAAAACTAGGAGGCAACGAACCCATTCTCAAAGAACTCTCCTTTATGGGTCTCAATTCTTCGACTATCTCCTTCCTGCTTCGCTCTTGACCCTCCGTCACGGGTTTAAATATTTTTGTGGCTTCGCGTTTCAGTTCCATCTCACCGAGACGTCTGCTCCTGTCAGCAGACTGAATGCCCTTCTTAGCACGTTCATACTGGTCTAAAATTAAATCTCGGCGTCTAGGATCCATCTGTAAAAACATCTTTCGTTTTTAATTGTTTTTATTATTTTCAAAATTAAATGTTTAATTATATTTTTTATGTTTTAAGTAATAAAAAAACTCTTTCTGTCTTAATATATAATAATCTGAAAATATTCACATCTCAACTGACTGTGTTAATTGAAGTTTAAAAAAATACGTTTAAACAGTACATGACAAACCGGTTTCTGATTTAACGCATTTTGACAGTAGTTTTTACATTTGTCAGAAGATTTTTCATTCACACATCAATTCACTGAGTGTCGAATTAAGAGAGAATCCTTTTGATCACTGCGATTGCTATCATGAATATATTAAAAAATTTACCACTCAAAATCTAATTGAGCGGAAAATGCGTTTTAAACATTCCGGATAAGTGTTTGAACGAACGCTTAACAGTCAATCTCTCTCATCAAGGCAAAATACAAATATCTATTACAGATCATCTCTTTCGAACAAAAAAACCCTCAAAACTCAATTTCTAGCCGTCCCATCAAGAGAAAACATGATTGTCTATAATACAGACCATATTCATAATCGACTCTTTTGAACAAAAAAAACCTCATTCACTCATTACGATAACATGTGTTAGTTTTTTTTACTTCAGGAAGACGTGACTGGATTCGCGAATTTCCAACACACCGACGACGACACTCTTCGTTCAGATCGAGTTTTACGAGAATCGAGCGATCCGATCACTCGATCAGCTGAGTTTTGAGAATTTTCTCATAGTGGGGGAATTCCCCTAATAATGTCATAAATGGGAAAAAACCCACCGCCTTAAAACAATTGCGGGTTCTGGACCATCTGTCTCAAAACAATTACGGGTTCTGGACCGCTGGTCTAGAGTCCCCAAAACTGTTTTTTGATGATGATCCAGAATTGTTTGCTTTTGATCGCGTTCGCCAACGATGGATCGATGGTCTGATCTGCGATGGGGACGTCGACGAAAAATTATGTACAAGATACAAGCGAAGATGTACAATTTCACCTTTTTTTTAAAAAACGCGCGTTCACCACGAGTATTTGAACGTTAAAAGCGCGATCTAGGAGTCACAACTGTACATGGGGGGATTCAAGACCATGTACAGTTTTTGTGAACAAGCGTGTGATTTAACACTGAATTCCACGTTGGTGAACGCATCGTGTAACGTATGTTGTACACGTACATGTACAAGTGGTCGTAAATCCGCCTTTATTACCTACTACCCTTTACCTAACCTGAAAAGCAGACGACACTTGCAAAAATAATTCTTGAATAACTAATTTTTTTCATTTTTTTTGTCTCAAAAACATAGGTTATGACCCCTCGTTGGAACGAGCTCGACGAGCTCGTTCCAACGAGGGGTCATAACCTATGTTTTTGAGACAAAAAATGAAAAAAATAATGAAAATTAATTGGCGATTTTTGAGAATAGCGCTGGCCGGTTTTCGCCGTTACGTTAGGTAAAGGGTTAAACAACTGCGTATAACCCCTGAATGGAACAAACTTGACACGCTTGTTCTATCAATAAGTCACATGCGTGATTTGGATTTTCTTTTAAAATTTTATCCGAGCATTTGCGAAGTGGCACGCGTCCGCTTCGTGTCATCGGTTTTTGTTAGTTACGATAAACCGTACACAACAGGCCAAAGACGACTTGCTGCAACGAACTGGGATGCTGTAATAGACAAAACATATTCTAGATGGCTCCACTTGTTCATCGGTTTCCCAGTTAATAATGGGGACGGACGTGACAACCGTTACTTATTTCCAGTTCCTTATTCGACATTCGTTATCAGCCGATAAATCGGTTGATAACGAATATCGAATAAGGAACTGGAAATATGCAACGGTTGTCACCTCTCGATAATGGAGCTTAATATGCGAGATGCAAAGTCGTTCAACAACGCAAGGTATTCTGGGGATAACACGGCTCTGTTTCCCCGGATGTGTTCGATTTCGTGGTGGAATAATTGGGGCGGTCTGCCTGGGTTTCAGTTCTTTTTAACCCTTGAACCGGAGGCTTCGGTCACGACAGGTCGAGAACGGATCGCGACACACTTGCACACCATGCGCCAAAATTTTATAAATAAAATATTGCGAAATGAAGACCAAACCCAGAAAAAAAATGTTTCAACGTTCTCGCATTTCTTCTCCGACTGGTGAGATTTTACAGCGGGGAGAATAGCGGTAAGATTTCGACCGGATCGTGACCAAGTCGCGATCTGATTGAAGATTTCTACCCGCTTTTGTGACCACAGTACTGTATTGGTGGCATATCAGAATATTATAGGCGAGTGTTTAATCGTTTGGAATGCCTCTCTCTCTCTCTCTCTCTCTCTCTCTCTCTCTCTCTCTCTCTCTCTCTCTCTTTCTCTCTCTCTCTATCAGTCACAAAAATGTTTCAATTCCGTTGTCCTTTCTGGGTTAATCTCGAAACGGCAGTCGAGTGAGAGAGTTTCCACTCTTCAATTATAAAACAAACACTGCGTCTGTAGAGAAAGTATGTTTGGGATTAATATGAAAGACTGTCAGAGACCTCGACCGTACCTTCTATACTCTGAGAGTTGCCATTAACCTTCTTGAAAATTCATAGGTCAAACGTGGATAAAAGGTATTGCACTGAGGAAAGTGAAAGCTTTTACATGTATTTGTATAGAAGTTTTAAATAGATTAAAGGTCTATACTGTTCATGTCTGTACTATAATTGTTGCTATTCAAGTATTTATTGAAATTCGATAAGAAAAATATCGAATGTTACCTCTCACAAGTGGCGTAGATTTCTTATTGGTGGATTGATAAAGTAATTTTTCCAATATTATCTTGTGATACAAAACATGGCCGCTTGCCACGAATGGCGCGCGGCAATGCTTTGCGCCTCTAATTTCTGTCGGAAATGGTTAGAGCATTGAACTTCAAACCAAATGGTCGACGGTTCGATCCTGGCCAGTAGTAACTGTGTTGTGTCCTTTGGCAAGACACTTAATCCCAATTGCTCACAGTGGTGCTGTGTATTAAGGCGCAGTGTACGTCGATGGTACACTTTCCTTCAGCCAATGCTAAACCTGCTTGTTCACGTCGATGGTGCACTTGTCTTCAGCCAATTCTAACCCTGCTTGTTCACGTCGATGGTGCTCTTGTCTTCAGCCAATGCTAACCCTGCCTGTTCACGTCGATGGTGCTCTTGTCTTCAACCAATACTAACCCTGCTTGTTCACGTCGATGGTGCACTTGTCTTCAGCCAATGCTAACCCTGCTTGTTCACGTCGATGGTGCACTTGTCTTCAACCAATACTAACCCTGCTTGTTCACGTCGATGGTGTACTTGTCTTCAGCCAATTCTAACCCTGCTTGTTCACGTCGATGGTGCTGTTGTCTTCAACCAATACTAACCCTGCTTGTTCACGTCGATGGTGCACTTGTCTTCAGCCAATGCTAACCCTGCTTGTTCACGTCAATGGTGTTCTTGTCTTCAGCCAATGCTAACCCTGCTTGTTCACGTCGATGGTGCTCTTGTCTTCAACCAATACTAACCCTGCTTGTTCACGTCGATGGTGCACTTGTCTTCAGCCAATGCTAACCCTGCTTGTTCACGCCGATGGTGCACTTGTCTTCAACCAATACTAACCCTGCTTGTTCATGTCGATGGTGCTCTTGTCTTCAGCCAATGCTAACCCTGCTTGTTCACGTCGATGGTGCTCTTGTCTTCAGCCAATGCTAACCCTGCTTGTTCACGTCGATGGTACACTTGTCTTCAACCAATGCTAACCCTGCTTGTTCACGTCGATGGTGCACTTGTCTTCAGCCAATGCTAACCCTGCTTGTTCACGCCGATGGTGCACTTGTCTTCAACCAATACTAACCCTGCTTGTTCATGTCGATGGTGCTCTTGTCTTCAGCCAATGCTAACCCTGCTTGTTCACGTCGATGGTGCACTTGTCTTCAGCCAATGCTAACCCTGCTTGTTCACGTCGATGGTACACTTGTCTTCAACCAATGCTAACCCTGCTTGTTCACGTCGATGGTGCACTTTCCTTCAGCCAATGCTAACCCTCCTTGTTCACGTCGATGGTGCACTTGTCTTCAGCCAATGCTAACCCTGCTTGTTCACGTCGATGGTGCACTTGTCTTATGCCAATGCTAACCCTGCTTGTTCACGTCAATGGTGCACTTGTCTCAAACCAATGCTAACCCTGCTTGTTCAGAGTTAGAATGTTGGGAAGTCTCGCAGTTGTTCGTCGCTGCTCGGTTGTACTGTTGTCTCTGGGAACATCGGCTTCCTCCACCGTAAAACTGCCCGACACAGAGTGACATTGGCTGTCGAAAGTGTCGTTATTTATTATTTATTTATTGGTGTTTAATGTCACATTCTTATGCACAATGGCTAATCGTGACGTGACAGTTTTATGGGTGGAGAATGCCGAGTACCCAGAAAGAATCGACGAGCAACTGTCAGCTTCTCAAGATCCTAACTCTGTTCAAGTTCCGTTAAAGCAGAGTCACAGCGGTTGAAGACATGTGCACCATCGACGTGCAGTACGCCTCAGTACACGGCTTCATGGTGCCTCCATGCAGATAACCGGGATAAAGTGCCTTGCCCAAAGACACAACGCGGGTCGTCCCGGACGGTGATCGAACTCAGAACCTCTAACATAGAGGTCCAACAGTCTACCATTGAACCACCGCGCTCCCCCGCAAGTATCGTTAAAAGACCAATAAAATATAAGAAGATAGAGTGTTATTTTATGTCAGTGCATGCGACAATACTTCGCGCCGCTAATTCCTATCATTCGTCATTCAGACATTCATGCACACTAAAAACTAAAGTGTTAAAACTGACACTTTCAAGGTGTTAAACTCATTCTAACTCTTAGGGTTTGATTCTAACACTCAAAGTGCAATGCTTTAAGCACTTAGACATTACAATCGTCAGACATCTGAAACTTGAATGGATGGCACTTCCCATGTGTCTAGCATTGCTGGTTCTTCCAGAATCGTCCATAATTTGATTTGCGCTTGGTGGGTCCATAATTAAAAGGACACAACGCAGATGACGCGGATCAGACTCGAGAGTTCGAGCCTGATCCGCGTCATCTGCGTTGTTTCCTTTTAAGTGTCGCGACATTACACTTGTCAAGTGGTATTATTGTAACACCTGTCAAGTTCTGGGATATCTACACTTGAACAAAGTGCTAGTTCAGCACTTAGTACAATGTAAGTGTTAAATACGGCACTTCAAGTGTAGTTTTTAACACTTTAGTTTTTAGCGTGTGGGCGGCGGGATGAATTCAGAACATATGGCCACGTCCTTTCGTACCACGCCATCGTATAATTTCATGTTCACGTATCACGCCACCGTATAATTTCATGTTCACGTCGATGGTGCACTTGTCTTCAGCCAATGCTAACCCTGCTTGTTCACGTCGATGGTGCACTTGTCTTCAGCCAATGCTAACCCTGCTTGTTCACGTCGATGGTGCTCTTGTCTTCAGCCAATGCTAACCCTGCTTGTTCACGTCGATGGTGCACTTGTCTTCAACCAATACTAACCATGCTTGTTCACGTCGATGGGGCACTTGTCTTCAGCCAATGCTAACCCTGCTTGTTTACGTCGACGGTGCACTTGTCTTCAGCCAATGCTAACCCTGCTTGTGCACGTCGATGGTGCACTTGTCTTCAGCCAATGCTAAGTCTACTTGTTCACGTCGATGGTGCACTTGCCTTCAACCAATGCTAACCCTGCTTGTTCACGTCGATGGTGCACTTTCCTTCAGCCAATGCTAACCCTCCTTGTCAATAAGACTAAAATCCTCACCCTCTGATTGGACGAGAGCTCAAGTAGTTATTTTTCTTTCTATGTTTACCACAGAAATCAGAAGAGAGTCTTTTATCTGATTTCTATGGTGTTTATACGTCTCCAGTAGCACGTTACCGTTTGACGTCACAACGAGAATATTTGAAATGGATTGCCAGTTCCGCAATTATTTCATCAATGGAGTGACTTGCAAGCCACTTCATTTTTCTAGATTTTTCAAACGTACAGCGGACGAAGTTCCGAATGAAGTATTGTTTAAAGTACAAATCTGTTTACGATTTGAACTAAGATGGAGTGACCTCGACCTTTATCCGATATATTGATTACTAGCGGGTGAATATCCGGCGTTGTTGCACGGGAGAAGATGGTTATATCAGATCGGTCGAGAAACGGGGGAATATATCAAGGTCACCAGTTTGAAGGTCAAGGTCAAACCGCACGGACACCCCGATAAAGTCTAAAATATCGATGGGTCAATATACCTGCACAAATGAAATTTTAGCCCGATCGGCCCAGCCGTTTTCGAAATAAAAGGTCAAGGTCATGACTTTCAAGGTCAAGGTCACCCCGCATGTCCACGGCACCCATCCCATGTTACTCGCAGGGTCAATATACCCGCACATATGAAATTTTAGCCCGATCTGCCCAGCCGTTCTCGAAATTAAAGGTCAAGGTCATCAATTCCAAGGTCAAGGTCACTCCGCACGGGCACAGCACCTATCCCATGTTACTCGCAGGGACGAATTACCCCCGTGTACAAAATTTGAGAACGATCGTTTGAGAAACGAAGGAGTTCACCAGGAACAAAGATAGAGACACTGGCACTTATTTATCCAGAGGTAAACATAAGAGGTTTATTTAGTAAACTTGTTATCGTTAAAAGTTATCTTGTTTATTTCACGGTGCATGTTTTTGGGCTATGGGTAGAATCTTATTGAAACATATACATTATTGTGATGAATTGACGGTGACATGGTCTGGGATTTGCGGCTCAGAGCTTTTGTTCAGCCTCGATGCTTCGCGTAGCGGCTGAACATAAGCTCCGAGCAGCAAATCTCAGACCATGTTGCCATCAATTCATCACAATGACATAACATCAGCAAATGTATAAATTATACTTGCCAGCGACTTTTCCTTTTTTCCTTCTTTTTTAATGGATACATGTTTTGGCTTAGCCATGGTTTAGTCTATTTCTTCTACTTCGACCACATTTGGAAGGCGGAATTCATTGGACAAAAACAACTAAATGTTATTTATATTCTTCTAGAGGAATCCCTTCGTTTTGACACATTTGGATGCCCACAAAATATTAAATTCATTGTACAGTGATGTAGCATCGGGGCGGGGGGGGGGGGAATAGGTGCCTCCTGTACCCCGCCCCTCACCCCCCCCCCCCCCCCCAGCTCTGCTACTTCTGTGTATATTTAAGAAAACCTCGTTCAGTTGATAGAATCAACAAAATCAGTAAAAAAAGAACTCTGGCCCGTGACAAACAATTCAATAATGTTTTCAAGAATCATTTGGCACAAATCGGTCATTCTGATCAGAGGCGTAAATAAACGAGGGTAGTAGGCTGGAGGTCGGGACGAGAGGGGGGGGGGTAATTTTACCAGCCCGAACTTTTTTTCTGATTTGGAGTTCTTGATATCGATTCACTTTTGCTAGTAATCATAAGCTAGGTTCTCAGTTTCACAGTTCGGGGTGCCGGAAGCTCACGGTTTTAATCCGTGATTGTCCTTGGTAAATCCGTACCGGACCCGTAGACATGACCGCAGTGTTCAAACTTCGGCACGAGGTAACCCTGGCTGTCGAATGTGTTGTTAAACCCCAATAAATAAATAGATACCTACTCAAACACTGCCTTTGAGGTATCGCAGAACTAAATATTTTCCCATAGACGACCATTATAACGTTCAGGCGGAAAAAAATATGATCGCAGCACTTTAATTTTGGCATTCAAATATCTCTGTCAAGTATAGCCCTTCAGACAACATTTTCTGATCTGAAAACATGGGGTCATGCAACAAATAAGAGAGAAAAACTGACACAAAGGGAAGTACCGGTCACGTGCACATATTTTTCAGGGAATTCCTTACAAAAACACACAAAAAGTAAATTGTATTTTTTAGGTCCAAAAGTCATCAAATCACCTTCTTTTTTTATCAGGAATATTCAACAATAATACAAGATGTCAATAGAATGTTTCAAACTTTTATTGAAACAATGGATTTTCCCAAGGCTGTTTATTTTTAGAGATTGCATCATTTCCGAGTGCAGCATTTTAAGGCGGTTCACTCTAATTTCCATATTTAGTTCCACGATACCTCAAGATGGGGTTATATAGAGACATTCCATGTACACTTGAGTTTATTCAACCTGGAAAGCCTGGAGAATTAAGTAAATTTTTGCTACTCAATGGCAGTCTCCATTCTGTGGCTTCGCAGTTGTTTCTGTGCAAGTCTTGGCTGCCAATAGGCAGCCCAGACTTGCACAGAAACAACTGCAAAGGTTCTTATGACTTCAAATATACCCAGAAATCGCCCGAGACAGCGAGTTTGGATCACATGTTCTGTTGCTGTGAAAAGTGATCAGTCGGAATAAGGCCCATAGGTTTACCAGTAATAGATATTCCAAGGCACCAATACAGCCCATGGAAACCAGGCATGGCGTTTCGTACAGTTAGCGTTGCAAAAATGTTTTTAAATGGGGCTAAATTGCAGCTAATTTGGCTTGTCCGCGATGTCCCCAAACTGGAGCAATCTAAAGGCCTGGGCATACAAATTGAGGCCTGTGGTAGGCCTACTCAACTCTGACTATTGGAGGAGGGAGCGGGGCAAACCAAATAATGTTTATTTATCCACAAATAAATTTCCAAGAACTTTTGAGTTTTATAAAAATAATTCCAACTGACAAATATTCCAACTACATCCTTAAAGCCTGCATTCGACTAAGCATGCCTCGGTGATGCAGCCGGAATATTTTATCACTCAAGACTACAGCCATCTCAGTCAAGAAAATCAGGTTTAAATCACCCACCCACCCCAATCCCAAAAGAAAAAATAGGTCATCTTCCTGATGCCCCTGGTTCTAATTCAATTAAAGAGCGAGCAAGTGACAACGAGATTAAATAGTTTTTGCGCGCCGATGGCGCGCAAGGACGATGTGGGGCAAACCCCTTTCGACCCTCGATAACAGTATAATATGTTTTACTCTATCAGCGTGGCAAAGAAGGTGAGGGTAATAGGAGTTAGGCGGATTCCATGTACTAATGGAAGTCATGGTTTCTTACTTTGTGGTAATTTAGCTGTCTTCTTGAGAACATGAGAGACCAGCGCACTTATCCACTCGGTCACCACTCTCTCTTCTTGAGAGAGTGGAGGCCGAGTGGATAAGTGCGCTGGTCTCTTCTTGAGAGAGTGGAGGCCGAGTGGATAAGTGCGCTGGTCTCCCATGCCAAAAGAAGAGAGAGTGGTGGCCGAGTGGATAAGTACGCTGGTCTCTCATGCCAGAGGTCCCGGGATCGATCCCCGGTCGGGGAACGTTCTCGAGGTGTCCGAACACTCTCTGTCAGCATCAATTGTGGGGTTGATGCTGTCACTGCGTATCGTCCTATCGGATGGGGACGTAAATGGCTGTCCTCTGTGCGGAGAGAGACACACTCCGTGCAGGCTAAAGATCCCTTCGTAGTATTCGAGAAGAGCTAGGCCACGAAGTTACCGCTATGAAGGTCATCCCACACACCTGCGCCATTTGGCCAAGGAGAGGTGTTAATATAAGTTGCATAACTTGTTCGCCACTCCTTGTAAAACAAATAAGATTAAATAAAAACAGGTTAAGGCACGTGTTCTGGATGTTTTCCGGGCAGTGTGTTTTGATGTATTCAATGTACGCTTTTGTTGTGCCGTAGCCAGTGACCTTGACTTCGCCGTATTCTGCCCTGAAGCAGATGTCAGCCAGTGCAGTGAATTCATCCCATGGTATGGACCGGAAGTCCAGCGGTTTTCTTTCTTCTTTCTCCTCGAGTGCCGGAAGTGGAGATCCGATCCGATCGGAGACTCAGGCCCAGATTGGTTGACCTCCGCCTCCTCCTCTTGGGCTTCCGTCCCCGTTGGTGAAGGGGGCGGATTGGCGAAAGTGAGGAAGGCGGTGGTGATAGCGAGACATTCGTCGTCCTCTCTTTTCCAGCCAAGCTTCCATACACCTGGCATCTCGCCGTCTGGTGGATGGAGTATTCTTTTTCTTTCTCTTGTGGACCTTTTCAGGTGATCCACTTTCCTTGCTGGACGTGGTGGTGTCCTTCAGTCCTTTCCCCGGGTGTGGACCAGTGTGGACCAGTGTGGAAAGCCCCGCGAAAGGTACTACCACTAGCTGGGGAGGGTTATTGGTTGCATTTGATGGTGAGCTGAACGCAGCCCCCATTAACCCTTTACCTAACATGAAAAGCAGACGACACTTGCAAAAAAAAGTCTTGAATAACTAATTTTTTTCATTTTTTGTCTCAAAAACATAGGTTATGACCCCTCGTTGGAACGAGTTCGACGAGCTCGTTCCAACGAGGGGTCATAACCTATGTTTTTGAGACAAAAAATGAAAATATTTTGAAAATTAATTGGCGATTTTTGAGAATAGCGCTGTCCGGTTTTGGCTGTTACGTTGGGTAAAGGGTTAACATGGACAGGCCAGTTAATTGGAGACCTGGCGATCAGTACTATCAAGGTGTATTTATCTTGCGAAGGCGGGAAATCTTTTCACTTATTAGTGAGGTGCTAATTAGGAGCTTTCAAACTTGCAACTGTACATTTCGAAAGCCAAGCACGAACCGCATGATGGAAAGTGGCAATGTCGCCTCACTTGAATCAGTATTCAATATGTATGAGATATGTGTGAGGGGTAGCATTTCACCTCAAGAACAAATATTAAACAAATAAAGATATTTTTAAAAGAGATATTATCTGTTTAACTGACACGATCATTGAGAAAACTGTCATTGTACATTTACAAAAGGAGACCTGCTAATTTCACGATACGTCAGAATGAAAACACAACACGAATTATATTGTACGACTGTTTTTGTATTTACAAATAAATCACTGGTGTGATTTTCTTCACATGGGCTATTTAATCCTTTGAACCCTGGTGGTGTCTTCCATGCCAGTTCAGTGGCAGCAATTGGAAGAGTCCATATTCATTATTTGGGGGTAGACCAATTAATATTTTCAACGTGCAGCCTGAAGGCTGCACATTGAAAATATTAATTGGTCGACCTCACATATTCACTTAACAGCCATCCTACTTAATGAAATTATGACGTATCATGTTTCTGGGTCGGTAAAGCGGACGCTCGGGTTCAACGGCCAAAGAAATGACGCGCTATCTTTCATTGGGGGAAATTTATTAAGCTAACCTCTGTGTTAACGCATGTCACAGGCTAATAAAAAGCGGTGATTGATCAAATTCAGCATACCAAGTTTCACCGAGAAAGATGGAAATATATGATTCACAACTAGTCAAGTTTGGGATCCTTTCCTCTTTCCGTCCTTACCTCAATGATTCAACGTGAACCATGATCGTCTGGTAACATAATTGTCTGAGGTAGGGGTGGAGTATGGTGCCCTGCTCATCAAGTCCGTTAATCGGGTAAGGTCGCTTAGGTTGGGTGCAGGAGGTGGGGGGGGGGGGGGTTGACCTGAGGATTTTCCAGAAATTTAGAATTCTGTCCGACACTTTTTTTACTTGCGCCATGGGCTTTTCTAGTCAGCGACTGACTTTTCGACACGAAAATGTTCCAAAAATGTGTCTCATGTATTGTGTACACACCCGCTCTTAATACTGGAGAAGGGTACGGCGAGACTACTACATGTATTTCTCCCACAGAAATCTGCACTGGTAAGTCTCACAGCGTTTCATTTATTTCACGCCACAAACAACATATAACGAAATAAATTTGCAAAATTTGTTCTGGCTATTGTTTTTGCTATTGTATACAGCATCATTGGAGCTGAGCCTGAGAAGAAAAAGAAGAATTTAAATTGGAAGCAGGAATAAATACGAGCAATTAAACACAGTTGGTAATGTTCCCCGTATTGGATTCAGTTGCGTTGGAGTTCACAGGAAGCGTCCACTTGATAAGAATGAGCTTGTGCACCACTTCAAAGATATGACGGTTCTCCTCGGTAGTCAAGAATTCTGAGCCATAAAGTAATGTGGATATATTCCTTGCAGGTGGGAGTAGATCGAGTGTATTACTGCATGTATCTGAGAACAGTGGACAGTGCAAGAGATGGTGTTCTGGTGTCTCGGAATCGCCACATTGACAGGAAGGTGTAGGTGATAAATGATTATCATATACAAGTGAGAATTTAAGCTACGACAGCGCAGTCTCAGCCTACAGTGGTATATTTGTGCTGTGCGAGATTTCGAACCACTGAAATACAAGGGTGGTCGGAGGTTGCCATCAATCAAAAAGGTCTTGTAGCTGATCAAAGATGAGTTTTTGCGGATAGAAAAAGACATTTTGTTCCATTGTTCGGTAACGCTGGGAATGAAAAAAGACTGATACAAGAGTGTCCGAGCAAACGGAACTCTGTGGTTGTGAGATGACCGGAGGTTGAGGGATGGGTTTGACGATCAGATGGGCGGAAGAATCCTATTTGCAATATATGTGAGGGACAGGGGGACATTTGATGATACATTTTGAAAAACTGCATTAGCTTATGTTTACATCGCCTTCCTTGTAGAGAATCCCCCGTGCGTTTCGGAATAAATCAGTGACTTACTGGTACTAATGGTTGCCCCGGTTATGATCCTTGCTGAACTCAACCGATTTGGAAACAATAAAAAAATAGTCCGTCATCGCTGAGAGTGGAATGCGATGCTGGGAGTGGAATACCATTTTTGGCGAGTGGGAATGTGAATACGATTTGTTTTAGGGGAAGAAAAACGAATGAATATAAAACAAGAAAAGCATCGCAAAGCGATTCCAATTCCCCTCAAACAAACATATAAGAAAAAAAAAATCACAATCAGGCCCTTAAAATTTACATGGATGATGTTTTATCACAGAAAGTTTGACATGTCAGTACAGGCAATGAAGATTGGATTACTTCCAATTAACCCTTTGTCAGGGACACCTGAGGCCCCGTAAGGTCTGGGCTGACGTGGGGTTATTTAGTCCCGCTGATGAAGTTGCGGGAAAATTAGACCAACGTGGAGGGGCGGAATCCAAGTGTCGCGAACTCGGCGCAGGGAGCTGAGTTAGACCGACGCCGTGATTCCTCCTCTGTCAAATTGGCCTGAAATAGGTTCGATTTCCGTTAGGTGTGATTCCTAATCACTTCAGGCTGTATAATGGAAAGAATGATTTAAAGTAACAACGATTCTTTTATTTACACATAAAAATAAATCCGTTTCAATATTTCAACAATCAACAATTCGATTCTTTTCACAGAAAATGGGTCGCTAGGGTTAAACAATTCTCAATAATCATATAGTCATTCTATAGCCCTGTGCTGGCACTATAGTCTACACACTGGAAATGTTACTACCGTGGGCTCGCCATAAGAGCTTCACAAATCTGAAATGTTATTACTGTGAGCTCGGCATAAAGAGCTTCACCCGCTTAGGCTCAAATGTCAACGTCTGCGCGTAACTGTACCTCTGGCTGTCGGAGGGTTCCGACCAGCAATGTTCGTCATCTATAAAGCCACCGTACTTCTGATTTGGGTCAGATATTGTCTACTCATACCTTATGTGCCTTTTTGAAAGTCCTCCGTGAAAGTCCTATTGAAATATTCACCGTTCCTGGTTGAATTCACGATTCACAAATGCCCCTTTTTGTGCTAGGGCGAAATTGTCACTCACACCGATCTCCAGTCGGTATTACGATGCTTCGACAGCAAAACAAACTACTCCGAACGCAATCAGTCTGACGCTTCAAAGGGTTAATACGCACAATACAATTAACCTACACTTCTGACTATTGCAGGCTGATACCTGCTACTCGACAATCTAAACTTTAACGTTCCACCTGGGGTGTTCCTACTCACGACACGAATTCGGCCCCGTAGCCGCCTATCAACGTTAAGCTAAATCAATCATGGAATGCCCTCTCTGGCGATTCCAGCCGTTTCAGGGTCCTGTGATCGAAGGTACCCTTATGCCAGGAAACAGAGTCCGCCTGTCCTGAACTTCACCAACGTGTGTGTGACCCCAAGTGTGTGTCTAATGCTCTGCTCTTCCAGGTATATATACTTTTTACCCTAAACTGTCAGGTGGACGGACGCTCATCCATCCATCTGTCAAAACGGTGGGAGATGGCGTATATCGAGACAGAATCAATACAAGTCATCTCGCGCGTGACTTAACGGTGATTTCACTTGTCGAGAAAACCGATTCGTTCTTGCCATTATTGTTACCTAATGATCAGGTGACGATACGATAGACATTTCTATCGTTTTAGAATCTCGTTTCTCAATTGACCGTGACGATATCTTGACACCAACCGATTACGTCTCGTAAGACTCGCGACTAAATTAAATGAGATTAGACCTTATCTAACATACCGTTTCTCCCCTGGGTCCCTGCGCTAAAGCTGGATATACACCACGTGTGTTTTTTTCCAGCTTTACAGAGAAGTGAAATTCATGTAGGTTTTTCGCCTTGATGCGGAACATATTTTGAATTTACAATATCTTTAAATATGAGGCCCCTTGCCCCTATATTTAGGCTAGCTTTGCCCTGACTACTCCCTCCCCGAGAGAAACACCCTGTGTGTCTCTTAAAACACAAGGGGCGAAGCCACGCACGCTCGCCTCTCACACCTTTTTACGATCTACCATCATGTTCAAGACTACAAAACTGTACCCTAGTGGTCGTGGGGTTCATGACCGGGCTCATGCGTCGGCCATACCGATTCCCACGACACACACGCTACCACATGCTCCCGTCTTGCGGGTTTACATATGGAGAGTAGCCTTATTCTTAGATTTGCAGCACTCTCTCTCTCTCTCTGTAATACTATATATTTACACCTAAACATACACATTTTTATACACATTCGCCCATTTTGCAAACAGTTCACCTGGCACTCACTCCGACGAGTAACCCCGTCCGCGCCTTTGCGTCAGATGGGTTAATTCCAACGGAGTGTAACTTCGCCTCCCATTCCCCTATGACTTGTGAAGGGGCAAACGACCCCTGCATTATGCTGAGCCTCACCCTCGCAAAGCTCACCCAGGGGATTAAAATTGTGACGCACACACTCACACATGCAACACACAGATTTCCCGACCGCGCCTTTGCGACAGACGGGGTTAGTGTATCCCACACTTACAAAAACTCGACACACAGGCTCCTCGTCCACGCACATGCGACGAACGGGGCAGTATATCTCACATTCGCACTCACAAACAACTCTAGTCAGCAGTCAGAGCAATAATAATGCTAAAAATAAGAAAATTCCTTCCGGGCCTTAACACCGGGTTTACGAAACTCATCACCTCACCCACAAAAATATTTGCGACTGGAGCCCCCGTCCCAGACACCAGGCCCACAGCCACCCAACTATTGCTTCTTTATAACCACCGACCATTGGTAGGGGCCCGGTTCCCAGTATCCCCTTGGGTAACCCTTGACACACCCCTACTTCTCGCCCCGCCATTTCTACGGGTATTCCACCAGGGTCCCCATACCCTGTCGTTGTCGCATTCCCAAGAGCTTCCCTTGGCGCTATATCCCCCAGGCTCACTCGTCCCGGCGACTACCGTCGTTCGAACGACACTGGCCGCCCTTGGCCCGTGTGCCGTCGACCTCCCGGTCCATTGCGACGACTTCTTGCGCACCTTGGGCGCTGTGCGCCCCCGGCACTCACTGCGTGGTCTCCACCACCTAGGATGCTTCTCCTTTGATTTGTGGACCCTTTCCTCGGCCCCTTGGGCACCCATCTTAGCGGTCCCATCCACTTTGACACCCTCAACTTGTGTTGACCCGTGCCCCCTCAATTCTGGGGAAGTTTGCCCATCCATTTGTGTGGGTCTGGCCTCCCCTCTCCAAACGGGTGACACCGACTTCTTGGGGCGCTCAGCTCCCCCACATAAATTTGCTTGAGGGTTTTTCCCCAATGACCCCTTTGGGTTCCCTCGCTGTTTGGCGTTTAGCCTGGACCGCCTGCGGCCACTTCTCCTTAATTGGATAGGAGTCGTCCCTCCCGAAACTTTCCGACATTTCGTCGTGTAGGGGCCATTCCCTGGACCGTCGGATTGGTTCCCCCTGGGAACCTTCCCTTCCTTACTCGTTGGGCCCTCACTTGGCCCCCTACCCCTGGACCATAACTCATCAGGGCTTGCCCTGACCCCTGGGATATTACCTATGATCAGGTCATACACAGGTGATTCAATGCACATGGCTTCCACTTCGCCACAATAAAATGGGGTATCCACAGTTATCCTCGCGATGGGGAACCTTCTAACGTTCCCATCTATCAAAATACACAAATGATCGCGCCCCAACAATTGCTTGTCGTCAACCAGTTGCTTTCTAACCGCTGGAGAGGAGCACCCAGAATCCCGGAGCAGACGGATCTCCCTTTGTCCCACATACCCTGGGTACACTGGCATATCAACCTTCTCCTGCGAAGTTGTGAGCCTCTCACACATGCCACTTATTATCGGGGCAACCTTCCCGCCTTCCAGCCTTAATTCTCCCTCTTGTATACATTCCCGGAGGGGACTGTGTTCTGGACCGATAGTTTGACAGAACGCTGCCGTCTGTCTACTGGGCCCTGGATCTACGCGGTCACCTTGCTTCCAACCCCTTGGTGCTGCGTTCCCGACCCCCTGCTGAGGTGGTCCTAGCCTGTTTCTGCCAACAGTCCCTGGCAATATGTCCCCGCTTGTTGCAGATGAAACAAGTTGTGTCTTTGGGGGTATTCCCATTCCGGCTGGCCTGCGACGCAGGCGGATTGGGGTGGTGTTGCCTTACGGGTGCCATTGCCAACCCGTTTGCTCCACCCCTAGCCGATTTGGGTGCGTTTACACTCCCACCGTGGGCTTCGAGGTAGCGCTCTGCCACAGTTGCCATCTCATCATAGGTGGGCGGACCCCTTTCCTTGATGAACAGGCCCAACTCCTTGGAGCATGTAGTTAAAAACTGCTCCCGGAGAAATAGATCTCGCAGGGCTCCATATGACTCATTCACTTCTGCGAGATCAGTCCAGCGGTCAAAGTACCGACTAGCTCGGGCAAAATACTGAGGTACTGTTTCTCCCTTCTCCTGCTTAATCTCTCGGAACTTGGTCCGGAATCCTTCTTCAGTGAGCTGGTATCTCCGAAGGATGGCATTCTTCAGCTCACCGTAGTCGTTAAGAAGTGCAGGAGGCATACTGGTATAAGCCTCGAGGGCTTTACCTGACAACAAAGGGCTCAAGCACATAGCCCATGTGTCTTCTGGCCACATTTGACTGGAGGCAAAACGCTCGAACCTCTCCAAGTACGAGTCCAAGTCATCTGTGTTTTCATTGAAATGAGCGAGATGGGGGCGTGGGGCATGAATTGCTACCCCTGCACTCCCATCCCCCGAGCGCCGACTTTCATTCTCCACATCGGCCCTTGCTCTGAGGAGCTCTAATTCTCTCTCGTGCCTCTGTTGTTCGAGCTCTCGCTCTGCCTCCCTTGCTAATTGGGCTTCCCTCTCTCTCGCCTCATTTGCTAATTGAATCTCTCTCTCTTTCGCCTCTCTTGCGTCTTTCTCACGCTCTCGTTCTAATTGGGCTTCTCTCTCCCTCGCCTCGTTTGTTAATTGAATCTCTCTCTCTTTCGCCTCTCTTGCGTCTTTCTCACGCTCTCGTTCTAATTGAATCTCTCGCTCTTTTGCCTCCCTTACTGCTTGGGCCTCTCTCTCTCCTTTGCGTCATTACGTAAGGCAATCTCCTTGGCCTCACGTTTCTGTTCATCTTTAACGAACTTCTGAAGTTCAGCTCCCTCAAGGCCCATTTCCTTGCCTAATGATACCAGTTGGGCGAGGGGTGTAACAACATCCATTTTGATTTTTTCTTTCTATCTTCAACACTCGTCAGAAAGAATGAAGAAGGAAAAGAAAGAAAGAAAAAAAAATATGGCAATTGATCCTAATTTACCTCTGTAATTTAACGTAATTAAACGCACCAAATATTCTGAAACCTACCGCAGTTATAGTGGCTATTAAGTATCCTTTTGGGGACTACTGTATTGCGATATTAAACCCTTGAACGGCATCAACTGACCGAACGCGTCAAAACCTAAACAGAACCGCCGTTAAAATAAAACAAAATTTCCATATAGCCATTTTTTACCTTTTAGAAATATCCTGGTTAGCGCTCGCCAATCAATGTCAGGGACACCTGAGGCCCCGTAAGGCCTGGGCTGACGTGGGGTTATTTAGTCCCGCTGATGAAGTTGCGGGAAAATTAGACCAACGTGGAGGGTCGGAATCCAAGTGTCGCGAACTCGGCGCAGGGAGCTGAGTTAGACCGACGCCGTGATTCCTTCTCTGCCAAATTGGCCTGAAATAGGTTCGATTTCCGTTAGGTGTGATTCCTAATCACTTCAGGCTGTATAATGGAAATAATGATTTAAAGTAACAACGATTCTTTTATTTACACATAAAAATAAATCCGTTTCAATATTTCAACAATCAACAATTCGATTCTTTTCACAGAAAATGGGTCGCTAGGGTTAAACAATTCTCAATAATCATATAGTCATTCTATAGCCCTGTACTGGCACTATAGTCTACACACTGGAAATGTTACTACCGTGAGCTCGCCATAAGAGCTTCACAAATCTGAAATGTTATTACTGTGAACTCGCCATAAAGAGCTTCACCCGCTTAGGCTCAAATGTCAACGTCTGCGCGTAACTGTACCTCTGGCTGTCGGAGGGTTCCGACCAGCAATGTTCGTCATCTATAAAGCCACCGTACTTCTGATTTGGGTCAGATATTGTCTACTCATACCTTATGTGCCTTTTTGAAAGTCCTCCGTGAAAGTCCTATTGAAATATTCACCGTTCCTGGTTGAATTCACGATTCACAAATGCCCCTTTTTGTGCTAGGGCGAAATTGTCACTCACACCGATCTCCAGTCGGTATTACGATGCTTCGACAGCAAAACAAACTACTCCGAACGCAATCAGTCTGACGCTTCAAAGGGTTAATACGCACAATACAATTAACCTACACTTCTGACTATTGCAGGCTGATACCTGCTACTCGACAATCTAAACTTTAACGTTCCACCTGGGGTGTTCCTACTCACAACACGAATTCGGCCCCGTAGCCGCCTATCAACGTTAAGCTAAATCAATCATGGAATGCCCTCTCTGGCGATTCCAGCCGTTTCAGGGTCCTGTGATCGAAGGTACCCTTATGCCAGGAAACAGAGCCCGTCTGTCCTGGACTTCACCAACGTGTGTGTGACCCCAAGTGTGTGTCTAATGCTCTGCTCTTCCAGGTATATATACTTTTTACCCAAAACTGTCAGGTGGACGGACGCTCATCCATCCATCTGTCAAAACGGTGGGAGATGGCGTATATCGAGACAGAATCAATACAAGTCATCTCGCGCGTGACTTAACGATGATTTCACTTGTCGAGAAAACCGATTCGTTCTTGCCATTATTGTTACCTAATGATCAGGTGACGATACGATAGACATTTCTATCGTTTTAGAATCTCGTTTCTCAATTGACCGTGACGATATCTTGACACCAACCGATTACGTCTCGTAAGACTCGCGACTAAATTAAATGAGATTAGACCTTATCTAACATACCGTTTCTCCCTGGGTCCCTGCGCTAAAGCTGGATATACACCACGTGTGTTTTTTCCAGCTTTACAGAGAAGTGAAATTCATGTAGGTTTTTCGCCTTGATGCGGAATATATTTTGAACTTACAATATCTTTAAATATGAGGCCCCTTGCCCCTATATTTAGGCTGGCTTTGCCCTGACACCCTTTGCCCAACGAATCGCCCGCCTTCGCCCGCGTAATATGCAAATTCAGCAGTTGAAAAAATATTATTTTTCAAAACATTTCAACAAAACCATATCATGTGACCCCTCGTTGTAACGAGCTCGTCGAGCTCGTTCCAACGAGGAGTCACATGATATGGTTTTGCTGAAATTTTTTGAAAAATTTTAAAAAATGATATTTAAAATAATAAATTTTGATATCGTCTGCGTTGGGTAAAGGGTTACCCACCTCACACAATATCCAAATATCTTATTATACTTTACATTTTTCCAAATTTGTCGCCAAAATTTCAGCAAAACTAGATTTCGGAATTTTCAAACTCAGACTTTATTAATTTTTTTGTCAAGTTTAGGAGAATTGTTGGGCGAAGGGTAAAATAACTTGAGTTTTCTGTTTTCGAGAGACAAGAATAAATACTAGTTACATAATGAACAAGTGTTTGACCACCGAGGTGGTATTAGTCCCCTACGGCGTTTTTGTGACATAAGGTGTTTTGTCACAGAAGACACTAGAGTATATAAGCATCTTGGATTTTGAAAAAAAATATTGAGCGTGCATAATCCCCTCACAACCCTTTATCCATGTACCATATATGGAAGGCGTAGCTTGAATCATGTTGGAGGGAGGGGTGGTAACACAAAATAGAGAAAAAAGCTTAAAAAATACAACACAATGGCCGCCATTCTGCCATCTTGGATTTTGAAAAATAAATATTGACTGTGCATCATCCCCTCAGAACCATTTATCCATGTACTAAATATGAAAGGTGTAGCTTGAAGCATATTAGAGGGAGAGGTGGTAACATAAAAACAGACAGACAGACGGACGGACGGACGGACGGACGGACGGACGGACGGACAGACGGACGGACGGACGTTCCAACTATTTGGGTTTAAGGGCTACGAAAAAAACATTTTATATGTCCATCACCTTATTTTAGCCAGAATCCCCACCCCCTCCACCCTAGAACTTATATTTAACCCTAACCCCACCCCATCTACTCAAAAACCACACCCTAACTCTAACCCTACCATACCCTGACCCTAAACCTTAAAACCCCACCCCTGACCCTAACCCCCACCCCACTGGGACCTAACCCTCCCCAACCTTAAGATCTACTCTGGGGCTACCCCTAACCCTAACCTAACCCCACCCCTGACCCCACCCTAGCCAGACCAAAAGGATTAGGGGCTATTTTTTGGTGTAGGGGCTATAAAAACTAAAACCCCACCCCTGACCCCAACCCCCACCCCCTGGGTCCTAACCCCCTCCAACCTTTAGCCCTGCCCTGGGGTTATCCCTAACCCTAATCCCACCCCTCTCCTAACCCTAATACTACCCTAATTTCGACTAACCTCCTAAAAATAATTGCTCCTAAACAGGTTTAGTTGGCCCGGACAGACGACGGAGTGCAATCCTATAGTCCCCTTATGGTTCCCGTAGGGGACTAATAATGATCGGAGTCGTGTACAGAAAATACTAAACTTTAGATCCCTTTGATGTATGTGGTCAATAATTCCTCCATCCCTGTGAGTAGGTTCTGTGATTATCTGCTGAAACCCATGCTCAATCATTAATTCTTTTAATTTGGTGTAACTGGCTTCCATATTGAAGTTCCCAATAATTACACAAGGTAGTGATTCATTCAGTGAAGATATAGAGAGTAATCGTTTGACTGGACTGGTTACGTGAAATAATTCATGACATTACGTGTACACTCCATATAAAACCGCACTTCGCGTACCCCACTTTTTGTGTAGAAAAGTGGGGTACCCAAGTGCGGTTAGGAGAGAAGCATTACATAATCAATTAGTGCTCGACGAGAAATTTCTTCCAGAGTCTGAACCTGATTAGCAATATTAGTCTTCAGTCAGCGAATTTTTAAAACCTGCATTTCATAAAATAATGACATGAAAATATTATATCTGTCTTTTCCAGATCATTGTATCCCGGAATAATGTCCGCTTTTAAACAATTCGCCCAATATTTTTCGAGATATTTAACTTGTTTCCGTATTAAAATAAAATGTTTTGCCGATATGTCATTTGGATTCCCCCCTGTATAATTAAAGGTAAGTTTATCGCCATCGAACATGATCTTGTCCACCTTCATTCTCGAAACATTTCATCGAGACATTTTTAAATAAAATTACCAAATAGAGGAAGTATTTTAAAATAAAACGTATTCTGTGCGTTGCTATGTTTTTTGAACAATAATGTGACAGTCTCGGCGAGACATCCTGTCTTTACGAAGTGCGGCCCCTATTTTTCAGACTCGGGATCATTACGAACTCGGCATATGATTTAAATATCATTGCAGATAAGCTGCTTCACGTTTACCTCAGTAATTATTTTTGACGAACTAAATTGAGAATGAAACAGAATTAATAAATAAACCCATCTGCTCCTTCCGGTCATTTTCGTAACAACTCGGGTGGATTTTTCAAATTAAGTTCAGTCTTCGTAATCATGAAACTTTAGAAGCATGAGAGACGTACGAATCATGGCCTACGGTAAACAAATTTATAGTGCAGTTTAGGAAGTGGAAGGCACCCACAATGGGATTTTCTTGTCAACTTCCAATATCTGAAAAAGGCATGAAAAATTGGTGGCCGGTAGGTATTTGCCCCTTAAACGGTAGATTTTGCCCACATTTGCTTCCCACGTCCATAACACACACACACACAAACTCTCTCTCTCTCTCTGTCTCACCCAACCCCCCCCCACCCCACCCCCCGTAACCATGGCGTATTCACGCCTCCCATGAGTCAACGATCGACAGTATAGTCTCTCCACTTTTAAATCTGATCCGCCGCGTCTGGAAATATTCTCCCTTAAAATTTTATATATTTTTCTTTTTCTACAGCTTGTGGCCCTCATTAACGGGGGAGGGGAGCATTCCAATGAGGGGCCAAAAACTATGTGACTGAAACAAAATATGGAAATTCACAACGCCAATGACCGAATTTGGCCAGCACTCAGGCTATACAAAAATCTGCATTCAGATTTTATTATGTTTAAGTTTTTGTTTCAAAAACATAGCTTATGACCCTTCATTGGAACGAGCTAGTGGATTTTGAGTCTTTCCATTGAGGGATCCCAAGCTCTGTTTTGAGACAAAAAAATCAAATTTTTAGTTATTAAAGAATTTATCTTGCAAGTGCCACCTAGTCCTGTAGGCGGGTGGAGACTATTGGATCACCGGATTTATCTTCCTAGCATTTGGTACGTTTTTTCTTGGAAATAGTATGTTTATTTTCGTGGCTGGAAACTGGGTAGACTGATAACATTTTGGCCAGACGCTGTCGTCTGTATGTTGGTGTTTTGATAATAATAATTCTCCCCAGCCAGCATGGGTTTCTTTTCAATTGATGCTTCAAATGCTTCGGCCCTTTGACAGATTAATAAGTAAATTAGCCTTAGAAAAGGTGTTGAACATATGACATACCAGTATACAATTAAGCTCAATTTGTTACTTCTGTTCAGTGGCGTGTTAAATTAAATCCTTTGTTTGTTCTTAATCCCCAAGAAAATGTTAAAAGAAACGAAACACTGGCTACGTTTCATCATATCACATCCCCCAAATATAAAAATATTCACAGGAAACATTTTTAAAATCTCCTGAAATTTAGTGCTTGCGCGGTCTCGAGTCCAATGATATTAGCTACAAATAAGATACTTCATTAGTTGAAACTTTGGATATTTAGTGCTTAACACGATGTCTTGATCAAGTAGTCCAATAATATTAGCTATGAACACGCGTCTCATCAAGCTTTATTTATTTTTTATTATTTGTTGCTAATATTATTGGTGGACTGTTTCATTATCCACATCATAGTATGATGCCGCAACACTACCACCGAGTTAGGGGGAGAACGGTTTGAGTTTCGCCGAATTGAATAGAGCATGCGTTTTGGCCCTAATCTTTTCAAAATCAGCCCCCCCCCCCCCCCTTCAAAAAAAAAGAAAAAAAAAAAAAAGAATGGGAGCCAAAACTCGTTTTATCACCAATATCAGTCACCGCTGATATGACCGATTCCCCGGGTTGAATAAGATGTCACAACGTTGTTCTCATGACCATAAACTCAAGTAATGTATTCCTGGGTGGCGTCATTTCGTTCCCGTGGGGACACACTTCATCGATCGGAATGGTCCCGAGTTGAATTATGATACCGTGTTTTGAAGTAGCTCCATGAAAAAGATGAGAAAAGCACGGATCGGGTTTACCCAAATTGGATCTGATCCGTGTTTTGAAGATAATCTCCCCCGTGTCTGGGGTTTCATAGCGGCTGTCAGATAGAATAAAAAATGCGTTTTAATTTAACATTTGGGCGGATAATGATGTTATATCCCGGGCGAAAAGCAGATAAATTGCCAGTATGTTCAAAAATCAAAAAATGTGTAGTTATCTGTACCCGTCCATTTCGGTTGAGAATCAGAATGTTTTTTTCAACAACAATGACCTCGATTAAGCGAGTTCAGACTATTTTATATCATGTAAATCCAATAGATGGAAGAGCCACACTGCTTCACGGGGTCGTCAAAGATTTATTAGAACACAAAACGTGAATTATTGGACCGATTTTCACATTCAAAGGATTCTTTTGATCCAGAAAATTCTCTCCAAAAATATTTCAGGCACAGAAAAAGGATTTTGTGAAGAAAACTTATTATGTTAATTGCGAGGAGTGTACAATCAACACTGATTAATGAGTAAATAACTGCTGTTATATAATCATACATAACGCACTCAGTCGATATTGGAATAATTTTCTTATATGGAGTGTACACGTAATGAGAGGTGAGGGACGCTGCGTAAACACGAGTGCGCGAATGCGCACGAGTGTTTTACAATATAGTCCCTCGCCTCGAATGAATTATTTCATGGAGCCAGTCCAGTCAAGCGATTACTCTGTTTATTATTTTTCATTATTAACGATAATTATATTATTTAACCCTTTACCTAACGTAACGGCCAAAACCGGCCAGCGCTATTCTCAAAAATCGCCAATTAATTTTCTTTATTTTTTTCATGTTTTGTCTGTAAAACATAGGTTACGACCCCTCATTGGAACGAGCTCGTCGATCTCGTTCCAATGAGGGGTCGTAACCTGTGTTTTTGAGACAAAAAATGAAAACAATAGTTATTCAAGAATTTGTTTTGCAAGTGTCGTCTGCTTTTCATGTTAGGCAAAGGGTTAAAAAAACAAAAACAATGAAGTCCACATTACACCCAGGGCAAAGCGTCTTCGTTTGCGCGCATGGATACATGACACAATTGTTGATTGCATAATTCACTTGTTAAGGTATCGTTTATAATCAAACCGAGAAATCCCAGTATTATTTAGTTATTGATGTTTAAGGTCAAATATTTATGCACAATGGCTAATCATGACCGTGACAGTTTTACGGGTGGAGGAAGCCGGAGTATCCGGAGAGAAACACCGAGCAACGATGAGCAGCTGCCAGCTCCCCAACATCGTAACTCCGCACTGCAGCACAGGCAGGGTTAGATTGGTTGAGGACATGCGTACCATCGACGTGCAGTACGCCTTAGTACACGGCGTCATCGTGCCCCCACGCGGGCAATGGGGATGAAGTGTCTTGGCCAAGGACACAACGCGGTTGCCGCAGGTGAGATTCGAACCGAGGACCTCTCGGTTGAAGCCTGCACCTCTACCTTCTGAGCCACCGCGCTGGAAATCCCAGTAAATCACACTTTGGAAAGTAATAAAAATTGTTATCTTTGAAATTTTCTAACCGATTTTCTCCATGCTTCTCCATGCTTCGGAGGATAGTAAATTGCGATCAACATAACATTTTCAAACAACTTAATTGCAAAGTACTCTATTGATGCATCAAACATAATTTGTTGAAACTGAAAAGTGTTCTTGATACAAAATGAAATTCCATGATCAGAATGATGGGAAATAGCATGAGATTTTGAAAGATTCAAAGGATCTAGATTTTTATTGTGAGGTACGCATGTCTCTGTCAGGGCTAGAATGTCTGCATTCAACAGATTACTGTACTTTTGAAGGCCTTCATAATGATGTGACCCACCTTTAAACTATTGTCATGGTAAGTTTTTAAAAACTTTTACAATATAGTCCCTCGTCTCGAATGAATTATTTCACGTAACCAGTCCAGTCAAGCAATTACTCAATTTATTACTTTTCATTATTAACGATAATTATATTATTTAACCCTTTACCTAACGTAACGTTCAAAATTGGCCAGCGCTATTCTCAAAAATGGCCAATTAATTTTCATTATTTTTTCATTTTTTGTCTCTAAAACATAGGTTATGGCCCCTCATTGGAACGAGCTCGTCGAGCTCGTTCCAATGAGGGGTCATAACCTATGTTTTTTGAGACAAAAAATGAAAATAATAGTTATTCAAGAATTTTTTTTGCAAGTGTCGTCTGCTTTTCATGTTCAGAGTGAAATGGGCTTTCGATTGTGAGGCGTTCCATTTCCTAAAGTGACTTCTTGTTTACAAATGGCATCTTTTTTTAATCCAACAAGATGAAGCCCTGTATTTTGTTTACTCTGCTCAATGCAACATAAGCTTGACCAAGAAACCTTCTACCATCAGCGCATGGTGGTACCACAGTGTCCAAAGTACGGCTTTGAATTCCGTGTATAGTAGCAACAAATGCTAAAGTCAAAGGATATTATACTCTTGTCATTTTCATGTTAGAGAACTGTGCAATAAAGTACTTGGCAACTTCGGCTTTGATTGGTGCAAAGTTTTGAAACTTATGGGCTGCAGAAGTCCTTTCTTTTAAGTCAACATTGTTACTGAAGAAGTTTACAAAAATTATCCCTTTCAACAAATCGTTTTTGGGAAAACAGAAATGTTTGACCGTCCCTTGGGCAACATTAACAAGTCCGTCTGACACATCAATATTGAGAGTTAAATATACAACGGCATCAACTGCTAAAGATAACTGATTGTGAAGTCCTGATGTTTGGTGATTATCATCTTTTACTAGGGATAAATCAAGTGATTTCTCTGGAGAGTCTGAAGGCTTCTCTCTCAGTGGTTGCAGTAAGAATCACAACAGTCCATCCCAACCTATGTAAAACATTTATTAACTGTGTGATAAATAGCCTTTATGGTGTTAGATTTCCCAGTGCCACCGCCACCACTTAGAAATATATGAAATGGTTCTGGGTTCTTTGCATATGAATGTTTATGCTGCACCAGGGGTGTATGAAGTCATGCAGAAGTCTTTGGCTTTTATTTTGTGATCTAATCAAGTTCCTGTATTCAGTAAAAGATGTTGATAAATGTGTACATTCTGCCGTGTGTGATCTTGTCTCATGCTGACGTGGCAAAATATGTTGTTGTAGATCGTCGTTTTCAGGATATACATGTACGTATTCCGGGTCAATTTCCATCTGAGCGTGGCAATCTGTTTCTTCATAGCTTACTTCAGACAACGTTCTGTTCCAAACATGTTCAGGGGGTCCATTATTTTTCAAGTCTGGAAGAGCTTCATCTATAATCAAACTATCCTTTTCATACTTCTGCATATTTTCATTTCTCATATGCTTGACTTGGTCAAATTTCGACTCATATGATCCTGGCCCCGCCACTGGTCAATGTGTCTTGCAGATATTACAGGATTTCGTCTTTGCCAGTGACACTTGGTTGTGTAATCCATATTGTCAGTATCACTATTATCAAACTCTTCACCATACAATTCAGCAATCACTTTTATAATTGAATGCCAACTCAATTCTGCCACTGAGAAAGTCATAGAGAATGTGTATGGTCCCAACTGTCGTAACTTGGCAAGACAATCATATTGCATTTTCAGCCAGACTGCTGGAGATCCTCTCACATTTTAAGCACTCTGTATCCTTCATCATATTTTAGATTTCTTGCAAAATCATTAGTTTTAACCCTTTATCTAACTTGAAAAGCAGACGACACTTGCAAAACAAATTCTTGAATAACTAATTTTTTTCATATTTTGTCTCACAAACATAGGTTATGACCCCTCATTGGAACGAGTGATCATAACCTATGTTTTTGAGACAAACAAAATGAAAAAATAATGAAAATTAATTGGCGATTTTTGAGAATAGCGATGGCCGGCGTCGGCCGTTACGTTGGGTAAAGGGTTAATTAATCCAGCTGTTAGGTTTTCCATGTCAAAAGAATCTTGTTTACCTTTTTTTAAAAGCAATTGATATATTTTGGTGTATTTGCAGAGCTGCTGTCGGATACTGTGCAAAGAATAAGTACTCTGTGCTTTCTGAAAATCTTTTATCCTTTCCCAGGAGATGCACATTAAAATATTGTCTTAGTGTAAGTTTCCTTTTGAATTAAAGCCAAATGTTCAGCAGGAAATAGTTTGGGAAATGAAAATCATTCACAGTTCAAGTCCGAAAGCATGTTCAGAAGTGTCTGACCTTCTCTGAGTGCAATACCCAAAACTGGATCTTTTTCTGAGTTTCCATTTTCTGGCTGTCAACATGTATCAAAATGAATAGTTTTATTATTTGTATCCATTGTACTTCTTGATTGACGAGTATTATCTTCTCCATAAAGAGCCCCTTCATCAAAGATGGGGGGGGGGGGGGGGGGGCACTCAAAATTTGCAAGACGTGACGTCCTATTTTTTATTCGGCTCCTTTTTACACCCACCCACCCACCCACCCACTACGTGCAAATTTTCTACTACTGTTCTCAGACACCCACCCCTACGCCCCCATTAAAATCCAAAATAAACTTATAAACTTAGTAAGCACAACTGTCTTTAGGGGGTTTTCATAATGTTCTTAACCCTTTACCCAACGTAACGGCAAAAACCTGCCAGCGGTATTCTCAAAAATCGCCAATTAATTTTTATTATTTTTTCATTTTTTGTCTCAAAAACATAGATTATGACCCCTCATTGGAACGAGCTCGTCGAGCTCGTTCCAATGAGGGGTCATAACCTATGTTTTCGAGACAAAAAATTAAAAAAAAATAGTTATTCAATCATTTTTTGGCAAGTGTCGTCTGCTTTTCATGTTAGGTAAATTTTCATTTGAATTGTTCCCAAAATATTGTCTGCACATTTTCTACATTTCGAACAAGACACTCACCCCCTACTAACGTGTGACATTTTCCCAGTTTAAGCCCAATATTCTCACATATAAAGCCTCCTAATGTTATATTTATGTTAAGAGTGTGATGTACAACATCATCTTTAAGGTTTGAAACACAAATGATGGTATATATTAGCTGATATATTGATATATTTTTTAAAAATTCAAAAAATTGCACAAGTTGGAAATGCACATTTTTGGCGCACTCAAGAGACCCACCCACCCCTACGTCACGTCTTGCAAATTTTTGGTAGCCTCCCCCTGCCTTCTTTACAGTTTTCTGAGTCTGTAGAATATGTTGTTAGTGATACATTTACATCGGAACCTTCCCAGTAGCTACAACCAGGATGGGGTTCATTCAAACTAGACTCGTCAATTATGTTTTGTAAATTCAATTTCTGTTGTAGTAATAGTTTTCTGTTGTTCAAGATATTTAGAGTCTACGCGATTTGTACTTGTTGATAGATTAAAGTCTGAATTTTCCCAGCAGCTACAACCAGGTTGGGGTTCATTCAAACAAACACTTTCACTTCTTTTTTTCGGTCCTGCGATGGAATGTCCATAATTTTGTTTTATCCACTCTTCATTTAAGGATATACCTTTATACAATGGGTTGTAAGTTTCCAAATATAAAAAAATGCTTTGAAAGCAGGACACGATGACTTAACTCCTTCCTCAAGAATATTATCTGACGGTGCTAGAATAGACATAATCTGCATCACTCAAGCGTCATGAACCATCTTCTGTATCTACTAAAGATTACTCTTCATTATTAATATCATTTATATAGGGATCTGCGAATCACATTTTTTTTCGAATCGAATCTCGAATCGAATCATACCTTTGATATCGATATCGAATCGAATCTCGAATCGAATCTGAAAAGGCATGAAGCTGAAAGAAATACAGTGGCGTGAAAACATGGGGTGGGGTGGGGGTGGTAAGGGGGTATTTACCACCACCTCTAAAAAAAAATATTAACCCATCGTTCCGATTAAACTCGAGGCGATGTTTAAAGTCAGTCCAAAACAAAACACAACAAAATAGGTGGCAGGGACACCCCTCTCGTACTCTCTCCAGCTCACCACTGTGCGGTGTATCGCCTCACGACCAGTAACCCAGGGCCTAGTCCAAACTTGGACCCAAAGTCCGTGATATAATTTTTTTTGTATAATTTTTGATATAATTTTACAAGTTTGGACTACCCAGGGCCCGGATATTGTCTCGACCGGGCCCGGATATACTCTCGACGGCGCTGCATCTATCCGCCGATATTCTGACCGATTCGAAAACATGCGAATCTCCGGATCGATTTGATGTCGATCCCGAATAGGACGCACGATGTCGACATCGAATCAAATCTCGAATATTCGCAGGACCCAACATTAATACCATGATTACCTATTTTACTATATATAAATTTTAGCTTTATACACCAACCGTGGTGAACACGCCAGCAATGGGATTTCAGTAGTTAAAATTTACACCTACAGTGGAACTACATCCAAGTTGACCTTTGGTGAAGCCGACCTGAATGTGAACTTGTCTAAATTTATCGCAAGTCGCCTCGCAAAGAGTGAAATGAAACCTTGATAATCTGACGGTCATGGTAAATATAAAATATACCCAAAGCAGCTTGGTGTACCAAATGTTCACCAGTCCTGGTGAACATTTGGTAAACCAAGCTGCTATGGGTATATTCTATATTTATCCACTCTTGATTTGTTGAAACATATTTATATTGAGGATTAAATGCCTTCAGATATGAAAAAGCATCCATCACATATTTTGGACGAATAGTGAGTTTTATAGTACACGACTTTCATGTGAAAGTTTTCTTTTCCATTTCAGCATTACTATTCCCGAATGTGATAAAGGGCGTGGTAGCATTGATGTAAGTTTGTTCAGTTCAGCAGGAACATTGACTACAGCACCTTTAATTCCTTTCTGTAAACCTGTGGGAAGATCAAAAATATTATTCATGAATGGAATACATTGTGGAATCAGTCTTCCTTCAAGATCACACAAAATATCAAGTTCTGCTGGTATATTGTCAAGCTTTAAATTATTGGCATATACTTGAGCAGGCATTTTCCCCCTTTTTATGTGTACCCATACTATGTATGGTACAAATAATGCCATCATTCGGGGTGGACCTCCGTCGTTCGTCCATCCTTCGTCCGTCCGTCCGTCCGTCCGTCCGTCCGTCCGTCCGTCCGTCCGTCCGTCCGTCCGTCCGTCCGGCCGGCCGGCCGGCCGGCGTCCGTATCCATTTCTTTGGCATTCGATAACTTGAAAAATATTGCTTGGATTGTCACGTTAATTTATATTTGTGTTCAGGTTACTGATATGCCTAGCTGTATAGTTTTGGTGTAAATCTGATAATTTGATTCTGTGATATCAACTCTTTATCCTTCAAACTGAGAATTCTTCCAATCCCTTTGGCATTCGATAACTTGAAAAATATCAGTCCAATTGTCATGTTACTTTACATATATCTTCAGGTTACTGATGTTCCGAGCTGTATAGTTTTTGGTGTAAATCTGTTATTTTGATCCTAAGATATTAACCCTTTATCCTTCAAATTGAAAATTCCTCCAATCCCTTTGGCATTCGATAACTTGAAAAATATTGCTTGGATTGTCAAGTTACTTTATATTTGTGTTCAGGTTACTGATGTGCCAAGCTGTACAGTTTTTTATGTAAATCTGATATTTTGATCCTGAGATATTAACCCTTTATCCTTCAAATTGGAAATTCCTCCAATCCCGTTGGCATTCGATAACTTGAAAAATATTGTTTGGATTGTCAAGTTACTTTATATTTGTGTTCAGGCTACTGTTGTGCTGAGCTGTATAGTTTTTGGTGTAAATCTGATAATTTGATCCTGAGATATTAACCCTTTATCCTTCAAATTGAAAATTCCTCCAATCCCTTTGGCATTCGATAACTTGAAAAATATTGCTTGGATTGTCAAGTGACTTTATATTTGTGTTCAGGTTACTGATGTGCCGAGCTGTATAGTTTTTGGTGTAAATCTGATATATATTTTGATCCTGAGATCCTAACCCTTTATCCTCCAAATTAAAAAATCCTCCAATCCCTTTGGCATTCGATAACTTGAAAAATATTGCTTGGATTGTCAAGTTACTTTATATTTGTGTTCAGGTTACTGATGTGCCGAGCAATAGAGTTTTTGGTGTAAATTTGATCCTGAGATATTAATCCTTTATCCTTCAAATTGAAAATTCCTCCAATCCCTTTGGCATGAGATAACTCAAAAATATCAATCCGATTGTCATGTTACTTCATATATGTGTTCAGGTTATTGATGTGCCGAGCTGTATAGTTTTTGGCGTAAATCTGATAATTTGGTCCTGTGATATTAATCCTTTATCCTTCAAATTGAGAACTCCTCCAATCCATTTCGTCGCCATGCGATAACTCAAAAAATATTAATCCGATTATCGGGTTACTTGATGTATGTATTCAGGTTACTGATGTGCTGTATAGTTTTTTATGTAAATCTAATAATTTGATCCGGAGATATTAACCCTTTATCCATCAAATTAGGCACTCCTCCAATCCATTTCTATATGTTCCCATACCATGTATGGTGTACATAATGTCGGCATCCGGGGTGGCTCTGCGTCATATAGCTTTCTACTAGTTGAGCGTATGGGTACACATCTGACGATTTCATCGGCCTATTTTTCAACTATTCTGACATGTTTTACACAGATATTCTAAAGAGTATGTTAGTGTATTCGTTAAACAATGTTCAAGCAAGTTATCATGTTTGATGGTAGTATGTTAGTGTATTCGTTAAACAATGTTCAAGCAAGTCCTCGTGTTTGATGGTAGTATGTTAGTGTATTCGTTAAACAATGTTCAAGCAAGTCCTCATGTTTGATGGTAGTATGTTAGTGTATTCGTTAAACAATGTTCAAGCAAGTCATCATGTTTGATGGTAGTATGTTAGTGTATTCGTTAAACAATGTTCAAGCAAGTCCTCATGTTTGATGGTAGTATGTCAGTGTATTCGTTAAACAATGTTCAAGCAAGTCCTCATGTTTGATGGTAGTATGTTAGTGTATTGGTTAAACAATGTTCAAGCAAGTCCTCGTGTTTGATGGTAGTATGTTAGTGTATTCGTTAAACAATGTTCAAGCAAGTCCTCATGTTTGATGGTAGTATGTTAGTGTATTCGTTAAACAATGTTCAAGCAAGTCCTCATGTTTGATGTTAGTATGTTAGTGTATTGGTTAAACAATGTTCAAGCAAGTCCTCGTGTTTGATGGTAGTATGTCAGTGTATTCGTTAAACAATGTTCAAGCAAGTCCTCATGTTTGATGGTAGTATGTTAGTGTATTGGTTAAACAATGTTCAAGCAAGTCCTCATGTTTGATGGTAGTATGTCAGTGTATTCGTTAAACAATGTTCAAGCAAGTCCTCATGTTTGATGGTAGTATGTTAGTGTATTCGTTAAACAATGTTCAAGCAAGTCCTCATGTTGGATGGTAGTATGTTAGTGTATTGGTTAAACAATGTTCAAGATGGTAGATTTGTTAGCTTGTATTACAGATCCTCTGTATGAACGTCTATTACAACATGAACAAATATATCTGGGTCCAATGTTAATAAAATTTCTAAAATCAGTTATGTTTTCTTCAAGTTGCTTGTCCCTTACTATTTCGTCCACCCTGCTCAAGTGTTTTCTTTTAACAGATCTTCTAGCTCTGTCTCTAGTTTTTGCTGCTTCTTTTTTCATCAAATGTCATGCCTTTTCTAACTGACTTTTTATTCAACAAATCCTTAGTTTGTATACTTTGTTTCTCACCAACAGTCAAACAATCTCTTGAATGCCGTTTTCTAGTCCTATCTTTACTTTTTGTTGTTTCCTTTTCATCAAATATCATGCCTTTTCTGACTGACTTTTTATTCAACAAATCCTTAGTTTTTTTCTTTGTTTTTCACCAACAGTCAAACAATCTCTTGAAAGCTGTTTTCGCGTCCTATCTTTACTTTTGTTTCTTCCTTATCATCAAATACCAAGCCTATTCTGGCTGACCTCTTATTCAACAAAGTTTTTATACTTTGTTTCTTTACTTTCTTACCAACAGTCAAACAATCTCTTGAAAGCTGTTTTCTACTCCTATCCTTAGATTTGAATCTTTGGTTTTCAGCAACAATCAAACAGTCTGGTGAAAGCTGTTTTCTAGTCATGTTTTCTAGTCATGTCCTTAGTTTTTACACTTTGTTTTTCACAAACAATCAAACAATCTCTTGAAAGATGTTTTCGAGTCTTATCTTCAGTTTTCATTCTTTGTTTTTCAGCAACAGGCAAATAATCTCTGGAAAGCTATTTTTCTAGTCATATCTTTAGTATTTGTTGCTTCCTTTTGTTCTGCAGGCATGCCTACTCTCACTGTCCACTTTCTCAACGGCTTTCTCAACATATCATTGTTTCGACTCAATTCTCTTTCATGAACTCGTAGGCTGAGTGCTAGAATGTTCTATGTCCCACAGGGGACATAGAACATTCTAGCACTCAGGCGACGAACTGTCAAACTTTCTTTTGCTAATTTCTTTCGTACTTCATCTTCAGTTTTTGTCATTTCTATCGCAACAATGCTAATGTTTTCTTTTGGTGTTTTCTGTCCACGTGTATCAGCATTTGTTGTTATCATATTTGTTGAGTTCATTTTTCTTCTTTTTCCTTTCTTCTTGGTCTTTCAGATAGCTTTGTAACCATTGTTGTGGTACAGTAGAATCCTCTTAATTGAATATCCATTTTGCCAGTGAAAATTATTCAATTAACAGGAGTATACAATTAACAGGGATTTGGTCAGTTTCCTGTGTTCTGGGGGTAAACTGAGCATTTATTCTATTATATCTTGTTTGACAGAGCCAAACAAGATATAATAGAATAAATGTCTGTTTTGGATGTAGTGAGGCCAAAAAGGTTACTAAATAAGGGGAATTTGGTGCGTGTCACAGTAATTTTTTCGACATATTACAAAAATTTATATACAATTAACAGGAGTTTACTCTACAACCCATATGCAATTAACAGATCAAATTTGTACTGAAGGTATGGTAAATGGTTTTGTGTTTGAAATATATATTCAGTTAACAGGAATATACAATTAAGAGATATCCAATTAAGTGGGCTCCACTGCATTCCTTTATCTTTATCAGACTGTATTTTACACATGAAAAAGAAATTTACAAATGAACACAAAGTATTCAAACACATTTATTCACACAAAAGCCAAATGAATGCATATAATAGATTTAAGCTGCAACCAAGAAAAGATTAATTAGTTTAATAATTAAAAAATAAATCCCTCAATGTCTTCAGAAATCTACAAAGAAAATAATAAATTAATGAGTTCATTATTAGAATGAAAATGTCAATGACACTGTAGTCCAACTTGTGTACATATATAGTATGTGACACAGCAATGACACACATCTAGGTAATGACCTGATAACAAAGGTACAGGTAAAGTATTGTAAGGGTCTGTACATAAGTACTGACCGTAGCCTGTAACAAATGCGCAGGTAAAGTATTGTAAAAGTGGGTGACAGTTAGATGCCTCTAGCCAGAACAGTATTGAAATGTGCATTTACTGTGAATAAGTAGCACTAAATAAATCAAACTTTGTCTAAATGGCCGCCGGTGGCCATCTTGAAATCTCAGACCGCACCCCAAAACACTCGTTCTCCTCCCAGGGTGGTAACAATGGTACCCAGGAAGTTTCGTGAAGATTGGTTCATAAATACAGCCTCTAGCCCGAGTCGTATTGACATATGTACTAACTGTGTATAAGTAGCACTGAATAAATCAAAGTTCATCTAATTTGCATAATTTATGCATGAGAAAAAAAGCCGTATTATATGTAATGTAATCCATGTTACTAAACATTCATTAAAAAAATTATTCAAATCAGAACCTTCATATAGCAGTTCTGTACAAAAACTGATTGTACCTAATTTCGGTACAAAATGGCCGCCGGCAGCCATCTTGAATTTCGGACCGCACCCAATAACACTTGTTCTCGTCCCAAGATGATAACAAAGGTACCCACAAAGTTTCGTGAAGATCGGTTCATAAGTACAGCCCATAGCCCGAGCCGTATTGACATGTGTACTTACTGTGTATAAGTAGCACTGAATAAATCAGAGTTCATCTAATTTGCACAATTTCTGTACGAGAAAAAAACCGTATTATATGTGATGTATTCCATGTTACTAAACATTCATACAAAAATTTATTCAAATCAGAACTTTCATACATAAGTTCTGTATACGAAACTGATTGCACTAATTTCGGTACAAAATGGCTACCGGTGGCCATCTTGAATTCGGACCGCACCCAAAACACTCTTTCTCGTCCCACGGTGATAACAAGGGTACCCAATAAGTTTCGTAAAGATCGGTTCATAAATACGGCCTCTAGCCCGAGCCGTATTGTATTGTTGACAGACGGACAGATGGGCCACAACAAAAACTCAAATTTGACTTCGTCAGAGTTGAGGTAAAAAATGAATGCCTATCGATAGATAGCTCTTATCTAGAGGTCTCGCCCAATGAGCACATCAAGTTCTAAAACAATCCTATGATAAATGCGCCCTGTAGGCCATGTCGAAGAAAGTTCATACGCAAATGCACTAAGTTCAAAGGTCATTGCTAACTGCAACAGTTTTTGACGGAAATGAAAAGAAAATCGATAACTCCTATTTAGATCTCCCAGAATAGGCATACCAAGTTCCAAAGCAACCCGACAATGAATACGCCCTCTGAAGTCAAAGGAAAATGTTAATGCACAAATGCACAACGTTTGAAGGTTGTTGCGAGAGGCAATGTTTTTTTCTTCTTTTTTTTTTGGATGTTCATAAATATGCTCTATGGGGGGGGGGGGGGGGGGGTGCAGACGGGATACGTTGCTACACAAATGCACTAAGTTCAAAGATTGGTGCTAAGCGACGTTTTTTGATGGAAAATCAATAGCTCCTATCTAGAGGTCACCCCGATCACACATACCAAGTTTCCAAGCAATCTGTTGATACGTGTGCCCTGTAGAGAGTGTCAAATGAATATGTTGATGCACAAATGCAATATGTTCAAAGGCCATTGCTACGGCAACGTTTTATTTTGGAGAACTTGAACGAAGTTTCAAAGCGATCCATTCATAAATGTGCCTGTCAGACATGCCAAAAGAATATGTTTATGCATAAATTTTAAAAGTCATTGTTGACGGAAAGGGTTTTTAACGGAAATGGAAGAAAGTCGATAGCTCACATCTAGAGGTTATCCCCAAACATGCATGCCAAGTTTCAAACTGATTCATTCATACATCATCACCCTGCAGGCTTGTCAAAGGAAAATGCGGATGCACAAATGCAATGAGTTCAAAGGTCATAGCTAACGGCAACATTCGGCAATGTTTTTTGAGAGAAATGAAAGAAAATCAAACGCTCCCATCTAGAGGTCGCACCAAATAAGCACACCATGTTTCAAAGCGATCGAAATAGTAAACGTGAACTGTGCGGTGTCCCAAAGGATATTGTCGACAGACATAATGACAAAGTTGAAGGTCGCTTTTACGGGCAACATTTTTTGACGGAAATAGAAGACAATCTGTAGCTCTCATCTAGAAGTCACCCAAAACAAGCATATCAAGTTTCAAACCAATCCATTCATAAATAAATATACCCCACAGAGCGTGCCTAAACAATATGTTGATGCAATAACGGCAAAGTTCAAAGATCATTGCTAACAGCAGCGTTTCTAGACGAAATGAAAGAAAATCAATAGTTCCTATCTAAAGGTTGCTTCAAACTAGCACACCAACTTTCAAAGCTATCTGATCATGTGACATGTGCGGTGTGCCAAAGTGAAATTATCGATGCACAAAAGGGCTAAGCTGAAGGTCGTTGCTAGCAGCAACTTTTTCGATGGGAATGAAAGAAGCTCCCATCTGAAGGTCAACCCCAAAAACATACCAAAGCGATCCATTCATGAATGTACCTTGTAGGACGTGCCAAAAGAAAATGCTGATGCACAAATGCACAAAGTTTGAAGGTGGTTGCTAATGGCAATTTTTTGACGAAAATGCAAGAAAATTGATAGCTCCCATCTAGAGGTCACCCCGAATAAGCATACCATACTTCAAGCGAGCGATTTGATGATAAATGCGACCTGTGCAGTGAGCCAATAGAAATTGTCCAAACATATAAGTTGAATGTCGTTACTAACGGCAACGTTTCTCGACAGAAATGGAATAAAATCAAAAGATTCCATCTAGAGGTCAGTCCAAACAAGAATGTTTAGTTTCAAAGCGATCCATTCATGGATGCACCCTGATGGGCGGGCCAAAGGATATCCAAATCTACAAAGTTCAAAGGTCAAGGTAAATAAGTGTTCACTAAGTTCATCGAAGGTCATTGCCAATGGCAACATTTTTTGACGGAAATCGAAGAAAATCAACAGCTCCCATCTAGAGGTAACCCCAAACAAGCATACAAAGTTTCAAACCGATTTGATCATAAATGTGCCCTGTAGGGCATGCCAAAGGAATATATTGATGCCTGACTTAACTAAGTTCTAAGATCGTTGCCAGCGGCAACATTTTTTTGTGACGGGCGGAAATGGAAGAAAATCGATAGCTCCCATCTAGAGGTCACCCCAAACAAGCATGCCAGGTTTCAAAGTAATCCGATCATAAATGTGCCCTGTAGGGTGTGCCAAAGGGAAATATTGAGGTCTGACTAAACTAAGTTCTAAGAACGTTGGCCGCCTCAACATTTTGTGATGAAAATCGATAGCTCCCATCTAGAGGTCACCCCAAACAAGCATGCCAGGTTTCAAAGCAATCCAATCATAAATGTGCCCCGTAGGGTGTACCAAAGGGAAATACTGAGGTCTGACTAAGTTCAAGAACGTTGGCCGCGGCAACATTTTTTCACGGAAATTGACGAAAATCGATAGCTCCCGTCGAGAGGTCCCCCCCAAACAAGCATACCAAGTTTCATAGCGATCTGATCATAAATGCGACCTGTGAAGTGTGCCAAAGGAAATTGTGGACGTACGTACGTACGTACGTACGTACGGGAAGTGATGGCAATAGCTCAACTTGACTTTGTCAAGTTGAGCTAAAAATCAATAGCTCCCATCTTGATATCACCCCAAAAGTTTCAAAAAGTGATCCGATCATAAATGTGCCATGTAAGGCGTGCCAACGGAATATAATGATGAATAACTAAACTAAGTTCAAAGGTCGTTGCCAACGGCGTTGTTTGGCGAAAATGGAAGAAAATCAATGGTTCCCATCAAGGTCACCCAAGCAAGCATACCAAGTTTCAAAGCGATCCGATGATAAATGTGCCTTGTAGGGCGTGCCAAATGAATTTATTTATTATTTATTGGTGATTAAGGTCACATATTTTTGCACAATGGCTAATCATGACCACAACATGAGTATCAACTAAAGACCAGGGGTGAGCGTCAATAAGCCATGTTGCCCATTTTAGAGAGGGTTTGCACCTCCCAAGCATTGGTGACTGGGGTGCCAAAGGAATACATTGATGCATAACTAAACTGAATTCAAAGGTCGTTGCAACGTTTTGGGGCGGAAATGAAAGAAATATCGATAGCTCCCATCTAGAGATCACCCAAACAAGCATACCAAGTTTCAAAAGCAATCCGGTCATAAATGCGACCTGTGGTGTGTGCTAAAAGAAATTGAGGATGTACGTACGCCGACGGACGGCATGTGACGGCAATAGCTCAGCTTGACTTCATCAAGTTGAGCCAAAAATGGGAGTAAAACCTCTGTCTACACGAGTACACAGTGGCACAAAGAGGGAACTGAGATCAAAACCTGTTGCCCAAAAGGAGTGGCTCCGGTCCAGGAATGTTGCGATGCAGTTATCCAATGCGACATGACAACCCTAAGCATCCACGACTGTAGAGGTCGGTCATGATTCCATTACATTTGAATCACGTTATCATAGGATGGGCCTGGGTAGGTTCAATAGCCTAACAGCCCTCCGTGTAAGGTTATGTACTCTGGTGAAAATTTTTTTTCGACTGAAAACGCGTATATTTTGTTACAGAAAGTTGAACACCAAGTTTGAAATATTAAAATCACCCCTCGACAACACACACGCTAGGAGAGATGGCACACTTTGTAAGAGAACACGTGGAAACCGATCACCACATTTCAAGATAGTCAACCAGTTCCGCACGACAATTCCAATTACGTAGTCGTACGACAGCAATTATCGGCCTGAGAATCCTCTAAGTTTGGACACAAATTTCAATTAGAAGGGGCAGTGTATGATCAGATAGGTCCATTTCCATGACGGCTTCGCTCGACATCGTGCATGTTATTGATTGGTTTATTGTTTGTCCCTATATCCCGATAAATTCTGCTGTCTTTTGATTGGTCAGAATGCCTTGGACAAATAGCCATGGCAAAGGGTGCCCCAACATCCAAGGTATATGAGAGAATGCAACATCCAGGGTATAAGCGCACGCGAAACATCGGATGTATATGGTTTCAATGTAAGTTTTTCGCTTTTGCTCGCCTTAGAAAACTCGAACCAAAAAACCCGAAAATTGTCACAAATATCATCAGATTTCCGACAATACAATCATGAAAATAAAATAAGAGCAAATAATTCGTCCCCTGAGTACCAATGTGTTCTATGTGTCAGTAGGCACATAAAACACATTGGAACTCAGGGGACGATATGTCAACAAAATACTGTTAACTCGTTTCCTTAACGACCCAAGGGATGTAACTCTATCTGTTGTCTTCTGCGATTATAAAAACAAAATTATTATCACGAATTTGGTCCAAACGATTGTGCAGCTGAGAAATGTGTCCACAATTTTATTTCCACTATGTTTGTATTGTGTTTCAAACGGGACAAAAACGTTATCTCTGCCAACATGTTTGGTATATGGAGCTTTAATACCTGGATGTCTCATTTAAACTCCTCGCCTGCAGCTCGGTGTTTAAAAACCGACATCCAGGATTTAAATCTCCATATACCATACATGATGGAGAAGATAACTAATATTAACGTCACATATTTGGTTTGCGGACGATTCGGGCCTTTGACGATTGGACTATTCGCACCCTGACCATTGGACGATTCGGACCTCCAGTCTCAAATGGCTCGGACCTCGACTTCAATAAGGACCTAGAGTCTTTGACGGTTCGGACCTCGACCTCGAGTGCAGACGATAATGTTTTCAGTTTGGTGTTGTTTTGTTGAGTATATTTATATTTAAAAGCTTGCGTCAGTTTATATAATATTTACATATTTCTGTCTGATCTTCTGTATATTTTTTTATGAACACGTGTCCTCTTTGAACTTACGTAAGTTTGGTTAATATATTTTTTGTCACTGACCAAAACTAGCTAGAGCTGTCTGAAGCATCAAGACCAACGGATGATGGACTTGTTCGCATGGCCAACAGAGCGCGATCGAGCAAGAGATCGAAAGATCCAACTGACCTAACATCTAACCTCCAGGAGGAATATATTCATTTTACTATACCAGAGACATTCTTCAGAGCAGACATCAGTGTTGCAGATAGACGACACTTGATATTCGCAACTGACAAACACCTAGAGCTCCTATCTAAGGCAAAGACATGGTTCATAGACGGGATGTTTAACTCTTAACCCGCGGAGTATTTTTTAAATATTTTTCATCACATCCAGTCATGGCTGCTGTGAAGCAGCCATGACTAGATATGATGAAACATTCATATAAATTTAACTAAAAAATCATTGATCAAACAGATAATCCAATATGGATAAAAGTGGTCAAATTATATTTATTTCACTGGCAATTATTCCTTGCTCTTGGCAGGAAAATCCGCCAGCAGCATGCAAAGAGTTAAAGTGGTGAGAGGACCATTCTACCAATTGCCGTATTTATATTGATATTTATTGGTGCTTAACGCAAACCAACTGCGGTCGATCCACTCATTTATCAAGCATGGTGGCGCAAAGTCCAACAATCAGGTCTGCAGACATCCTACAAAAGCAAAGATGACACCCACAAGTTACCGAAGAAGGTATTTACCCCGCCGTTCCTCCAATTATTAAAATGTTAAAAATCATGTATGTTTCAAGACCTACTTTTTAAACGGTTGTGCAAAACTATATGCTCCATATTAGTTCTGTCTCTGCTGTATTATTATATTTCAGTTATTACAATTATAATGAAAGTGTCAATGACACTGTAGCTCAACTTGTGTAAGACATGTTCATGTATAGTATGTGACACAGCAATGACAAACATCTAGGTAATGACATGATAACAAATGTACATGTAAAGTATTGTAACGGTCTGGACATAAATGCTGACCGCAACCTGTTACAAATATATAGGTAAAGTATTGTAAAGGTGGGTGACAGTCAGATGCTAAACTAGAAAAGAAATCTTTGAGTCCCAGAGTGGGTCTGACTGAACCCAAAAATATTTGTCCTCATAGCACAGTAACAACAAAGGCACCCCAAAACACTCGTTCCATGGAACAAGGTGATAACAAAGGTACCCCAAGAAGTTTCGTGAAGATCGGTTCATAAATACAGACTCTAGCCCGAGCCGTATTGACATGTGCACTTACTGTGTGTAAGTAGCACTGAACAAATCAAAGTTCATGTAATTTGCATAATTTCTGCACGAGAAAAAAACCCGTATTATATGTGATGTATTCCATGTTACTAAACATTCCTACAAAAATTTATTCAAATCAGAACTTTCATACAGAAGTTCTGTACAAAAGACTGATTGCACTAACTAAAGTACAAAATGGCTGCTGGTGGCCATCTTGAATTTTGGACCGCATCCAAAACACTCGTTCTCGTCCCACGGTGATAACAAAGGTATCCACAAAGTTTCTTGAAGATCGGTTCATAAATACAGCCTCCAGCCCTAGCCATATTGGCATGTGCACTTACAGAGTACAAGTATCACTGAATAAATCAAAGTTCATCTAATTTGCATAATTTCTGCATGAGAAAAAAAAACCCGTATTATATGTGATGTATTCCATGTTACTAAACATTCATACAAAAAATTATTCAAATCAGAACTTTCATATAGAAGTTCTGTACAAAAAACTGATTGCACTAATTTTGGTACAAAATGGCTGCTGGCGGCCATCTTGAATTTCGGACTGCACCCAAAAACACTCGTTCTCGTTCCACGGTGATAACAAAGGTACCCAAGAAGTTTTGTAAAGATCGGTTCATAAATACAGCCTCTAGTCTGAGCCGTATAGAAGTTGTGTACAAAAAACTGATTGGACTTAATTTCGGTACAAAATGGCCACTGGCAGCCATCTCGAATTTTGGACCGCACCCAGAAACACTCGTTCTCGTCCCAAGGTGATAACAAAGGGACCCAAGAAGTTTCGTGAAGATCGGTTCATAAATACAGACTCTAGACCGAGCCGTATTGACATGTGCACTTACTGTGTATAAGCACCACTGAATAAATCAAAGTTCATCTAATTTGCATAATTTCTGCACAAGAAAAAAACCGTATTATATGTGATGTATTCCATGTTACTAAACATTCATACAAAAATTTATTCAAATCAGAACTTTCATACAGAAGTTCTGTACAAAAAACTGATTGCACTAACTAAAGTACAAAATGGCTGCTGGTGGCCATCTTGAATTTTGGACCGCACCCAAAACCACTCGTTCTCATCCCACGGTGATAACAAAGGTACCCCGAACACACATACCAAGTTTCAGAGTGATCCGATCATAAATATGCCCTGAAGGGTGTGTTAAAGGGAAATATTGAGGTCTGACTAAACTAAGTTCAAAGGTCAGCGGCAACGTTTTTGACAGAAATGGAAGAAAATCGACAGCTCCCATATAGATGTCATCCCACACAAGCACACCAAGTTTGCAAGCGATCCAATCATAAATGTGCCCTGCAGGGAGTGTCAAAGGCAAATATTGATGCTTAACTGCACTAAGTGTTTACTAAGTTCATCGAAGGTCATTGCCAATGGCAACATTTTTTGACGGAAATCGAAGAAAATCGACAGCTCCCATCTAGAGGTAACCCCAAACAAGCATACAAAGTTCCAAACCGATTTGATCATAAATGTGCCCTGTAGGGCATGCCAAAGGAATATATTGATGCCTGACTTAACTAAGTTCTAAGATCGTTGCCAGCGGCAACATTTTTTTTGTGACGGGCGGAAATGGAAGAAAATCGATAGCTCCCATCTAGAGGTCACCCCAAACAAGCATGCCAGGTTTCAAAGTAATCCGATCATAAATGTGCCCTGTAGGGTGTGCCAAAGGGAAATATTGAGGTCTGACTAAACTAAGTTCTAAGAACGTTGGCCGCCTCAACATTTTGTGACGAAAATCGATAGCTCCCATCTAGAGGTCACCCCAAACAAGCATGCCAGGTTTCAAAGCAATCCAATCATAAATGTGCCCCGTAGGGTGTACCAAAGGGAAATACTGAGGTCTGACTAAGTTCAAGAACGTTGGCCGCGGCAACATTTTTTCACGGAAATTGACGAAAATCGATAGCTCCCGTCGAGAGGTCCCCCCCCCCAAACAAGCATACCAAGTTTCATAGCGATCTGATCATAAATGCGACCTGTGAGGTGTGCCAAAGGAAATTGTGGACGTACGTACGTACGTACGTACGAGAAGTGATGGCAATAGCTCAACTTGACTTTGTCAAGTTGAGCTAAAAATCAATAGCTCCCATCTTGATATCACCCCAAAAGTTTCAAAAAGTGATCCGATCATAAATGTGCCATGTAAGGCGTGCCAACGGAATATAATGATGAATAACTAAACTAAGTTCAAAGGTCGTTGCCAACGGCGTTGTTTGGCGAAAATGGAAGAAAATCAATGGTTCCCATCAAGGTCACCCAAGCAAGCATACCAAGTTTCAAAGCGATCCGATGATAAATGTGCCTTGTAGGGCGTGCCAAATGAATTTATTTATTATTTATTGGTGATTAAGGTCACATATTTTTGCACAATGGCTAATCATGACCACAACATGAGTATCAACTAAAGACCATGGGTGAGCGTCAATAAGCCATGTTGCCCATTTTAGAGAGGGTTTGCACCTCCCAAGCATTGGTGACTGGGGTGCCAAAGGAATACATTGATGCATAACTAAACTGAATTCAAAGGTCGTTGCAACGTTTTGGGGCGGAAATGAAAGAAATATCGATAGCTCCCATCTAGAGATCACCCAAACAAGCATACCAAGTTTCAAAAGCAATCCGGTCATAAATGCGACCTGTGGTGTGTGCTAAAAGAAATTGAGGATGTACGTACGCCGACGGACGGCATGTGACGGCAATAGCTCAGCTTGACTTCATCAAGTTGAGCTAAAAATGGGAGTAAAACCTCTGTCTGTACGCCGACGGACGGCATGTGACGGCAATAGCTCAGCTTGACTTCATCAAGTTGAGCTAAAAATGGGAGTAAAACCTCTGTCTGCACGAGTACACAGTGGCACAAAGAGGGAACTGAGATCAAAACCTGTTGCCCAAAAGGAGTAGCTCCGGTCCAAGAATGTTGCGATGCAGTTATCCAATGCGACATGACAACCCTAAGCATCCACGACTGTAGAGGTCGGTCATGATTCCATTACATTTGAATCACGTTATCATAGGATGGGCCTGGGTAGGTTCAATAGCCTAACAGCCCTCCGTGTAAGGTTATGTACTCTGCTGAAATTTTTTTTTTCGACTGAAAACGCGTATACTTTGTTACAGAAAGTTGAACACCAAGTTTGAAATATTAAAATCACCCCTCGACAACACACACGCTAGGAGAGATGGCGCACTTTGTAAGAGAACACGTGGAAACCGACCACCACATTTCAAGATAGTCAACCAGTTCCGCACGACAATTCCAATTACGTAGTCGTACGACAGCAATTATCGGCCTGAGAATCCTCTAAGTTTGGACACAAATTTCAATTAGAAGGGGCAGTGTATGATCAGATAGGTCCATTTCCATGACGGCTTCGCTCGACATCGTGCATGTTATTGATTGGTTTATTGTTTGTCCCTATATCCCGATAAATTCTGCTGTCTTTTGATTGGTCAGAATGCCTTGGACAAATAGCCATGGCAAAGGGTGCGCCCAACATCCAAGGTATATGAGAGAGTTCAACAACCAGGGTATAAGCGCACGCGAAACATCGGGGGTATATGGTTTCAATGTAAGTTTTTCGCTTTTGCTCGCCTTAGAAAACTCGAACCAAAAAACCCGAAAATTGTCACAAATATCATCAGATTTCCGACAATACAATCATGAAAATAAAATAAGAGCAAATAATTCGTCCCCTGAGTACCAATGTGTTCTATGTGTCAGTAGGCACATAAAACACATTGGAACTCAGGGGACGATATGTCAACAAAATACTGTTAACTCGTTTCCTTAACGACCCAAGGGATGTAACTCTATCTGTTGTCTTCTGCGATTATAAAAACAAAATTATTATCACGAATTTGGTCCAAACGATTGTGCAGCTGAGAAATGTGTCCACAATTTTATTTCCACTATGTTTGTATTGTGTTTCAAACGGGACAAAAACGTTATCTCTGCCAACATGTTTGGTATATGGAGCTTTAATACCTGGATGTCTCATTTAAACTCCTCGCCTGCAGCTCGGTGTTTAAAAACCGACATCCAGGATTTAAATCTCCATATACCATACATGTTGGAGAAGATAACTAATATTAACGTCACATATTTGGTTTGCGGACGATTCGGGCCTTTGACGATTGGACTATTCGCACCCTGACCATTGGACGATTCGGACCTCCAGTCTCAAATGGCTCGGACCTCGACTTCAATAAGGACCTAGAGTCTTTGACGGTTCGGACCTCGACCTCGAGTGCAGACGATAATGTTTTCAGTTTGTTGTTGTTTTGTTGAGTATATTTATATTTAAAAGCTTGCGTCAGTTTATATAATATTTACATATTTCTGTCTGATCTTCTGTATATTTTTTTATGAACACGTGTCCTCTTTGAACTTACGTAAGTTTGGTTAATATATTTTTTGTCACTGACCAAAACTAGCTAGAGCTGCCTGAAGCATCAAGACCAACGGATGATGGACTTGTTCGCATGGCCAACAGAGCGCGATCGAGCAAGAGATCGAAAGATCCAACTGACCTAACATCTAACCTCCAGGAGGAATATATTCATTCTACTATACCAGAGACATTCTTCAGAGCAGACATCAGTGTTGCAGATAGACGACACTTGATATTCGCAACCGACAAACTCCTAGAGCTCCTATCTAAGGCAAAGACATGGTTCATAGACGGGATGTTTAACTCTTAACCCGCGGAGTATTTTTTAAATATTTTTCATCACATCCAGTCATGGCTGCTGTGAAGCAGCCATGACTAGATATGATGAAACATTCATATAAATTTAACTAAAAAATCATTGATCAAACAGATAATCCAATATAGATAAAAGTGGTCAAATTATATTTATTTCACTGGCAATTATTCCTTGCTCTTGGCAGGAAAATCCGCCAGCAGCATGCAAAGAGTTAAAGTGGTGAGAGGACCATTCTACCAATTGCCGTATTTATATTGATATTTATTGGTGCTTAACGCAAACCAACTGCGGTCGATCCACTCATTTATCAAGCATGGTGGCGCAAAGTCCAACAATCAGGTCTGCAGACATCCTACAAAAGCAAAGATGACACCCACAAGTTACCGAAGAAGGTATTTACCCCGCCGTTCCTCCAATTATTAAAATGTTAAAAATCATGTATGTTTCAAGACCTACTTTTTAAAAGGTTGTGCAAAACTATATGCTCCATATTAGTTCTGTCTCTGCTGTATTATTATATTTCAGTTATTACAATTATAATGAAAGTGTCAATGACACTGTAGCTCAACTTGTGTAAGACATGTTCATGTATGGTATGTGACACAGCAATGACAAACATCTAGGTAATGACCTGATAACAAAGGTACATGTAAAGTATTGTAACGGTCTGGACATAAATGCTGACCGCAACCTGTTACAAATATATAGGTAAAGTATTGTAAAGGTGGGTGACAGTCAGATGCTAAACTAGAAAAGAAATCTTTGAGTCCCAGAGTGGGTCCGACTGAACCCAAAAATATGTCCTCATAGCACAGTAACAACAAAGGCACCCCAAAACACTCGTTCCATGGAACAGGGTGATAACAAAGGTACCCCAAGAAGTTTCGTGAAGATCGGTTCATAAATACAGACTCTAGCCCGAGCCGTATTGACATGTGCACTTACTGTGTGTAAGTAGCACTGAACAAATCAAAGTTCATCTAATTTGCATAATTTCTGCATGAGAAAAAAAACCCGTATTATATGTGATGTATTCCATGTTACTAAACATTCCTACAAAAAATTATTCAAATCAGAACTTTCATACAGAAGTTCTGTACAAAAGACTGATTGCACTAACTAAAGTACAAAATGGCTGCTGGTGGCCATCTTGAATTTTGGACCGCATCCAAAACACTCGTTCTCGTCCCACGGTGATAACAAAGGTATCCACAAAGTTTCTTGAAGATCGGTTCATAAATACAGCCTCCAGCCCTAGCCATATTGGCATGTGCACTTACAGTGTACAAGTATCACTGAATAAATCAAAGTTCATCTAATTTGCATAATTTCTGCATGAGAAAAAAAACCCGTATTATATGTGATGTATTCCATGTTACTAAACATTCATACAAAAATTTATTCAAATCAGAACTTTCATATAGAAGTTCTGTACAAAAAACTGATTGCACTAATTTTGGTACAAAATGGCTGCTGGCGGCCATCTTGAATTTCGGACTGCACCCAAAAACACTCGTTCTCGTTCCACGGTGATAACAAAGGTATCCAAGAAGTTTTGTAAAGATCGGTTCATAAATACAGCCTCTAGTCTGAGCCATATAGAAGTTGTGTACAAAAAACTGATTGGACTTAATTTCGGTACAAAATGGTCACTGGCAGCCATCTCGAATTTTGGACCGCACCCAGAAACACTCGTTCTCGTCCCAAGGTGATAACAAAGGTACCCAAGAAGTTTCGTGAAGATCGGTTCATAAATACAGACTCTAGACCGAGCCGTATTGACATGTGCACTCACTGTGTATAAGCACCACTGAATAAATCAAAGTTCATCTAATTTGCATAATTTCTGCACAAGAAAAAAACCGTATTATATGTGATGTATTCCATGTTACTAAACATTCATACAAAAATTTATTCAAATCAGAACTTTCATACAGAAGTTCTGTACAAAAAACTGATTGCACTAACTAAAGTACAAAATGGCTGCTGGTGGCCATCTTGAATTTTGGACCGCACCCAAAACCACGGTGATAACAAAGGTACCCAAGAAGTTTCGTAAAGATCGGTTCATAAATACGGCCTCTAGCCCGAGCCGTATTGGCATTTGCAGTTATAGTGCTGAAAGTAACACTAAATAAATCAAAGTTAGTCTAATTTGCATAATTTACGCACGAGAAAAAAATCCTGTATTATATGTGATGTATCCCATGGTACTAAACATTCAAACAAAAAATTATTCAAATCAGAGCTTTCATATGGAAGTTCTGCGCAAAAATCTGATTGCACCTAATTTTGTACAAAATGGCTGTCAGCGGCCGTCTTGAATTTCGGACCGGTCCCCAAAACACTTGTTCTCGTCCCACGGTGATAACAAAGGTACCCAAGAAGTTTCGTAAAGATAGGTTCATAAATACGGCCTCTAGCCGTGTTGACGGCGCAACAGACGGACGGACCGGCCCTAACAATACCTCACCCACTTGTATTGTTTATCTGTTGTTATTCATTGCTGTGCTATATTGTTGTACTGTCATGTGAGAATATTAATTTAAAATAAATAATAATAGTTTTAATGTTCGTTGTTATTTGTATTGTGTCCACCTTCGCCGAGGTCCGAATCCTCCACAATTGGGGTCCGAATCGTCCAATGTCCATGGTCCGAAACGTCCAAGAAACAGGTCCGAATCGTCCAAAGTTCGAATCGTCCGGTTTTCACATATTTTTGCGCAATGGCTAATAGTGATCGCTACCTGGAGATGTACAAAGTCAAATCTGGTCAACCGTTTATACCCATGTTGCCTATTTTAGAGGACATCCAACCCAAACATTGGTGAATGGGTCCTATTTTACCAGTAAACAGAGCTTGTTTACCACAGCAAACAACCGCTGCTTCATTTCACACATGGGGCATCGTGCAAGGTCGTAAAATATGTTGTCATTTTAGTGAAAGAAAAAAATTGCTAATTTTCACAACTACAACATGGAATTTTTTAATTGCAGACATATAGGTAGGGAAATATCCAGTGATCATATTTACATCACGTTGGATCAGTCAGAATGGCGCGGAACAATGAAAGGCCCTCAAAAGGTGACTATATTGAGGGCACTCACCTATCGAGGTGTGGAAGTAAATCCAAACATGAAATGACTGAATGTTCCCGAAGCTACTTTCTTTGCATAACATTTTGTGATGAGTGGTAAGATTACCAACCGTGATAGTCCATAGCTATGAATGAAAAAAAATCAATCTTGTATACTCTACCTTCCATAAATGACAACCAAAATCCAAACACCTCAAAGCAGCTCATACTCGCAAATATGAAACATTTCATTGAGTGAATATTGAGGTGTTTAATCCTTTACCTAACACGAAAGGCAGACGACACTTGCAAACATTCTCAAATAGATATTTGTTTCAGTTTGTGTGCCAAAAACATAGCTCATGACACCTTATTGGAACGAGGCCGTTGAGCTCGTTCCAATGAGGGGCCACAAATGTTTTTAAGACAAAAAATGAAAGAATAATGAAAATTGAATGGTGATTTTTGTGAATGGCAGTGGTGGTTTTGTCTGTTACGTTGGGTAAAGGGTTAAGCCTTTACTCAACGTAACGGCCATATAGGCCAGTGTTATTAACACTTTACCCAACGTAACGGCCAAAAAGGCCAGCGCTATTCTCAAAAATCGCCAATTATTTTTCATTATTGTTTTCATTTTTTGTCTCAAAAACATAGGTTATGACCCCTCGTTGGAACGAGCTCGTTCCAACGAGGGGTCATAACCTATGTTTTGAGACAAAAAATGAAAAAAATTAGTTATTCAAGAATTATTATTGCAAGTGTCGTCTGCTTTTCATGTTAGGTAAAGGGTTAACAGTACTCGCCATTCAAGGTTTATTATCCTTTCATTTTTGTCTCAAAAACAGAGCACGTGGCTCCTTGAAGGGGGGTCATAAGCTATGTTTTTGAGATAAAAAATGAAAATGTTTAGTCATTCAAAAACTTTTTTGCAAGTATCGTCTGCTGTTCAAGTTAGATAAAAGGTTAAGGCCACATATTTCTGCACAATAGATAATGGTGAGCTCAACATGGATATAAAATCAAGTTTAGTCAATCGTTTATACTAATGCTGCCCATTTTAGAGGACTTCCGTCCCAGGCACGGTGACTGGCTCCTATTTTACCAGTAAAATAGAGCTTGTGTATCACAGAAAACAAGCACTTCTTCACTTCCAAAGCTTCCCACGGGTGTTCAGCTCACAGTATAAATCGTGTTCCACAGTATAAATCGTGTAGAGTAAGGACAGGTAGAAGCTTTCAACAGAATAAACGGATCTTGTGACGTTCGTTCCTGGACATCGAGGAATGCCACATCAGAGGTAAGAAGTCGGGCTTAACCAAATGTTTGTGCTTTCACGTCCATGCCATGCGACAAACAGGTTCGTATTCAAAGTTACCAGGGGGCATAAATAACTAGCCTCCAAAACTCAGTTCAATCAACTTTAGTTTTTAAATGGAAGAGTGCTACGTTATTTTTGGTCATCCAAATTCGTCCACGTCCCTTTGCCTTGTTACAATTTATGGGAGAGTGCCTGATGGCGATCTCCCATAAATGTAACAAGGTAAATAAATCCCCACAGACTAAAAAAATACTTTCAATTCCAAAATAATACTAGAGATGGTCTGTTTCCCGCTGTGCCCCCTCCGTGGCATACCGCCTAGTGTGGATGACTGAAAAGGGGCATTCAATTTTTCTAAGTAAAAAAAAAATCAAATAAGGCCGCCAATCGGCCATCTTGAAACCGAGCGGAAAAAAAAAAAATGTCACACACTTTCCCTCATCATGTTGATCATTTTTGTGAAGTTTCATGAAAATGCGGCTAAAACTGTGGAAGTAGTTCGCTCCACAAGTTTAGTGAAAAAAAAATCAAATATGGCCGGCAGTCGGCCATCTTGAAACCGAGCGGGAAAAAAAATTATGACACGCACTTCCCCTAATCATGTTGATAATTTTTGTGAAGTTTCATGAAAATGTGGCAAAAACTGAAATAGTTCGCTCCACAAGTTTACATGTGCAACGGACCTTTGATGACGACAGACAGACAGACCGGCGGACAAGTTGCCTCCTATATACCCCCCCCCCCCTAAAACTTCGTTTTGTATGGGTATAATGAAGCATAACCACGGAACATGAAGCCATTAAGTTGCGGCATCTGCACTTCAGAATAAAGCCCAAATATGGGCTTCCAGCACTCTACCAGTTAAGGGGACAATCTTCAATAAACATAATACAAGTGACACTTCTAAAACTTAAGATTTATTATCTATGAACAACAAAGTGATATTATCATGTTCTATAATAATGGACAATGAAACTGATCATAAAGCATTAGTGTGCACACATTTTGCATATTGATGAAAGAGAGAATAAAACAAAAACAAAGGAACATCAACAAGAAAATTTCCATAACAAATGCATATTATATCAATAACAGTTAACTATCTCAATTCAGGGTCCATCATCCACCCTCTCTATCCACAGGCCTCAACGTGCATTATTACCAGAAAAAAAATCCTTTAGGCCAAAAAAAAACTTTCGGTTCTCAGGCAGTCCCGAGTTAAAACTGCCCCCCCCCCCCCCCACCATGGAAGATTTTATTGGCTGGCAGATTCTTCCAAAATTTGAAATCAGGGTACTTCCAAATTTTACCTTTTTGGATCAGTGTATATTTATTTTTCACGAGTTTTCAATAAAGCATAATTAAAATACAGTGTCTATTTATAGTATTTGTTTTGTAAATATCCCGTTTGCTCTGTTCTGAAGAAAACAACTCAAATCTTATGGGGACAGTATTTATTTTTCGAAAAAAGTGCATAAATATAACTTAACAGAATTCTGTGGGTGTGCTCAACCCTTTACTTAACCTGAAAAGCAGACGACACTTGCAAAAATAATTCTTGAATAACTAATTTTTTTCATTTTTTGTCACAAAAACATAGGTTATGACCCCTCGTTGGAACGAGCTCGTCTATGACCCCTCGTTGGAACGAGCTCGTTCCAACCAGGGGTCATAACCTATGTTTTTGAGACAAAAAATGAAAAAAAAAATAATGAAAATTAATTGGCGATTTTTGAGAATAGCGCTGGCCGGTTTTGACCGTTACGTTAGGTAAAGGGTTAATCATATTTGTGAAATTAAATTATTGAGTCTGTATGGATCTTCGTTGTTACAAATGATGGGAGTGTGCCTTTAGGCACTCTCTCATAATCTGCAACAAGACAAAAAAATGTGAACAAAAATAATTTTGTACTCTTCCAGTTATCAAACAAAAAATTTTAAATAAAAAAAGCATGGTTCCCTCATTTTTGAAAAATTAATTCCACGAGAACCAAATGTACTTTTTTATTTGGCCTGACAGAGCACTTATATCTAAAATAGAGCAAAACGGGGGTAAAATGAATAATAAAAAGTTGACAAATATTGGGTTCGTGCATCTCCATAATAATTAATATAAGGCACCAAATATTTTTTTGAAAAACAACTATTTATTTAGTTATTTATTATTATAAAGTCAAGTTTAGGCTACACAAAGTAGATCTTCTGTTTCTCGGGCCATTATTTGTAAAATTGCATGCGGGCGAGCGTTTTTTTATTTTATTTTTTTATTTCAATAATTACTTCTTTGCCATCAAAAGTTCATGTTCTCGGTTCAAGTTTTAGGCCTCATAATCTACAGAATAGCATGGGTGGTGGTGTATTTCATCCCTTGAGTGCAAGAAGGCTTTGCAATGCTAAAGCATTGCAAAGCCTTCTAGCACTCAAGGAACAAATTTATTAATTTTATTAACTTGGGTAAAATATCAGACATAAACCATTTCATTTTTATTTTTTTTTTTCAAGTTTGAATTGGTTATAAAAAGAGAGCATGCGGCAGCCAAAAGGACCATGCCGGAGGGCCTGAGAAACAGATTTTTTATTTTTTTAGGCCTTAGTCAATTGTTTATTTATACAGTAGAACCTGTCTTGAGAGACCGTCCTTTGGGCCACACAAAAGTGGTCTCTCAAGACAGGTGGTCTCTCATAACAGGTTTCAGGTTTTCTCAAGTCAGTGAATAACCAACCACAAAATTCAGAAATGGAGAAGAATGGATTTTTGTAATTACTTTGTAGTTGTTCTTTTTTATGAAGTTTTTGTAACAAATTGAAATGGACTGTTATAAAAATTATAAAAATAAATTAGTGTTGAAAATCTTCAAGGAAGATTTTGAACACTAATTTATTTTTATAATTTTTATAACAGTCCATTTCAATTTGTTACAAAAAGATTTCCAACACAAATTTATTTTTATTCCTATCTGTCACATTTCAGGTATGTATGAAATTGTTTATTCAGCAATAATCCTAATCTTTTCACAGGGGTCTTATAAAAACATCTCAATCTGTAATGAGATAGCAATTGAAACCCAATTAAGAGCTTTTACTACTTTTAATTATGTTAGTATAACCACAATGGATTTTCCAATTCCAGAACAGGTAAAAAGTTTTTGTCATGGTTTCGGTCTTCAAAGGGGCGGTCTCTCAAGACAGGTCCATTATGGCATAAAAATACAAGTTGGTACCAGGCCACAGCGGTCTCTCAAGACAGGTGGTCTCTCAAGACAGGTGGTCTCCCATACCAGGCCCATTATAGAGTAAAAGCAATCGGTGCCTGGTAGATGTGGTCTCTCAAGACAGGTGGTCTCTCAAGACAGGTTTTACTGTACTGTTGTTTTAGAGGACTTTCTCAAGAACTTTTTTTGTGCTGACTCAAGGATTTACAATGGTGTGGGGAGGCCATTATACCATAATTGCTGTGCTTACTCAATGTCATGCGATACAGTACAGACACTGGAAACTGTGCTAGATACACCATGTGTGGAATCCAGATAACGTGTAAGAACCTCATGTGCAGTTAAAACTAGAAGTCCTGTCATGAAATTCACACAAATAACACGCTGATATGCGCGTTAATGTACGCGTTATGGCCCAAGTAAAGCTATCAAATTCTGTACATATGGTCTGTGCACAAGCAATGTTTCAGCCAATGGACCTCCGGGTAACCCGGAGGTCCATTGGCAGAAACATTGCATGTGTTTGCTATGAGTAACCAAGAGAACCTGCCGTGCTTTGGATGCCATTCAATATGGCAATTGCGCGCAATTCCAACGCGCAATTAAGCCTAGATAAGCGCACTATTCGTGACAGGACTTCTAGTTTTAACTGTAAGAATGCATCTGAATAGAATGTCTTACATCTGAGTGACATAAATGAAATACTTCGACACAAAACACAATCATACAAGAAAGTTATCAGACTGCAAAAGGTGATATTTTTTCTTTAACTATCGCAACACCCAGGGTGGCATATGCCTGCGCATGCAATACCATGGACCCCTGCCTCTTTACCAAATGTAAGAGTCACTTGATTTGATTTGATAATTTTGTGAAAAAATATTTTTACGCAAACTTTATATATTACTCTATATATTGGGACACTCTATAATTTGGGACACACATTTTTTCCAGAAAAATATTTGTTTTTTATGCTCCAATGTTTGGGACACTCAGGAGACTTGTTTCCAGTTAGCCCAGTCACCTGAAAATGGTGCAAAATGCTCAATATTAAAGCTAAGTTTGTGTTTAATTTTCCTTTTTAAACAATAAAAAATTGATAATACATACTGATTTGTGTTGTTTTTATTTAAATCTGTTCCTAAGTTTTAATATTTACAGTCCGGACTGACATGAGGAAGACTATTTAATATTACATTGTGACAGTCTTCAACCCTTTACCGAACGCTAGTGGCAGATGACACTCATAAAATGAATTCTTGTGTAACTAAAAAAAATTTCATTTTAAAATGAAAATCTAAAAAAAAATTTAAAGGCGATTTTCGTATATAGTGATGGAAAACGAATCACACACAACTTGATTCAGCATCAAAACAAGACCAGGATGTGTTTATTCCCCATTTTCTAAGATGTGGAACATCTGAGAAAATATTTATTTTTATCTGTCCCAATACACAGAGTAAATACGGTATTCTGCACTTCTCCGTGGCATGTGTAACCATATCATAAAGTTTCAACACACCATGAAGGTACCCTCAATTAAAAAAACACTGGAAATCTTCTAAGTTGATAAAGGGCAAAAATTTTGTGAAAAAATATTTTTTCCACAAACTTTAAAGAAGTTGCACATCTTCATTGTGTATGTAACCATATCCTAAACTTTACAATCTCCACATTACAAACTGTGGGAGGAGTCGATTACACCATGAAGGTACCCTCAATTAAAAAACAATGGAAATTTTCCAAGTCGATCAGGGGTAATAATCTTGTGAAAAAATATTTGTTGGGAAACTTTATAGATGTTGCACATCTTAAAGGCATGTGTAACAATATCCTAAAGTTTCAACTTTCTACAATAGAAAGTGAGGAAGGAGTTGATTACACCATGAAGGTACCCTCAATTAACCCTTTACCTAACACAAAAAGCAGATGACACTTGCAAACAAAATTCCTGAATTACTAATTTTTTTTCATTTTTTGTCTCAAAAAACATAGGTTATGACCCCTCATTAGAACGAGCTCATCGAGCTCGTTCCAAGGAGGAGTCATAACCTATATTTTTGCGCCCAAAAATGAAAAAATAATGAAAATTGATTGCCGATTTTTGTGAATAGCACTGGCCGGTTTTGGTCGTTATCAAGCCAGAAAATAAGCAAACTGTCATCTGCAAAATGAGGTCCCCAGAGGGTGAATTTGGTGATGCTACCCTGCTGAGCAGGGTAGCATCACCCAATTTACCCACTGTCAACGTCAATCTGAATCAGGGTCTCAAACCAAAACAGAAAGAGCCACCCAGAGGATAAATTGCCCCACTGTTTGGGTTAGCATCAGCAAATTCACCCTCTGGGGACCTCATTCTGCAAATGTCAGATTGCTTATTTTCAGGCTTGGTCATTATGTTGGGTAAAGGGTAAAAAAAAAAACAAAACAGGAAATATCAGAAATCGATAAAGGGCAAAAATTTCATGAAAAAATATTTTTTTCGCAAACTTAAAAGAAGTTGCACATTTTCATTGTGTATGTAACCATATCTTAAACTTTAAAAACTCGACATAACAAACTGTGGAAGGAGTTGCGTACACCATGAAGGTGCCCTCAATTAAAAAGACGCTGGAAATTTTCTAAGTTGATAAAGGCTATAATAATGGTTGCCTTTTTTAGGAGACTTTTACCCCAGGCATTGGTAACTGGGTCCTATTTTACCAGTGAAACAGCATGTTTACCACAGTAAACAAGCACTGTTTCACTTCCTGTGGGTCCTGAGGATGAGTATCTATGACAATATCATTACATTTCACAGGGAATCCGGGTGGATGTGGCAGGTTCATTAGGTAAAGGGTTAAACAAAACTGTAGTGGTATGAATCTATTCCTCAACACCTGAAAAAAAAAGTGGTGAAAGGTCTACATATATTAGTGTGTAGGTCTGGAAAGGAAAAATGGTGTGCATATAACAAGAAATGGCACAATTGTATAATTCGGAAAAGAAAATGTGTAAATAAATAAAATATTGAATACATTACAACCAAACTACAACACAATGTTTTATATGATACATACAAAATCTAATTAAAAAAATGTTTCGACTTTGAAGGCATTTTATTAGTGAAGAGAATTTAAAACAAAGCCATGTTTTGGAGCCAAGTGTTTTCAAAAGAAACTTCTCAATTTCTACAACAAAACATAAAATTACCTCAAAATGTAAACAATTATTAAAATGAAGGTTTGGTATGTTTCCTCAAGGAGTGGTTAAGTGGATAAGTGTCTGGACATCTCATATTTGATCTCAAAAATGAAAATTAATAACATTACTTAGAAAATTTATTCATCATTTTTCTTGAAGAAAATGTTCAAGAGGGGAGATAACTATATACATTATTGCTTGGAAAAGTGTGACTGTTATATGCAGCATAATGAGCTTCGAAGCCTCAACAATAAGTAAATCTGCGGACTTTCAATTCAATTTCACCTTTTCTTAACTCTTGCTGATATCTCAGGACATATCAATCCATAATTCAACACGTAACACTATTTGTTTATGGGTGTTTAACCCTTTACCCAACGAATCGGCTGCATCCGCCCGCGTAATATGCAAATTCAGCAATTGAAAAAATATTATTTTTCAAAAAATTTCAACAAAACCGTATCATGTGACCCCACGTTGGAACGAGCTCGTCGAGCTCGTTCCAACGAGGTGTCACATGATATGGTTTTGTTGAAATTTTTTGAAACATTTGAAAAAATGATATTTAAATGAATAAATTTTGATATCGTCTGCGTTGGGTAAAGGGTTAACTTATTGCCTGCTGCTGGCAGATATTTCTGCCAGTACAGGATTTTTCTTGCCATTGCAATAAGAATAATTTGGGCACACTTATTCAAATTTGTCCTCTGTAAAATTAATAGATTTTTTCACCAATTATTCCTTCAGATAAATTTAGATGAATTTTTTCATAAAATCTGGTCATGGCTGCTTCACAGCAGCCATGACTAGATTTAATGCAAAATATTTTGAAAATACCCACCAGGTTTAGAGTTAAAGTTCCTTTCAGCATTAATGGTGATTTGTTTATTAATTGGTGTATGAAGTCACTTTCGGCATCTTTAACTACATCACGACAGCAACATAGATATAAAAGTTAAGGGAGCCAATCATTTATACCAATGTTGCCCACTTCTACCCAATGTGTTGCTTCTGGATCCTGTTTTACTGGTATTATTTATTTATTTATTGTGTTTAAGGTCACATACTTACACACAATGGCTAATCGTGACTGTGGCAGTTTTATGGGTGGAGGAAGCCGGAGAGAACACTGAGCAACTGTCAGCTCCTCAACATTCTAACTCTGTTCAAGCTCCTCTCAAGCAGAGTTACATGGGTTGAAGACATGTGCACCTTAGTACACCGTGCCATCGCACCCCCATGTAGGCAACAGGGAAAAAGTGCCTTGCCCAAGGACACAACACGGGTCGTCCCGGACGTGGATCGAACTTGGGACCTCTAGCGTAGAAGTCCAACAGTCTACCACTGACCCACCACACTCCCCTTTTTTACTGGTAAAGCAGAACTTGTTTACAACAGTAAACAAAACACCGCTCCAATTCTTGGGGTGAGGTGGTCCTGTGGGTGAGCATCTTGGACAATATTGTTACAATAGTATAAAGTCAAGTTGAGCAAACTGTTAAAAAAGTGCAGGCTCCACAGATTAAAGTCTTCTATGGAGGTGATTCATATTATCTTTGAAGAATAGTTATTTTGTCTACAAGGATCTGCATTGTTACAATTTATGTGACAATGCCTGAAGGCACTCTCCCATAAATTGTAACGAAGAGAAGACTGGAGAAGAAACTATGACAATTAGAAATAATTTAGCATTCTACCAGTTTAGCCCCACAAAGTAGATCTTGTTTCTCAGGCCATTTTTTTGTAAAATTGCATGTGGTGAGCAATTTTTTAATTTATTTTTTATTTCGTTCATGTTCTTGGTTTTGTAAAAATGTTTTAGGCCTCATAATCTACAGTTAAAACTAGAAGTCCTGTCATGAATAGTGCGCTTATCTAGGCTTAATTGCGCGTTGGAATTGCGTGCAATTGCCATATCGAATGGCATCCAAAGCAAGGCAGGTTCTCCTGGTTACTCATAGCAAACACATGCAATGTTTCTGCCAATGGACCTCCGGGTTACCCGGAGGTCCATTGGCTGAAACATTGCTTGTGCACAGGCCATATGTACAGAATTTGATAGATTTACTTGGGCCATAACGCGTACATTAACGCGCATATCAACGTGCTATTTGTGTGCATTTCATGACAGGACTTCTAGTTTTAACTGTACAGACTACCATAGGCGATGATGTATTTTGTGCCTTGAGTGCAAGAAGGCTTTGCAATGCTAAAGGATTGCAAAGCCTTGTTGCACTCAAGGGACAAATTTATCAATTTTATTAATTTGGATAAAACATCAGAAATAAACCATTTAATTTTTATTTTTTAAAGTTTACATTGGTTATAAAAAGAGAGCATGTTGCAGCCAAACGGACCATGCAGGGAGAGCCTGAAAAACATATTTTTAACTTTTTTAGGCCTTAGAGAACACCTATTCCTGGAATTTGTTGCTGGGTTGCATGATATCAATACAGCAGAATTTACCTACCTCAGCAAATTACCTGGCTCCATTTTCAGGGTTCCCAAACCATTAAAATGAAAGCAAAAAAATGTGAGTAAAGGGCAATAGCTCTGACAAAAATACTCCAAATAATACATGCATTGCACATGGGACAAGAAATCAAACACTTGTATGCCAAAGATAATGTTATTCCACCAGATATTTTAAAAAGTTATTAAAGTTGAAAATCAAGTTGGTCACAATCTAAAAACTTGTTGATAACAGGCCGACAGACAGACTGACTGACAGTATCATATATAAAATTGCTTGTCACAGCTAAAAATGAGATGAAATTGCTGTAAGCCAGTTGAGATTGTCCAATTAACCCTCTGAACACTATGTCGAATATTAAAATTTCAATCTGCAAATTTTTATCATTATGCAACTTGGAAATTAACCAATTCAATTATTATCATGTTTAATAGAACACATTACTGGAAAGTGCTTAACAACTAGGCCTCCGCAAATAAGGATTTTTTTTCGACTCGACTTTCGACTCGAACTTGTCAAAAAAATGTCTGAATCGACCGAACATTGAATTAAAACCACATTAGCCAAAACCTGGTGTCCAAGTGTGGTTTCGTATGTGATATTTCCCATTAAAATAGCCACATTAGGATTGTTTTGGCATTGTACTGATGATTTATCCACATATTCAAGCTAACATTTAACAGTTCGTACTTTAACAATGCGGCACACTTTGGTTGAATAGGAGACAAAGAATCTGTTGGTAACTGTGATTGCTACTTTAAGCTTGGCATCATCCAATTTTGCCTTATCATGAAGCGATGGATGCTTCTTTATGAAGTGAACCCAGAGACAAAATGTAGTCCTGCCACTTGGGTTTTGTACAAAGTCTTACATGTATTGCACATGTATGTAGCTCTGGCTTGATCAAGTGTTAAATACGAGTGTATTACCTATGACATTTGGAATCATGCGACACGCATGATTCCAAATGACAATGGTAATACACTGTAAGTGCCATGTTTTTATTTACAATTCATCAGAAGTGGTTGTATCAATATCGAGAAATGGTAACAGTGGTCAGTTAGGCGTGCATACTACATACATTTTTAGTTTCGCACTTGTTATGAATGACAATGTGTACAGTTCGCGCTCAATTCCTCGCATTGATTTGAGAATTTAGTTGGCATTAAATGTACGAATGTACATATACCGTGACATTTATTAATAAGTTTTTTTTCCTTCCCTGATCTTTTATTCGTGATTTTATTTTCGACTCGAAATTGACTCAGAATTTGTTGAATGAATCCACTTTGACTCGAACAATGGAATATTGGCAGGGGCCCATTAACAACATTTTCAATATCTTGTACCATATTGTGTCAAACAGATTTTCGGGTGGGGTGGGGGGGGGGGGGGGGGGGGTGGAAAGCCAAAGTACCCAGAGAGAAGAACTCTCGAACAACAGCAAGCAACTGTCGAACTCTAGGACTTAACCCTATGAACCCTAGTGGCCTTTTTTCCGGCCAGAAACATGATACGTCATAATGTCATTATACAGGATGGCTGTTCAGTAAATGTGCAGGGTAGACCAATGAATATTTTCAACGTGCAGCCCTGAGGCTGCACGTTGAAAATATTGATTGATCTACCCCAAATAATTAATATGGACTCTTCTAATTGCTGCCATTGAACTGGCACGGAAGATACCACTAGCATTCAAACAGTTAATAACTAGGCACAAGCAGACTAAGCAGCAGCTGAGGGCAAGGATACCATTGACATGTAATTCATCTTAGTACACAGCATCATCATGCCCAGACTAGTGCTGAGACGGTTGGCTCCTTTTCACAACTAACCAAGAGCTATAACTGGATATCTGGTTATCCGTGGCCATTAATTCACCGAAATGTGGGATCAAAACTATAGGGATTGGAAATCAGTATTCACAGAAACTATTTTGTAGAGTGTATACAAACGAACATTGTTGAGTACTCGACGACGTTCGTTTGTATACATACTTCAGTATAGTTCCTGAGATTACACAGTACTCATGGAAATTGCTGATCACTGAGGAAGTCTTGAAAGCCAAAGTCGATTATTTCTAAATACATACAACATGGCTTTAAGGTGTAATCTATCCCAAAGGAGAAGCAGCAGATTTGGTACGTTTTAACTGTGGAATGACGATCGCTATTTTGGATAACTGGTTCACATTTTTAGGTAACTCATTTCAAACCGATTATCCAGTTGACCATTTCAGTACTAGCCCAGACATGTGCAATTGGGATGAAGTGTCTTGCCCAAGCACACAAAAGCAGTTAATGCTGGTAAGGATCGAATCTTTTCTGTTTAAAATTCAATGCTCTAACCACAACACACTCTCATTTCTAATATGAGATATAATGCACAAAGAATGTGATTGGAAATGACAACTTGAGGTATGAAAAAATGCATGATGAAAAAAACATCATAACATGAAAACAAAACAAATTAGGCCACAAATAGGAAAATAATGATTCTGTAAATATTTTTCACCAGATACAATATAATTTTTATTGAATGACATTAAGTGATCAGGCCACACAAAGTAGATCTTCTGTTTCTCAGGCCATTATTTGTAAAATTGCATGCGGGCGAGCGGTTTTTTATTTTATTTATTATTTCGGTAATTACTTCTTTGCCATCAAAAGTTCATGTTCTTGGTTCAAGTTTTAGGCCTCATAATCTACAGAATAGCATGGGTGGTGGTGTTTTTTCAGCCCTTGAGTGCAAGAAGGCTTTGCAATGCTAAAGCATTGCAAAGCCTTCTTGCACTCAAGGTTCAAATTCATCAACTTTTTTAACTTGGGGAAAATATCAGATAGATACCATTTAATTTTTTTTTTTTTCAAGTTTAAATTGATTGTAAAAAGAGAGCATGTGGCAGCCAAAAGGACCATGCAGGAGGGCCTGAGAAACAGATTTTTTATTTTTTTAGGCCTTATATTAAATTATATGCATTACTAATACTATAATTTCTTCTTTAAATAATTCTTATTAACATATGCATCAAATAATGACAAAAAGAATGTAATATTTTATCAATCAATGACTATGAATAAAATGGTGCTTCTAAGTAATTTAATATTCTATTATTTTCTGAGTGAAAATTCAAACACTTACTATTTCATTAGGGTGAAAGTTAGCGCTGGGCAATATTGCCGAAAATTAAAATCATGATACAGTAGAATCCTCTTAATTGAATATCCATTTTGCCAGTGAAAATTATTCAATTAACAGGAGTATACAATTAACAGGGATTTGGTCAGTTTCCTGTGTTCTGGAGGTAAACTGAGCATTTATTCTATTATATCTTGTTTGACAGAGCTCATAGAGCTCTGTCAAACAAGATATAATAGAATGAATACCTGTATTGGATGTAGTAAGGCCAAAAAGATTGATAAATAAGGGGAATTTGGTGTGTGTCACAGTAATCTTTTCGACATATTTCAAAAATTTATATGCAATCAACAGGAGTTTACTCTACAACCCATATGCAATTAACAGATCAAATTTGTACTGAAGGTATGGTAAATGGTTTTGTGTTTGAAAATTATATTCAATTAACAGGGACATACAATTAAAAGATATCCAATTAAGTGGGCTCCACTGTATTTGAAATGAAAAATTAAAAGTCTTTAGTAAATTTTGTTTCTTCACATACCTACCACAACTGTTTACAATTGGCTGTAATGTAAGTGCAAGCTCTACTTCGGAACTAACTCAAGCTAAGAAACTTTTCCAAATGAGTTGGAAAAGTGGAAGAGTGCAAAAGCATGAAAAAGATCGAAAAAGGGTCGAGCGAGACCGGTGCTCGACATTACAGGTACTCTCTCTGCACACCTCTTGCGTTTACCGAGCGCATACGCAACAACCGTGACGTCAATTCTGTATTTCCGCCAACGAGAAGTTTGTGATTTAACGGGGAGGCATCGATATCAAAGATATCCCCAAGAAGGGTGGGCCACCGGTAAACAATTGTGGTAGGTATGTTAAGAAACAAAATTTACTAAAAAATTTTAATTTCTTCTCAACCTACTCACAAGTGTTTACAATTGGCTGAATAAACAATAGGAGGAGGTGAATCACAAACCAATACCAACAAGAGCAGCAGAAAGAAAATGCAAGGAGGGCAGAGAATAATAGCGAAACCTGTAAACGAAGAAAGAAGCACCTGAAAAGGACAAGGCTGAGCAATGCACAAACCCGATAAAAACAAATTTAACGAGGGTGCACAACAGCCTGAGCAGCAACGAGTGGGCCTAAAGAAAAAAGGTCCTCAAACTGCTGCTGTAGGTGATAAAAGGAGGAGAAAGTAGAAGCATTCCTCCAGTAAGCCGCATTCATAACATCCCGGAGCGAAACATAATTGGAGAATGCCCAGGATGTAGAAATGGCACGAACCTCATGAGCATTAAACCGGTTCGAAACAAGATCTGAAGCAGACAAGCTGGAATAAGCCAGCTTGATTGCAAGACAGATCCATCTGGAAATAGAATGGGAAGAGATAGACTGCCTCCTTGGAATGAGAGACAGAAAGAATCTCTTCCAACCCCTCTGAATGAACTGAGTGCGATTAATTTAAGTCTTGATCACACAAACAGGACAAAGAAGAGGCCTCCGGCCATCAACTGCAGGGAGAGCCTGAATGCAGATGGGAGAAGGTACCGAATCAGGAAGTTGATTCTTGGCCAGAAAAGAGCAATCAGTAGTGAAGGTGACACTGTTAGCCTCATTTCTGAAGAAAGCAGAATCAACGGATAGCACATGAAGCTCACGGACACGTATGGCAGAAGCAAACGCTAGAAGGAAAGCAGTCTTATAGGTGAGAAAACGCATATCGGTCTCAGATAAAGCCTCGAATGGCGCCCCCACCAAACAATTCAACCCCCATGCCAAGTTCCACTTGGGTGGAAGACTCAAAACTCGAGGCCTCTTCAAAGAAAAGTGCCATATCAGTTTGGAGAGAAAAAGATTACGACCGATGCACTGCTTTCCCACATACGAGAAAGTATCAGGCAGCATAGACCGATAGCCCTTTATGGTAATAGGCTGGATGCCCTTGGAGTCAAAAAGGTATACCAGAAAACCCGCAATTTGAGCGATTGACGGATTACGGTAATGCACATTTTGAGCTGTAAACCAGCGACAGAAAATCTTCCACTTAGCAGCATAAGTCAAGCCAGTGGAATGTCGCCGCAATGCAGAAATGCACTCCGCTGATCGTCTCAAAAAACCTCTACGTCGGAGACAGGACCTGATAAAAGACAGGCGTGAAAATACATGCTCGCCAGATTATTGTGATACTTCCTGGGATGACCCTGGGAAAGAAGATCGCAACATGGAGGTAGACGAATCGGACGATCTGCCAACAGAGGTCGCAGCAGATTGATCCACACCCTCTGCGGAGACAGAGGTGCGACCAGAATGATCCTGCAACTGCAAGCACGAATCTTCACCAAAACTTGAAGAAGAATCGGTGCAGGAGGGAAGGCATAGCCGATCCAACCTGTCCAGTCCAGAGACAGAGCATCTACCGTAAATGCTAGTGGATCCGGACAAGGAGAATCAAAGGTCTCTACCTGATGATTCCAGCGAGTGGCGAAAAGGTTGACCAGAGGACGCCCCCACCACTCGCAAATCGACTGAAACACCGACTGATACAGCATCCAATCGGTGGGAAGGACACTGTAGCATCGGGAATGTGCCGAATGGCCACCCGAGTGTTTACATCCCGCGCTAACAGTAGAATATCTAGAGATATCTGATACATGGGAATCGAACATGTGCCTCCTTGATTCCGTATTTAGGACACCACTGTCGAATTGTCCGAAAGAAGTAGGACAGTGTGATCCGACAGGTGAGAGATCCAAAGCCAAAAACTCAACAGAAGAGCAAGGAGCTCCTTCTGGTTGATATGAAGGGCCATCTGATCGCTGTCCCACTCACCGTGAGTAGACAGACTGAGAGGATCCAATGTCGCACCCCAGCCCCGATCGCTGGAATCCGCAGTAAGGATGCGATTGGCCGAAGGATGATCCAATGGGACACCCTGAGTCAACCAGGGAACATTGGACCAAGGGTGGAGGTGACAAAGCAGGGACCGAGGAAAAGGAAGTTTCAGGTCCAGAGGATCCACATTCGGATGCCAATGATCCAACAGGAAATGTTGGAGAGGTCGGACAAACATGCGACCCAGAGGAATGAGATCTGTCACCGAACCGCAAAGGCCCAGTATCTGAAGGAAAGTCCTAGCCAAGACCGAGGAAGACAGGAGCAGGTTCCGAGTCAAGGCGGAAAGGATCGACACCCGAGCATTGGGAACCGACATCACATTGTGAAGAGTGTCAAAATCCATTCCCAAATGACGAAATTGCTGAGAAGAAAGGAGATCCGATTTCTCGCAATTGACTCTGAAACCCAGCAATGCCAGTAGGCCAAGTAACCGCCGGACACTGGACTGCAGAACTGCAGCATTGTGGTGTCGTTGGAGGATGTCGTCCAGGTAGACTGACAAAGTCACAGCCGACTGCGTATGGTGAAAAGCGAGCACATGTGACATCAGTCGGATGAAGGGCCAAGGAGCCAGGTTCAAACCGAACAGGATAGCTTTGAATTGAAAGACATGATCCCGAAACGAGAACCGAAGGTATTTCCGTGATGCCAGATGAATGGGTACATGGAAATAGGCATCCCTCAGGTTGGTACTGGCTGCAAAATCACCCTGATGAATCGAATGTCGAACCGACCCAAAAGTCTCCATGCTGAACTCGTTCAGGATACTCAGGTCGATGACAGGATGAAACTGGCCGTTTTTCTTTGGCACCAAGAAAAGTCTCGAGTAAAACCCCGGTGAAAGGGTGTTCCTGACCACCTCGATCACCCCTTTGGAGAGGAGATTGTTGATCTCCTGCACCAGAAGGTCCCGATGCAGAGAATCGGAAGGGACCTGATTCGGGAGGGGCACCCGAGATAAACAGGGGTGCTGACAGGACAGTCGCAGACCGGATTGGATGACGTCAAGGACCCAAGTGTCAACGTTATCTCTGTCCAACGGTCGAAAAACAGCGATAGCCTTCCCCCGCCTGGAGGCAAATTGAGGAGAGGACCTTCATTTGTGGCCTCGATGACCTCGGAGAGACTCTCAACGAAAACAGCCACCTCAAGGGTGACATCAGAAGCCAAAGGAAGAGAGACCAAGTCTCCACTTCAGGCATCACTGCACCAGCACCGTCAACAGTTGCAGAGGAACTTTCTACCGAAATAGGCTGACCAACATCCTGCGTGACAGAGTCACCACGTGCCCTCTCGGAAATCTCCGAAGAGGCACGGCTACCCTTACCCCGAGAACGAGGGGTTCTAGCCCTGGAAAGAACCACCTTGTTCACGGATGCCCAGAACTTAAGAGGACCAAACTCCACAGGAATGGGCCTGTGAGCCATTGTTGCAAGTGACACAAGTAGCATGAGAATCATCTACGTGTTTCAACTGCAAATAAGATGGACAGGGAATTGTTTTAGGCATAATAATTTCAATTGGGAAAAAATCCCGAAGAAGATCAAAACAATCAAGCTTCCCACTGACGGAAAACCGAACAAAAATGGTCGCGTTAACACGTGTGGGAAAAACAAGACAATGTAATAAGAGAATACAAGCAAAAAATAGCATAAATAAGGCCTAAAAAAATAAAAAATCTGTTTCTCAGGCCCTCCCGCATGGTCCTTTTGGCTGCCGCATGCTCTCTTTTTGTAACCAATTTAAACTTTTAAAAAATTGAAATTAAATGGTTTATGTCTGATATTTTACCCAAGTTAAAAAAATTAATGAATTTGTCCCTTGAGTGCAAGAAGGCTTTGCAATGCTTCAGCATTGCAAAGCCTTCTTGCACTCAAGGGATGAAATACACCACCACCCATAGTATTCTGTAGATTATGAGGCCTAAAACACACCAAGAACATGAACTTTTGATGGCAAAGAAGTAATTACTGAAATAAAAAATAAAATAAAAAACCGCTCGCCCGCATGCAATTTCTCAAATAATGGCCTGAGAAACAGAAGATCTACTTTGTGTGGCCCAATATAATAATGAATAAATTTAGAGCTTGGTAAAAGGATAAAGCCCACTTGCACATTAATTGACAATAAGAGCAGACAAAATCAAGTTGTTCACGAAGTTAAAACTAATGAGAAGCACGAGTCACAAAATTTCTGACCATGTTACAATGGCGGAAATAAAAGGATTTGACGTCATGGTTGTTGCGCATGCGCTCGGTAAACGCAAGAGGTGTGCTGAGAGAGTACCTGTAATGTCGAGTACCGGTCTCGCTCGACCCTTTTTCGATCTTTTTCGTTCTTTTGCACTCTTCCACATTTCCAACTCGTTTGGAAAAGTTTCTTAGCTTGAGTTAGTTCCAAAGTAGGGCTTGCACTTACGTTACAGCCAATTGTAAACAATTGTGAGTAGGTTGAGAAGAAATCATTTTAAAGTCCTCAGTTTTTTTTCTGGATAAAATGGCAGAAAATCTGTAGACTACTATGTCTTATTTATTTATTTATTGGTGTTCAAGGTCACATATTTCTGCACAATAGCTAATCATGACTGCAACATAAATAAAAAGTCAAGTCCAGCCAATTGTTTATTCCCATGTTCCCCATTTCAGAGGACTTCCTCCCCCAGGCATTGGTTACCAGGTCCTATTTTACCAATAAAACAGACCTTGTCTACTATAGTAAAGAAGTACTGCTTCACTTCCCAGGGTTCCCACAATTTTCTCTGTGTTAACTAAATCGCTGTACACTGCTGTCAAAGTACTGAAATTTCAAGAAAATTTTTCTATGAGGATCGAACTCGGGACCTCTAGCACAGAAGTCCAACAGTCTACTACTATGCCACCATGCTCCCCTGTAGTTCCTTCACATACAGTGACTGCTGGGAAGACAATGCAGGCGAGTGCAAAATCACTCTACTCATTTGCATTTGCGAGAGAGAAGGATTCAGGCGAGTGATTTTAACCCTTTATCTACCATGGCAGCCCAAACTGGCCAGCAGTATACACGAAAATGACCACACATTTTTTTTCCATTCTTGCTCTAAAAATATATCTTTTGACCACTCATTGGAACAAGCTCATTGAGCTCATTCCAATGAGGTGTCATAAGCTATATGTGTCTTAAGCAAAAAATGAGAGATTCTAGTTACGTGAGATACTGTTTTGTAGGTATCGTCTCCTAGTTGGGTCAGGTAATGGATGATTGAAATGTAATATATAACTTGTTTAGACATAAATTCCACACACATCATGAGGGCGAGTGATTAATTGCTCCCCCAGGCCTGGCATTCTGAAAAATGCAGGAGGGCAAAAAATCGCTCTCCTCAATCAGCTTAGGACAGCAATTAGGTTTACACAGCATTTTAAGTATCCAGTTGAACGAACTCATTGAAACTGAAACCAACAGACTACATCAGTGATTTTATTAACTTTACTAAGGTAAAGCAAAATCTCTTAGACATCTAGATGTCTCACTCAACAACCGAACACACACTTGACAAGACCTGTGTGTGTACCCAGACCTGTTGACCAAGAAAGTCATACGCCTACCACTACCACCTTCAATCCCCCCTTGGGGGGTTGAAGGTGGTAGTGGTAGGCGTATGACTTTCTTGGACAACAGGTCTGCTTGAATCTACAGTCACATCCTGGTGCAAGTACTTCAAGTGACAGGATAGTAGTAATGGTAGTATATTATAGTGTCAATATTCCTTGAATAATTACCCCTCAAACTATGATGTCAGTTGTTGAACTTGAAACTGACAGAAAAAAAAAATATTGCTGTGACCCATTTTGCTTCAAATGATTGCAACTGTGTTTGGGTATGGTTGCAGCCATTACCTTTTACCACTAAACCACTTTCAAAATGAAATTACGTGATGTTATGTGACTTCGAAGATAAATTACAATTTTGCTTTACAACAAAAATTTAACGTGAGCATAATACACGTAATCTCAATCATCCCAGACCAAAATATTTAGGAGGGCAATTGTTCTTTCAGGAGGGCAGTAAGGAGAAAATTGCTCTCCTGAAATTGCCAAGCCTGCTCCCCTAGTGAAATGTTTAGGAAAGTGATGGCGAGTGAGAGTGATCATTCTCCTTTCCTGCCAGTCCCTGAACTGATGTAACCTAAACGGTAGTTTGCAGGTTATTTACAAGTTTGCATTTTTCAAAATGTGTTTCAGGACCTAGGCTGGCCCAAACCCAAACCCATTTTCTCAAACACATTGTCATGTTTCCCTTCCTACTTCTGGCTTTTAATTACGATGGTCATGCCATAAATCTAAATTTAAATAGTTTGAACTTCTGTAGCACTGGCCTATCATTCGTGAGAAGCCAAATGCATTGAGTTTGGCTCATGAGCTGCCAATTTTTAATTGTTGGGTTGCCAAGTTTCGACTGATCTAGAAGGTTTGGGTATGGGTTGGTTTGCACCAACTGGGTGGCCAACTACCGAACTGCCCACTGTGTACCACATTCAGGTATTTTTAACTTAGAATAATTTTACATGCTCCATTTATGAAATAACTTATTGTCCAAATTGTTTAATAATAATAAAAAACAACAAAACAAATGTACTGGTTCTTGGTTAAATAAAAACTGCAGTTTCTCCAAATCTGCATGAAGAGTCCTGTAATTCTCAGGTCATTCAAAATGAATACGCAAGGTTTCATGAAGTGTTTGGTTCAGTTTTACATTGCAATATGCAATATAATATGTCAGCTGCGACACAATAACAGAATACTGAAACACACAGTGCAAAGCAAAACAGATTGCCTCCAGGTCAACATTCTGGTGAGAAATGCAACTCAATGTACTGTGTCAGAAAACGCCAAAATGAGTGAAATGACTGTACATGTAAAGAGTTAAACAGCTCAAGTCCTATTCCATATATCCTGGGGGGGGGGGGGGGGGGGGGAGGGGGGGGGGAGGGGGGGAGGGGTCAAGTGCGGGTATTAGAAACAGAAACAGAAAAAAACAAGAAACACCCATCTTTCTGGCACTGAACAATGCACTCGCAAAAAATGAATCTCAGCATTTGTACAAGTAAGAAGCCTCTCCCAAAATAATTTTACAGAAAAGATGATGTTGTCACTGTTATTTAGGCCACACAAACTGTTTCTCAGGCCATTATTTGCAAAATTTCATGTGGGCGAGCGTTTTTTTATTTTATTTTTTATTTCTACAATTATTTCTTTCCCATCAAGTTCATATTCTTGGTTTATGTTTTAGGCCTCATAATCTACAGAATAGCATGGGTGGTGGTGTATTTCGTCCCTTGAGAGCAAGAAGGCTTTGCAATGCTAAAGCATTGCAAAGCCTTCTTGCACTCAAGGGACAAATTTATCATTTTTTTTAAATTGGGTAAAATATCAGACATTCACCATTTAATTTTAATTTGTTTAAGGTTACACTGGTTATAAGAAGAGAGCATGCGACAGTCAAAAGGACCATGCGGGAGGGCCTGGGAAACAGATTTTTAAATTTTTTTAGACCTTATTATTATTTATTGGTATTTAAGGTCACATACTTCTGCACAATGGCAAATCATGACCACGACAGTTTTATGGGTGGAAAAAGCTGGAATACCCATAGAGAACCACTGAGCAATGGCAGGCAACTGTCAGCTCCATACTAATGCCATGCAAGCAGGGGTAGCATTGGTTGAAGACAGGTGCATCATCGACGTGCAGTATGCTTTAGTACACAGAGCCACCGTGCCCTGACAAGTGTCTTGGGACACAATGTGGTTGCCGCAAGTGGGATTCGAACAGATGACCTGTCGGCTTGCAGCCTGCACCTCTGCCTGCTAAGCCACTCTGCCCCCTTATGTTGTCACCATAGGACATGGACAGATAAACATATATAGTATACAAGGCCTTGAGGGAAACCTGAGGAACTATGACAGGATATCTCTAGGTCATATAGACTACTGGAGACTGTGGCAACTGCAACATACCATTATTTCTACAGTAACAGTATCTAACACATTCTATACATTGTGTAACACTATACATAATAATATATATAGAAACTTCACAAATTCAATAAAGATTTTAAACGAAAACAAACTTGTGAACAGTTACAACTGGAACAAGATGCATGACAAAAGATAACTGTGGATTCTTTTCACCTCACATTAGGGCTGAAACGGTCGGCTCATTTTCACAACTGACTAACCGAGAGCTATAACTGGATAATATCTGGTTAACCATTGCCATTATTTCACCGATTCTGGGATCAAAACTATAGGAATTGGAAAGCAGTATTCTCAGAAACTATTCCGTAGTGTGTATACAAACGAACGTTGTCGAGTATTCAACAGCGTTCGTTTGTATACAGACTACAGAATAGTTGCTGCGGTTACTTAGAACTCATGGAAATTGCCGATCATTAACAATGTCTTGTACGCCAAAGTCAATTATTTCTCAATATATACAGCGCTGCTTCGAGGAGTAATCTATCCCAAAGGTGAAGCGGCAGATTTATTCAGTTTTAACCATGGAATGACGATCACTATCGATATTTTGGATAACTGGTTGATGTTTTTTTAATCGGTAAGGTAGGTAACTGGTTGAAAACCGGTTATCTGGTTAACCATTTCAGTACAGTGGAGCCCACTTAATTGGATATCTATTAATTGTATATCCCTGTTAAATAAATATAATTTCCCAACACAAAAACATTTACCATATCACCAGTATAAATGTGACCTGTTAATTGAATATAAGTGATAGAGTAAACTCCTGTTAATTGAATAAAAAATCTTGTAACGTGCCGAGAAATTACCCTGACTCTCCCCAGTTTTCCTTTGGTTATGGACCTATTTGGCCTCAGTACATCCCATACAGACATTTAATCTATTATATCTTGTTTGACGGAGCTCATGGAGCTCTGTCAAACAAGATATAATGGAATAAATGCTAAGTTTATCTCTAGAATACAGGAAAGTGACACAATCCCTGTTAATTGAATACTCCTGTTAATTGAATAATTTGCATTGGCAAAGTGGCTATTCAATTAACAGGATTCTACTGTGTAGTACCTCACATGTGATTTAAGTGACAATACTCAGAGGTTATTACTTGGTTAGGAAAATATCGAGACGTGACATCTGCCCAACTTATTACATATTAGCCTGACACCGAAAGTTGAGGGCCAATGTAAAGTTACAGAGGACTGATATCTTGGCTGACATGAAACTAACCAAGTAATAGGCTCTTTATTATTTATTAAACCAAAACAAATAATTACAAAATGTTCTCAGGTCTTTCACAGATTTCAGAGTTATTGTTTCTCACAAAGTGTGAAGTTTTTTTTGCCTCCTAGTTCAGCTATCTGAACATCTTTGGACGGGAGAAATTCTACGGACGCCAAGTGATGTTAAAAGCTCACATGGCCTTTTTATACCTATCATCGTATTCTGCTCAGTTTAAAGGACTTCTATGCCCGGCATTAGTTATCAGATTGTATTTTACAAAGAAAACAGAACTTGTTTACCGCAGTAAACAAGCACTGCTCCACTTCCCATGGTTCCCACAATACTGTAATTGGCCATGCTGTTGAACGAAGCTAATTACCTGTTAACTAAACCCTCAAGTCCCCAAACAGCCCCTTTATATTGCTCTGAAAAAGTTGTCCCAACTGCTTTCTTCCTAGAGAACTCCTACTGGTAGGATGCACTTATCTTGATAGAGTTTTACATCATTGTTGGCTGCCTAAACAGGCAGTCAACAAGAACGTAGAAACACTGTTGTCATCTGCAGCTGTGAACTTGTAAGGTAGTACAGTGGAGCCCACTTAATGATGTATCTTTTAACTGAATAACCCTGTTAATTGAATATAATTTCCAAATGCAAAACCATTTGCCATACCTTCAGTACAAACTTGATCTGCATATTGACAGTTTTACGGGTGGAGAAAGCTGGTGTACCCGGAGAGAACCACCGAGCAATAACGAGCAGCTGCCAGCTCCCCAACATCGTAACTCAGCATTGCAGAACAGGCAGGGCTAGAATGGTTAAAGACATCTAGAAATACCATCGACGTGCAGTACGCTTTGGTACACAGCATTATCGTGCCCCCATGTGGACAATCAGGTTGAAGTGCCTTGCCCAAGGACTCAACGTGGGAGTCCAAATCGATCGCCCAGATGGTCACCCATCCAAGGACTTACCGGGCTCGACGTTGCTTAACTTTGGGGATCTGACAAGAACAGGTTCCTGCAATGCCACTGTGCCTCCCCCCCCCCCCCCTCCGGTAACTGCGTATAGATTGTAGAGTAAATTTCTGTTAATCGAATACAAAATCTTGTAATATACAGAGAAATTACTCTGACAATTACCAAATTCTCTTTGTTTATGGACATGTTTGGCCTCAGGACATCCAATACAGGAATTTAATCTATTATATCTTGTTTCACAGAGCTCTATGAGCTCAGTCAAACAAGACACAATGGAATAAATGCTTAATTATCTCTATTATTTATTTATTTATTGATTGGTGTTTAAGGTCACATACTTAAGCACAATGGCTAATCGTGACCGTGACAGTTTTACGAGTGGAGGAAGCTGGAGTACCCAGAGAGAACCACCGAGCATCGACGAGCAACTGTCAGCTCCTCAACATTCTAACTCTATTCAAGCTCCGTTCGAGCAGGGTTGCAGTGGTTGAAGACATGTGCATCAACGACGTGCTGCATGCCTTAGTACATGGCATCATCGTGCCCCCATGTGGGCATCCGGGATAAAGTGCCTTACCCAAGGACACATCGCAAGTCTTAATTATCTCTACAAAAAAGGATATTTCCCAAATCCCTGTTAATTAAATACTCCTGTTCAGGCCTGGCATTCTCAATAATGCTGGAGGGTTAAAAATCGGTCCCCTCACATGACCTAGACAAGCTATTAGCTCTCCCATCACATGACCTAGACAAGCAATTAGCTCTCCTCAAGCTGAAAGTGGCAAAATGAAGTTTTACTATTAATGAATTCTGCCTAGTGGGCTTTGTACATTTTATTTAATGCTGCTAACAAGGTAGTCTCTGTGAGATGGCTACACTGCCCTTCTCACACCTCCGGGCCTCAGCAAGGCCCGGAGGTGTGGAAGGCGCAGTGTGTCCGTCTTACAGAGATCACTAACATAGCAGAGATCTGAAAAGATGAGGGTTTTAGGAATAGGCTGTTATGATAATCATTATTATCTAAGGCCAGGAGGGCTAGTTTTTGCCCTCCTGATTTTTTTTAAGGTGAGCTGTAGGTGAGCGAATAAATCGCTCTCCTCAAAATGCCAGGCCTGCCTGTTAATTGAATAATTTCTACTGGCAAAGTGGTTATTCAATTAACAGGGTTCCACTGTAGTAGTTATTAACCCTTTACCCAACGTAACGGCCAAAACCGGCCAGCGCTATTCTAAAAAATCGCCAATTAATTTTTATTATTTTTTCATTTTTTGTCTCAAAAACATAGGTTATGACCCCTCCTTGGAACGAGCTCATCGAGCTCGTTCCAATGGGGGGTCATAACCTATGTTTTTGAGACAAAAAATGAAAAAAAATTAGTTATTCAATCATTTTTTTGGCAAGTGACGTCTGCTTTTCATGTTAGGTAAAGGGTTAAAATAAAATTAATCTGAGAGTTAAAGATTAACAGAAATAAAAGATTCAAACCTTCTGTTCCAGTTGTAGCGAATTTTATCTATACTTTAAATTATAGACATCAACTTGAAATAAAAAAAAAGGCACAATCATAATATAAAATGCTTAGATTCAATTTTTCAACAGCACATTATTAAAATTCATATTCCAGCAAAAAATAGAACAAACATCATTCTTTTCTTTGTCTACAATAAGTAGACCACATCTGATATAAAAACGTTGATTCACCACCAAACTCAGGCCAGGCATTTTCAGGAGAGTGATTTATTCGCTCACCTACTGCACGCCTTAAAAAAATTAAGGAAGGTAAAAACTAGTCCTTGTGGCCTTAGAACATGATGATTACCATAACAGCTTATTCCTAAAGCCCACACCTTTTCAGATCGCTGCTATGTCAGTGGTCTCTGTAAGACGGCCACACTGCCCCTCCCACACCTCCGGGCCTTGCCGAGGCCCTGAGGTGTGGGAGGGGCAGTGCAGCCATCTCACAGACTACCTTGTTAGTAGCGTCAAATAAAATGTACAAAACCCACGAGGCAGAATTGATTAGTAGTAAAACTTCATTTTACCACTTTTAGCCTTTGTAAGCCTGAGAAGAGCTAATCGCTCCCCTAGGCTATGCAAGGGGAGAGATTTTTAGCTCTCCTGCATTTTTAAGAATGCCAGGCCTGCCAAACCAATAAATGTTTCAAAAACATCAAAGTGCACTGTTTTTTCTTGCAGTTTAGAATTGTATTTTCTGCTTCCCAAACAAGTGAACTAGAGCTGGCCACCAGGGCAGGCTATTCTCCCCCAAAAGTGCCCTGATACATCAGCTGAGCAAAACTTTAGAGAGAGAAAACCAGGAATTTTGTATTTATTTATTTATTTATTGATGTTTAAGGCCACATATATCTGCACAATGGCTAATCCTGATCACAACATGGAGATAAAGTCAAGTTTTGTCAATCACAGTCAATCAACAGCCCTGGTAATTCACCCTCAGCAATCAGCAGTGCCGAGGAAAATGCTGAGGAAACGAAAAATATCCACAGCAAAAATACTGCCAAGGATGGCTTCTTTAGAAAGCCTTGTGGTGGCAGAAACTGCACAATTTCCAGGTTACACAAGGTATCAGACAATGTGGGTTGCAATATGCTGCATTGCTAATCTTACAATTTACAGTACAAGTTGTAGCATAACCACTAGAAACTATGTGTTCAGCTTCTATGATGATAACACCAGAATCTGACATCAGTTTCTGGAAAGCTCTAACAGAGCCAGAAACTGATGTTAGATTCTGGTGTTCTCAACATAGAAACAGTGAGATACTTCGTTTGTGATTATGCTGCATGTTATTTTCACTCATACTATACATATGGAGCAAGTATCCAGCTTACTTCCAAGGTTTTTGCTCAACATTCACATGGTTCATGATGCATCTCGAACTACTTTCACATGTTAAAGTTACTTGAAAGTTTTCATTTCACCATATACTACATATACATGGCAACTGAGACTATGCCCTGCCACCTGATGATTTTTACACAGGTTTAGCGAACAGGTTTCACAGCAATTGCCATAAAAGCACAAGTTTTCCACAGCAATTTTTTTGCCGAGGAAACCAGGATGAATTACCAGGACGGCAATCAATTATACACGTTGGCCATTTTAGAGGACTCCCAACCAAGCACTGGTTACAGGATCCTATTTTTACCATTAAAACAGAGCTTGTTTACCACAGTAAATAAGCACTGCTTCACTTTCTGGGGTGCCCATGAGGGAGGAAAATTTGTGAGTTAAAGGTCACTGTGACCCAAGCCAGAAAATAAGCAGACTGTCATCTGCAAAATGAGGTCCCCAGAGGGTGAATTTAGTGATGCTACCCTGCAGAGCAGGGTAGCATCACTAAATTTACTCTCTGTGAACCTCAATCTGAATCAGGGTCTCAAACCTAAACAGAAAGAGGTACTCAGAGGATAAACTGGCCCAGTGTATGGGATAGCATCATCAAATTCACCCTCTGGGGACCTCATTCTGCAAATGTCACATTGTTTATTTTCAAGCCTGCTGTGACCCTGACCTTTGGCACAATGACCCCAATATAAATAGAGCTCTCCCTCTTCCTCTCATCATACCCAACCCACATGTCAGGTTTGACATTGATTAGCAACGTGGAACTTCAGTTAGTGAGCAGAAACCAAGGACGGACAGCACCATTGCTCTATCCCAAAACACCCTCTACTTGAAATATGTGCGAGAGAAAAATCATCATTGGTAAAGGATACACTAGTATAAAAACAAATGTGACACATGAGTTTTGAAGGAGTTAAAACAGGGTTCAAACAAACCAGAAAGGACAAAAATATCTTGGACTTTTATAAAGATTCTTCAAGCTCTTTCCAGAACCTTCTTTTAAAATTATTTTACTGAAATACTATTTTTTCAAGCACTTTCCATGACTTTTTCCATGAATCTCTGCCTTTCAAGCACGCTGGAATTTCATTTTTCAAATTCAAGCACTTTCAAACTCTTGCAAGGACCCGTACAGAACCAGTAGAATAAAAACATTTATAGCTATGGCGGAAAACAAGATTTCAATAGAGAGACCGAGAACTGGCTATCACTCAATAAAAACCTGATCAGTACTCCAGCCTATCAAAAGTTTTCCGAAATTTAAAGGTCTATAACAACAATGTGCTCTTGCAAAAATATTAATATGTTTTCACACCTTTATGCATCTTATCAAGAGTACTAGAGTACAAGTTTATCAGAAATCCTTTGGATGAAAACCTTAACTGGTAGAGTGCTGGAAGCCCATATTTGGGCTTTACTCTGAAGTACAGTTACCACAACTTAAAGACCTCAAATTCAGTAGATGTGCTTCACTTTATCTTTGAACTGAAATAATTTAGTCTCTTAGGATTTGCCATGAAACAATTTATGGGAGAGTGCCTATTGGCGTGTCTCGCGGTGTGCCTATTGACACTCTCACATAAATTGTAACAAAGGAAAGACGTGTGAACAAATTCTGATGACCAAAAATAATTTAAAAGAGAATAAAAAATAACCAGAACTTTTGTAGAGAATTTTCAAGCACTTTCCTAGACATTTGAATTGTCTTAATTGGTTGAGGGCTAGATTATTTTTGGTGGTCTGAATTTTTTATTCAATATTTGTTTTATTGCAAATTATAGGAGTGTGCCCACAGGCACTCTCCAATAAATTGTAATAAAAAAATTATATAAACAAAATATTATTTCTGTTTGACTGTGTGTAAAACATGAGCAAGGAAAATTTGGCTTTTGGTTTGGTACCCTCATTATTTGAAAGCCCTGATAGTGGCTTCTAGCACTCAACCAATTAAAGTAATTGTATCATCCTTGATGTTTGTATAGATACAGTGGAACCCTGTTATTTGAATAGCCACTTTGCCAGTGAAATTTATTCAATTAACTGGAGTATTCAATTAACAGGGACTGTGTCACTTTCCAGTATTCTAGAGATAAACTTGGCATTTATTCAATTATATCTTGTTTGACAGAGCTCCATGAGCTCTGTCAAACAAGATATAATTGATTAAATGCCTGTATTGGATGTACTGAGGCTAAATAGGTCTATAAATGAAGGAAAACTGGGGAGAGTCAGGGTAATTTCTCAACAGGTTATAAACGTTTTTATACAATTAACAGGAGTTTACTCTATAACCTGTATTCAATTAACAGGTCAAATTTGTATTGGAGGTGTGGTAAATGGTTTTGTGTTGGGAAATTTATTTATTAAGGTTTAACAACACTTTAACAGTCAAGGTCATATTATGTCGTTGACAGTTTTACGGGTAGAGGAAGCTGGAGTGTCCGGAGAGAACCACCGTGCAACGATGAGCAGCTGCCAGCTCTCCAACATCATAATTCTGCACTGCAGCACGGTTGCATGGTTGAAGACATGCACACCATCGACGTGCTGTACGCCTTAATGCACTGCGTCATCGTGCCCCCATGTGGACAATCAGGGTTAAGTGCCTTGCCCGTGGATACGTGGGAGTCCGAATCGACCACTCAGACAGTCACCCATCCAAGGACTTACAGGCTCAATGTTGCTTAACTTTGGTGATCTGACAAGAACCGGTTACCGCAACGCCACCATGCTCCCTGTTGGGAAATTATCTTCAATTAACAGGGTTATTCAGTTAAGAGATATCCAATTAAATGGGCTCCACTGAACCAGTCAACCCTCAGCACTGACATCAAATGTCAAAATACAAAAAGGGAATTTTATACAAAATGCAACTGGGAATGTACCCAATTCAAACTTGTCTGACAAAGCTCACTGAGCTCCGCCAAACTAGATTTGGCTGTATAAAATTCCTAGTAGCATTATGTGAAGAAATTGGAGGTAGAAATTTTGATATATAGTGTGTAGAGTGTTTTAGCAAGTGTTATAAATGTGTTCCAAGCCCAATAATATGTGCAACAAACCCCTAGAGAGCATCCCAGTGTCAGGTGCGGGTGTTAGAGCTGTAGGTTTTCAAATTTCTTGTCCGGTTTTGGTTTTGGTTTTTCAGGTGGAGTAAAACCTCGGTTTGGTTCGGTTTTTGGTTTGTTCATGAGGCCAAGTAAAATTCAATAAAACTCATTCTTATGTGCGGAGTCATAACTGAATGGCAGTGAAATTGAGTGAAACTCAACGAATGCCCGAAATAAGCTATAATACATGAAGAATCAGGAAGGCCAATATAATAATTACCTAAATATACAGAACTTTTATTGTGCTTGGCCATTTTTCGAGGACTGACACCTACACGCAACTTGAGGAAAGCTGCAAACACAACTACACTGAAATGTCAGAAATTCACTGAATGCAGCCTTCCCAGAGTAGTGAGAGTACCCAGACACTGCCATTGGCAGTGTCTGGGTACTCTCACTACTCTGGGATGGCTACAGTCTGTGAATTTTTGCAGCAAGAGAGTAGTTAAAAAAAACGAAAAACCTTAGATTACGGGATGTCGACGGTTTCGGTTTTTTAAAAAACCTAAAAACCTCAGTTCGGTTTCGGTTAACCTACAGCTCTAGCAGGTGTAATTATGCCCCCGACCTCCAAAGGAGGATTCAGGGGTATCTAGTGAATCCCTCCGTCCATCTGTCTGTTCTTCTGTCCATACAAACATTTTGCATTTTAACTTCAAAGTCATTGGTCAGATTTGGATCTACTTTGGTATGCTGATAGACCCGCATGGGAGAATGGATATGCCAAGGAACGGGTTCCATCCAAAAAATTTTTCCCCAGTCATTCATGGCGCTTTTTCACTTTCAACTTTGAACATTTTTATCGACTTCTGTATTGCATTCACTGAATGTTGAATCTGATTTATTCTTGGTATGCTCATGCAACCACTTTACAAAAGAAGATCCACAAGTAATGGGGCCTGTCATGTTATTTTTTTACTTCTGGTTAGTATGTTCTGAATTGTAATTTCAAAGCCATTGGTCGGATTTGGATCTCCTTTGGTACACTGATAGACCTGCATGGGGGAAAGGATATGCACACGGAATGGGTTTCGTCCAATAATTTTCCCAGAGTTATGGCCCTTTTTCACTCTTTCGACTTAGAAAGTTTTTCTGTCCCGCAATACCTTCAAGGCTGCTTCAGACATGATTACAGGTCGGAGGGGGGGGGGGGGGGGCAGTGTTGCCCTTATTTAATTGGTTGAGTGCAAGAAGCCACAATCATGGCTTTACTGAAAAGTGTTAGAAGCTACAGGCTTTACACTACGCATTATCTTGCAGAAAAAAAAAAATTATATAAAATTGTTTGGCTACAATTTATTAGAGAGTGAATGTTGGCATTCTCCAATAAATTTTAACAAACAAATTATTTATGAACAAAATCTTGCGAAATCGAGTCTAAACTTACCGATAGCTTGACAAAGTTGAAAAAAAATACCAATATTTCAAATCACCTTTGAAATATAATTCAGCACTCAACAAATTAAGAGAATGCAGGTCTTTGAATTCCACTGGTAATCAGTGTCCTCAAATTAAACAGGCTTGTCATTTTGAAAATTGCAGGAGGGCCATTATGGTTCGCCTCAAATCACGACAGGAGGGCCATCTTGGGTTCACCTAAAATGACCCCAGGAGGGTCATTTACGATTTGCAGGGGCCATTTTGTTTCAGCCTGCTGGTAGATAACTAAAATCATTTTAAGGTACAGTACGTGGAGAGTGGATTGTAACTAAATCACCCACGAAGTGAAGTTATCACCCAAACTATAACTTTCAAATTCAAATTTTATACATATGGACAAAAAACACAAGCAAAGTTTCAACCAATGGACCTCCGTGTTTAATCCGGAGGTCAATTGGTTGAAACTTTACCTGTGCTTGTTATGCTTTGCAACAAATTTGCAATTTTGGGTGGAATCTACACTCTGCGGGTGATTTAGTGATATTACACTCTCCACGTACTGTGCATGGTTTGGGTAATTATGATGTACGTCATCACGCAATGTATATTTGGGAAGTTACTGTCTCTGGGTGACTGCGTTGATGACACACTACAAACTTCACAAACTGCACTTTTGTTACATGTACCTTCTTCAATCAGCAAAAGTTGCCATTTGAGACAGCCGATTTTGATGTGCCTTTGACTGAATTAATGGGCCGCAGAAATCGGGGTTATCAGATATTTACCATCCATGGAATTTTGAACTCAGGCGGGTGACTGTGGCCCGGGGCGATCTCCCACCTCAAAATGACAAGCCTGAATTAAAGGAAAGTCACCAAATTAGAGGGCACTGCACACAGTATGATTTTATTCTCTATGCATTTTTGTCCATTTTTATTAAAACTGATTTAACCCTAAAAGGCGTGGAGAGTTTTATACATTCTTATGACATAATGACAGTCTATATGTTGTGGCCCTGCAGTTGTTTCTAGGCAGCCAAGACTTGTCAAGAAACAAATGTCAAGGTAAAATGTATTTATAATGTAACTTCGAGTTTGGGAGTGCAGTGGATCAGTGGTTACAGCATTGAACTTCAAACCGAAATGTCCAAATGGTTTGATCACCACCAGGGGTAACTGCATTGTGTCCTTGAGCAAGACACTTCATCCTGATTGTCCATGTGGGGGCACAATGGCGCAGTGTACTAAGTCATACTGTGTGTCGATGGTGCACTTGCTTCAACCAATGCTAATTTGGCTTGAGTGGAGTTAGTATGTTGGGGAGTCTGACAGTTGCTTAACATTGTTCGGTGGTTCTCTCTCTTGGTTCTCCGGCTTCCTCCACCCACAAAACTAGAAATTGTAAATAATTACTAAATGAAAAATTTAACAAACAGTGATTTAGTAGTAATCCACCATCTACAGTTAAAACTAGAAATCCTGTCACGAATAGTGCGCTTATCTAGGCTTAATTGCACGTTGGAATTGCGCGCAATTGCCATATCGAATGGCATCCAAAACACGGCAGGTTCTCCTGGTTACTCATAGCAAACACATGCAATGTTTCTGCCAATGGACCTCCGGGTTACCCGGAGGTCCATTGGCTGAAACATTGCCTGTGCACAGGCGATATGTACAGAATATGATATATTTAATTGGGTCATAACGCGCATATTAACGCGCATATCAACATGCTATTTGAGCGCATTTCATGACAGGACTTCTAGTTTTAACTGTACATACTGTATTCTCAATATTAGAGCTGAAATGGTTAAGAGATTTTCATGATCGATTAATCACGTGGATTAACCTTGGTTAACCGATTAATCACTTGTCCAAACAGATATCTGACTATTTGCCATTCCGTTGATGATTTACAGCATGAACCCTTTACCCAACATTACAAACAAAACCGACTAGGCCTACATACAAAAATCTCCATTCAAATTTATGTTTATCAACGAGCTCATTCCAATGAGGGGTCATAAGCTATGTTTTTGAGACAAAAATTGAAATTTTTTAGTAATTCATGAATTTACTTTGCAAGTATCGTCTGCTACCCACAATGGGTAAAGGGTTAAGAATGACCATTTCCAGCTACTGGTACAGTATGAGAATCACACAGTGGAGCCCACTTAATTGGATATCTCTTAATTGTATTTCCCTGTTAATTGAATAGAATTTTCAAACACAAAACCATTTACCATATCTTCAGTACAAATTTGATCTGTTAATTGCATACAGGTTGTGGAGTAAACTCCTGTTAATTGTATATAAATTTTTGTAATATATCGAAAAAATTACTGACACGCACCAAATTCCCCTTATTTATCAACCTTTTTGGCCTCACTACATGAATACAGGTATTTATTCTATTATATCTTGTTTGACAGAGCTCTATGAGCTCTGTCAAACAAGATATAATAGAATAAATGCTCAGTTTACTCCAGAGCACAGGAAACTGACCAAATCCCTGTTAATTGTATACTCCGGTTAATTGAATAATTTTCACTGGCAAAATGGATATTCAATTAAGAGGATTCTACTGTACCAGAAAACAAGTATTTCAGCAAGTAACATGCATGTTTTACTCTGTCTCATATAATTGATTTGAGTCAGTGTGACAATGTCTGCCTGTTTTGAAGCAAGTTTGTTACTTTGTTAACCCATAAAATACAGTTAGTTCAAAAGTAACGGTTAATCGATCAATTACTTTTTGGATCGATCAGTGGCATAGATAGCTTTTCGCTGGCGGAGGGGCAAGCCCAAAATTTCCCGACAGACCGAAAATTTTCCGACAGTGTAACAACAACAAAAACCCAAACAAACAGAAAGAATCTGTTGTTTACTGCAAATGTACTGAAAATTGGTCTTTTTTACCCCAAATTTACCCAAAATGACATGTTTTTATCCCCAAAGCCAGCATTTTAATGTTATTAGGCATAAACTCCCCAAAAATTTCCGACAAAACTTCTGGTGGGGGGGGGGGGGGGGGGGGGGCTTCCCCCCCCCTTTGTCTACGCCACTGGAATCAATCAAGATGTTGATCATAGATTAATTGATTAATTGTTTAACCATTTCAGCTCTACTCAATATTTTCTTTCTGTTTGATTGGTTCAGTTTGTGATTACACTACCAACCTTGCTTATAGTGCATTATATTCTGCAGTGCACAGCGCATTCATTAACAAGCATTTTCTGCACTAACTGTGACAGGACTTCCCGTTTCAACTGCAAATGACCCAGGAAATTACCTGAATATACAGTAGAACCTGTCTTGAGAGACTGCCCTTTGGGCCATACAAAAGTGGTCTCTCAAGACAGGTGGTCTCTCATAACAGGTTTCAGGTTTTCTCAAGTCAGTGAATAACCAATCACAGAATTCAGAAATGGAGAAGAATGGATTTTTGTAATTACTTTGTAGTTGTTCTTTTTTGTGAAGTTTTTGTAACAAATTGAAATGGACTGTTATAAAAATTATAAAAATAAATTAGTGTTGAAAATCTTCATTGAAGATTTTCAACACTAATTTATTTTTATAATTTTTATAACAGTCCATTTCAATTTGTTACAAAAAGTTTTTCAACACAAATTTATTTTTATTCCTGTCACATTTCAGGTATGTATGAAATTGTTTATTCAGCAATAATCCTAATCTTTTCACAGGGGTCTTATAAAAACGTCTCAATCTTTAATGAGTTAGCAATTGAAACCCAATTGAGAGCTTTTAATACTTTTAATTATGTTAGTATAACCACAACTGATTTTCCAATTCCAGAACAGGTAAAAAGTTTTTGTCAAGGTTTCAGTCATCAAAGAGGCAGCCTCTCAAGACAGGTCTATTATGGCATAAAAATACAAGTTGGTACCAGGTCACAGTGGTCTCTCAAGACAGGTGGTCTCCCATAGCAGGTCCATTATAGAGTAAAACCAATCGGTGCCTGGCAGATGTGGTCTTTCAAGACAGGTGGTCTCTCAAGACAGTGGTCTCTCAAGACAGGTTTTACTGTACGGTTAATAGATTCAAGAAGTTTTTCTTTGGAAGATTGATTTTCACTTATAACGGCCTCTAATTTCAGTTTGAAAGCATTTTTAAGCACTTTTAAGGACTTGTTGAACCCTGCGCTGCTATGCAGGGAGATAACTAATATTTAATGAATGATGAATCGACTAGAGAAACCTATAAAAAAAGTCATATGTTGGTGTAAATGTTACAAAATGTCTACGAGGAATCTAGGTGGTGGCTCTCTGGAATTGTGGTTGATTCATTCTGTGACAAGAATGAATTTGTTTCTGAGACAGCAGACTGGCAGTTTTCTTCCAAACTACCTTCATGTGAAGTAATAGCACTATATTCCTGAGTAGGTGGTGCCAGTTCAACTTGATTTATGCTTTGTAATTGAACTGGACTTAAAGGATGAGAATATGATAGCTGCGATTCTTCAACGGCAGCAACAGCAGCACTAGTAATACTATCAAATGTCTGATCTGCAGCATCCTTGTCTTCTATGTCTACACACGAAGCATCTTCTTTTGAAAGTATGTAATCCTCAGATACAGATCCTTCACCATACTTTGCACTGTCAGTATGTTCAAGGCTTGATGACTGCACTGAGAGTTCTGATGCATCGGCATCAGAAACTTCTAGCTGCGGGCGAATACAAGCATCAAACATTGGGGTAGAGTACTCTTCAAATTGCTGACTACTACAATCAACGAGATTCATGTCACTTGAGGTATCAAGTTTTGAGATGGCGCTGTTACTGCCTTTAGGAATAGTAGTAAGGCTGTGCAAGTCTGGAGAATTTTCCTTTTTATTATCAAAAAATCCAGAACAGGTGTCCAGACATGTACTTGAATTGGAATAGACCATATCCACAACTGGCTCACTATTTGTATTCTCAAGCTCAACTTTTGGGCTAGTTTTTTCATTAATATTCTTGATCTCTCCACTGTTTGGTTCTGAAATGACATCACTGGACTGTAAATTTGTATGATTATTTAGTGAACCTGAGCAATTTGGATAATCAGAAACAGTACATTCGCTGGGATTCACAGCACTACCTCCATCCAAACTTATGGACAATGGGCTCTCTCTGTCATTTTCCAGACCATCACCAGATGCAATAGACATATCTTCTTCACTGCTGCACTGAGGATAATATGCCTTCAAGCGTACATGCCATGCAATACTTGTGACAGCTGAGACAGTTTTGAATTGGTGCACGACATTGCGAGGAATGAAATATATGTCATTATCACACAGTTGAATTCTGGCATAATGAATTCCATCTCTGTATAACTGATTAAGTTTGGCATCGTCTAACCATTGTATGCACTGAAATAAAAAACAATACAATTAGGCCTAAAAAAATAAAAAATCTGTTTCTCAGGCCCTCCCGCATGGTCCTTTTGGCTGCCGCATGCTCTCTTTTTATAACCAATTTAAACTTAAAAAAATAAAAATTAAATGGTTTATGTCTGATATTTTACCCAAGTTAAAAATATTGATGAATTTGTCCCTTGAGTGCAAGAAGGCTTTGCAATGCTTTAGCATTGCAAAGTCTTCTTGCACTCAAGGGATGAAATACACCACCACCCATGCTATTCTGTAGATTATGAGGCCTAAAACTTGAATCAAGAACATGAACTTTTGATGGCAAAGAGGTAATTACTGAAATAAAAAATAAAATAAAAAAACGCTCGCCCGCATGCAATTTTACAAATAATGGCATGAGAAACAGAAGATCTACTTTGTGTGGCCTTAGGGCTGCACGGTATATCGATAAACCGATATATACCGGTATTCAAACCAATATCGATTGAATACCGGTGTAATTACAAAAATATCGGTTTATCGTCATTATTTATTTACCCACAATTTAATTTCCAAGATGTCTTGAGTTTTTTAACTGTAGCTCCGAATGAATAATATTATCCATTTATCCAAGGAATCGTCTACAAATTCAGCAGTGAAAAAATAATTTTCAAAAGTTTCAACAAAACTGTAAGGGGTGACCCCTCATTGGAACGAGCTCGTTGAGCTCGTTCCAATGAGGGGTGACATGATATAGTTTTGTCGAAATCTTTGGTTAAAATCTGATAAACTAATTTTGAAAATAATAAATTTTGATATCATCTGCGTTGGGTAAAGGTTTTTCGAACTGCATCGTCAGGGCATGCTAATTCGTTCCGACTGTGATGCCTCGAGTCTCGATTGTGGTACTTGTGTTCATATATCTGAACAGTTTTCGATATACCGGTATACCGCGGTATTTTTTTGAATACCGATACCGGTATTCAGTTTTGAATATCGTGCAGCACTAAATACAATAGAAACTGTCTTAATCTGAGAATATCACAGACTTCTATACAACTGGATGTTCCCCAACATCAGAGAAAAATGTTGCAACTCTTTATGCTCCACCAAGATGATATCAAGTCAATCAATGTGGTAACCTCCTCTCCCCCACATTTTCCCCACCTGTGACTTATCAGGCTTGTCATTTTGAGGTGGGCGATCGCCCCAGGTCGCAGTCGCCCACCAGAGTTCAAAATTCCACGCACGGTAAATGTCCGCCTAACCCCGATTTCTGTGGCCCATTAATTCAGTCGAAGGCACCTCAAAATCAGCCATCTCAAAGAGCAATTTTTGCAGATTGAAAGAAGTAACAAAGCGCAATTTGTGAAGCTTGTAGAGTGTCATCGACACAATCACCCAGAGACAGTAAGTAACTTTCCAAATACGAGAGAGAGGTCTGCCAATTCCAAAATTGTAATTAGTTATTACATTGTACATCAGACTGTGACCCTGTTGTGACATACGCAATTACGGGACGTATCATCCCCAAGCCAGTTCGACCCATGACGATTTGCCTGGGACTTTTCGTCCCAAAATCAAAGCCGGGACAATTCATCCCCCAAGTCTGATTGATTCGCCACAAGTTATCGGCATTTGGCGGTGAGCACAGTGCACTGGCTTGTACAGTCATCATGTAATGTATAGATACAGGCTTGGTTATTTGGATGCAAGATAACTATTTATTTATTGGTGTTTAAGGTCACATATTTCTGCACAATGGCTAACCATGACCGTGACAGTTTTACTGGTGGAGGAAGCCGGAGTACCCGGAGAGAACCACCGAGCAATGGCAAGCAACAGTCAGCTCCCCAACATACCAACTCCACACAAGCAGGGTTAGCATAGGTTGAAGACAGGTGCACCATCGACGTGCAGGACGCCTCAGTACACAGCGTCACCGTGCCCCCACGTGGGCAATGGGGGTGAAGTGTCTTGCCCAAGGACACAACGCGGTTGCCGCAGGTGGGATTCGAACCGAGGACCTCTCGGCTTGCAGCCTGCATCTCTACCAACTGAGCCGCCGCGCCCCATGCAAGATAACTATAACACTCACTGTTAGTGAGTGTCATGGGTAACCTGGTGTCTTGCATCCAAATATTCAAGCCTGCATCTATACATTATGTGATGACATACATCATAATTACAACAAGAAGGACGCCAACGCCCTATAGCTCACCAACATTCCTCTTTGATAGTAACTTTGGCAAACACAAGAACTGTATCAAACAGGCTCATAACATGTGACAAAGCTTACCTAAACACAACCTCTTAAAAGTAAAACACAGAAACTGACATAAACACTAAGTTAAACATGAAATTCTGAGCTAAACAGAAAACTAAACGCAAATAAAAATTTCAAGAAAAATGTTTAAAATGCAGGGTATGAGGGGTTAAACATGGAACAATGATACTGAGGAACATGTATGATGAATATAAGTGCCATGGGAAGAGAAGGAACACAGCAGCTGACCTAAACATAAAGTTAAACATGAAATTCCGAGCTAAACAGAAAACTAAACGCAACTAAAAATGTCAAGAAAAATTTTTAAAATGCAGGGAATGAGGGGTTAATCATGGAACAATGATACTGAGGAACATGTATGATGAATATAAGTGCCATGGGAAGAGAAGGAGCACAGCAGCTGACCTAAACACTTAGTTAAACATGAAATTCTGAGCTGAACAGAAAACTAAACGCAACTAAAAATGTGAAGAAAAACGTTTAAAATGCAGGGTATGAGGGGTTAATCATGGAACAATCATACTGAGGAACATGTATGATGAATATAAGTGCCATGGGAAGAGAAGGAGCACAGCAGCTGACCTAAACACTTAGATAAACATGAAATTCTGAGCTAAACAGAAAACTAAACGCAACTAAAAATGTCAAGAAAAATGTTTAAAATGCTGGTTATGAGGGGTTAATCATGGAACAATGATACTGAGGAACATGTATGATGAATATAAGTGCCATGGGAAGAGAAGGAGCACAGCAGCTGACCTAAACACTTAGATAAACATGAAATTCTGAGCTAAACAGAAAACTAAACGCAACTAAAAATGTCAAGAAAAACGTTTAAAATGCAGGGTATGAGGGGTTAATCATGGAACAATGATACTGAGGAACATGTATAATGAATATAAGTGCCATGGGAAGAGAAGGAGCACAGCAGCTGATCTAAACACTAAGTTAAACATGAAATTCCGAGCTAAACAGAAAACTAAACGCAACTAAAAATGTCAAGAAAAATGTTTAAAATGCAGGGTATGAGGGGTTAATCATGGAACAATGATACTGAGGAACATGTATGATGAATATAAGTGCCATGGGAAGAGAAGGAGCACAGCAGCTGACGTAAACACTTAGTTAAACATGAAATTCTGAGCTAAACAGAAAACTAAACGCAACTAAAAATGTCAAGAAAAATGTTTAAAATGCAGGGTATGAGGGGTTAATCATGGAACAATGATACTGAGGAACATGTATAATGAATATAAGTGCCATTGAAAGAGAAGGAGCACAGCAGCTGACCTAAACACTTAGTTAAACATGAAATTCTGAGCTAAACAGAAAACTAAACGCAACTAAAAATGTCAAGAACAAGAGGCCCCACGGGGCCTGAAGTGCTCATCTTGTACAGAACACAATTTGAACAGAGTCCAAGAATGAGTCTACATTAAGCAAGCCATCTCCATAGGCTACACTATCAATCCTTGAGTCCCTCAGGAGTGACAAAAATAATCTGGGCATTATGCCTTTTCTTCAGTTGATCATAAGTAAAATGTAGAGCTCCCCTATGAAGCCCCTTGATACAACCTATGTGGATTAATCTTAGTACCTCTAGAGGGTACTGGATACAAAATTTTTAATTTTTCAGCAAAATGGCCAAATCTGGCTCCCATAGAGAGCCCAAATATTAACCCGGGCTCTTGATTTGAACACAGTTAAATCTGACTTCCCTAGAGATGTTGTGTACCGAATATGAAAGCATTCTGACTGTTGGATCTGAAGAAGAGAAATTGTAAAGAAATTTCTTCAAATTGTACTAAGTTCAAATTTGGGCTACCATAGCAAGCCCAAATATTAACCTATGGATCCGATTTGAACAAACTTGAATCTGATCCCACTAGAGATGTTGTATACCAAATGTGAAAGGATTCTGACAAGTGAATCTGAAGAAGAAAATTTTTGAAGAAATTCCCTCAAATTGTACTAAGTTAAATTTCATGTTCCCATATGGAGCCCAAATATTAACCTAGGCACTCAAATTGAACAACCTGGAATCTGACCCCCCTAGAGATGTTGTATACCAAATATAAAAGCATTCCGACTGGTGGATCTGAAGAAGATTTTTAAAGAAATTTCCTCATATTGCACTAAGTAAAAATTTGGGCTACCATAGTGAGCCCAAATATATACCTAGGGATCTGATTTGAACAAACATGAATCTGACCCCGATAGAGATGTTGCATACCAAATATCAAAGCATTCTGACTGATGGATCTGAAGAAGATTTTTTTAAATTACCCTCCATATTGAACAAAGATAGAATTTGGGTTTCCGTAGGAAGCCCAAATATTAACCTAGGGACTTGGTTTGAACAATCTAGAATCTGACCCTCATAACATTTATGTATACCAAATATTAAAAGATTCTGACTGGTGGTCCTGAAGAAGAAGATTTTTAAAGAATATTCCCCATATTACCCTATGTTAAAACTTCGGGCTCCTGCAGAGAGCCCAAATATTAACCAATGAGCTTTATTTCAACAAACTTTTATCTGACCCCCCTATGAATGCTGTATACCAAATATCAAAAGATTCTGATGATTGGTTCTGGGGAAAAGATTTTTTTAAATTTTTGCAAATATGCAGACTCAGCATTTTTTGGATGCCCATCACAGAACACCTTAACATAACCGATGGCATTTTTTTTTACTATTCAATTCTACTGGTCATAAGGATACTTCATACCAAATAAAAGCTCTCTGTTCCATGGGGTTTGGGAAATATGGGCGTTTGAAAATATTTCTATTTTTAGCTCCCAGGGTTCCCATGGGAATGCGGGAATTTTTTTTTTTGCATGGGTCAAGTACTTATGACCCAATACTACCACAAACCAAATTTGGTTCATACCAGACCATCGGTTCAGAAAATAGAAATTTTGGGCAGGGCCAAAAATTTTACCCCTCCTATTACAAAGCCAAATATTACTTCACGAACTTCGTTTGAACAAACTTGATTCTACACCTCATATGGAAGCTCCATAGCAAATATCAAGTCATTGTACACACTGGTTCTTGAGAAGATTTTAAAAATATTTTGGAGCATTTTCCCCCACTCCCTCCCTATGGGGCTGGGCATGCTGAGTTGAGCAAAAATGAAATGCCCCTTTGGGACCATCACTCACACAAACTTTCATTTGAATTGGCCCAGTGGCTTTGGAGGAGAAGACCAAAACATGGTGTTGACGGACGACGGACGGAGAGCGATGAGATTAGCTCAGCTTGACTTTGTCAAGATGAGCTAAAAATGGCTAAAATGTAGGGTATGAGGGGTTAAATCATGGTAAAATGATAATAATCATCATGTAGCAGCATTATAAAAGCCATGATATGGAAATAGGGCGAATAAGTGACCTAAACAGAAACTTTAACATTATTGGACACGTACGCTGATGCCGACCTATTGAGCCATGCCATAAGCTCACACAACTAAAGTTGGCGAGCTAAAAACCATGGACCTTAAAATGATATTAGTTGTCTACCCAGCATGCTGAAACAAAATGCCCCCGCAAACCATAAAATGGCCCTCCTGGGGTGATTTGAGGCAAACTATAATGGCCCTCCTCAGACAGACTTTTAGATTAGTGAAAGTTAAAAAATTTATAGTAATTTATATATTTTTTATACTTACCAATGACCCAGACTTAGCTGGTGCTAACTCCAACAAAAACCAGGGCCAAACACAAATTTTGCCCCCCAATCCCCAAAATTTGCATCCAAAACAAAAAGAAATCATGTCCTAAAGGACCTCCATAGTACGCCTCTACTGCGCATGTGCAGTGACGCAGTCGTCCCGAAATTGGCGCCAATTATCATTCTTACTGGCAGTGCCTGGTCAGCGCTATGTACTCAGCGGGGAGGCAAGAGTTCCCAACTCAGGGAGGGCCATCCCCGTCTGGGTCATTGGTAAGTATAAAAAATATATAAATTACTATAAATTTTTTAACATTTTTATACTGTACCAATGACCCAGACTTAGCTGAATAGTAAACAGGCTGGAGGGCCTAGGACATAGAGGAAAATCCAATAAGCTCAATTATATAGTAAAGAGGTAACCCCTTAAGGAGAAAAGGAGTATTAGGCTTTACATGTATCTTTCTTATTTAATATTAAATTAGAAAGATACACTACCCTTAATAATTGAGCACAATAACATTCATGTTCTCTATTAACATCCAGTATAACCCTTATACTAATTATTTTTAAAGCAAGCCAATAAACAAAGTAGTCCAGAGAATTGAGACTCTTTATAATCATTTAAAAGTGTCCGAGTATTGTATATTAAAGCCCGTTTGACACTTGACATATACAAATGCTTCACACCGAGCTACACTTTAAAAATAAGACATGAATGAAATTAAACATTAATATTACACTTTAAAACCATCCCGGAAGCGACTCAGAAATACTGTCTTGGAGGAGGCATTCCCTTGCTTTCACTATAAAGCAGGTGACCTAAGGGAACACCCGCCCCCCCCCCCCCCCCCCCCCCCCCCTTCCCCTTGCCCTGGGTCAAATAGCCCACAGCGAAGAGGGCAGCCGGACGGAGTCACTGCCGGAACAGAAAGCCTGCATAACTATAGTTGCAACTGTTTAGTGGACGACATTCTGAGCAACAGATAACGGACCTAAACAATGCAGGTCTCCAGAAATGGACTCAATATTTCTGAGATAAAAATTAGTAAATGTGGATGGCTGAGACCAATAAGCAGCCTTCATTAAATCTGTAATAGCAACACTATTAGCATAAGCCCAGGAAGTAGAAAGAGCTCTTACTTCATGAGCAGAAATCTTAAGCACAGACTGCTGAGAAGAAGATAAATCTTCATAAGCAGTACGGATAGTTAACTGAATCCATCTAGCAATAGAATGGACTGAAATGTCCTTTCTATTAGGCATCAAAGACAGAAAGAAACGTTTCCGTCCCTTTCTGATGAACTGAGATCTCTGTTTATAGATACGTAGTGCTCTAACAGGACAGAGTAAAGGCCTACGCCCGTCTGAAGACGGAAGAGCCTTAATGACAATAGGTTCCGGATATTTATTAGGAGCCTGATTCTTAGCTAAAAAACCCACATTAGTAGTGAAGGTGATAGTGTTCCCAACACTACGATAATGAGAATCATCCACCGATAGTGCATGAAGCTCACAGACTCTTCTGGCAGAAGAGAAAGCTAAGAGAAAAGCTGTCTTATAAGATAAGAATTTGAAATCTACTGTCCCAAGAGGTTCAAATGGCTTTTCCTTCAATTTAAGGAGAACCCAAGCTAAATTCCACTTAGGAATTAATCTAAGAGTTCTGGGTCTATTTATCGAAAAGTTTCTAACCAATTTCGATAAAGAGACATTAGATCCAATTTGTAAACTATCATGATGTGCATAGGTATCAGATAACATAGATCTATAACCCTTTATAGTAACAGGCTGCAGTTTGATTTCGTCAAACAAGTATACTAGAAAGTTTGCAATGTCTGGTATAGAGGGATCAAATATATCTACAGAATGATCCCTACACCAACGACGAAAAACCTTCCACTTAGCCGCATAGTTTAGCGAAGAGGAGGTCCTCCTACAGTTAGAAATCGCGTCCACTGCTCGTCCTGTAAAGTGCTTGCCATGCAAGAAGGACCGCACAACGGAAAAACGTGAAGGTTGAGACCTTGCGGGTTGTGATGGAGTTGGCGCGATTTCCCCTGCGAAAGAAGATCCTCTCGTGGAGGAAGCTTCCGCGGTAGGTCCCACAACAGACACCTGAGTAGATTTATCCACGGTCTCTGTGGCGACAGAGATGCTACCAACAGAATCTTGCATTGAGATTGTTTTATCTTTAGCAATACTTGTTGAATTAACGGCGCTGGAGGATACGCATATCCTATCATTCCGTCCCAAGGGATCGACAGAGCGTCTACTGCAAATGCTCTTGGATCCGGACACGGGGACACATACGTCTGCAACTGATTGTTGAGATGTGTCGCAAATAAGTCTATCATTGGCCGTTCCCATTGGTAGCAAATCTGATTGAATACTTGTTTGTTGAGAGTCCACTCCGACGGCAACAAGCGACCCTTTCGTGAAAGGGAGTCTGCTAGCACATTCAGACGACCCGGTATGTGACGGACCGAAAGAAGAACGTGATGTTCCAACGCAAACAGAAGGATTCTTTCCGTTAGATTGAACAACGGAACTGAATGAGTGCCTCCCTGATTCCGTATATACGCCACTACTGTCGTATTGTCGGATAGGATTTGGACATGAGCATCGTGAATAATGTCCATCCAGTGACGTAACGCAAGCCAAATTGACATCATTTCCTTGATGTTTATGTGCTTGCACAGGAATTGCGGATCCCAAAGACCCTGGCATCTCGAATCCGTTGGGATTAATGATGCACCCCAACCTGTTTGACTGGCATCCGTCATAATGGTAAAACTCGGATCCGGCAACTGCAGCGGAACTCCTTGAGTTAACCACTGAATGTTTGCCCAAGTCTGAATCTCTTGTTTCACTTGATCTGACAAGAGAACGTCTACATCGAGCGAATGAATTTTCACACTCCAATTCTGAGTCAGGAAAATTTGAAGAGGACGTGTGCGTAGCCGCCCCATCGGAATGAGATCCGCGGCGGCTCCGCACAGACCTATCAGTCTCATAAATTCTCTCGCCGTGACTTTGTCTGCATGCAGACAATAGCGAGCGTAACAACTGACTAATTTCGCTCTGGTTAACGGCAGACGAACGAGATTGTTGTGCGTCTCGAAGCTCATTCCCAGATGAGTGAATGACTTGGACGGCACCAGATCCGACTTCTCCTCGTTTACTATGAAACCGAGACGTCGGAGCAATAGAAGAAGATTCTGAACATCGTTCTGAAGCGTTAACTCGTTGCCGTACCTCTGAAGAATGTCGTCCAGGTAGGCCGACGTTACCGCAGACGAATGAGCTCGGAAGTAGATCATTACCGAGTTCATTACCCGAGTGAAAGCCCAGGGTGCTAGATTCAATCCGAAGCACATGGCCCGGAACTGATACACCACTCCTAGGACTGCGAAGCGTAGATACTTTCGGAATGTCGGATGTACCATGACGTGAAAGTACGCATCTTTGAGATCTATGCTCGTTGCATAATCGTTCACCCGAATACTCGCTCTGACCGATCGAATCGTCTCCATATAAAACTTCGGAGCGACGATCAGCTTGTTTATCCAGCTCAAATCTATGACTGGACGGAACGAGCCGTCTGGTTTCGGAACCAGAAACAGATGGCTGTAGAATCCCAGAGATTCCTGGTTTTCTACGACCTCTACCGCGTTCTTCATTAAAAGAGACTGCACCTCTGATAACAGAGCGTCTCTTTTCTGTGGATTTGACGGAAGATGAGTCCACTTTGGACTTCGAGTTAATGGAGGCTTTCGTTTGAAGGATATCTTTAGACCTTCCGAAGTCACTCCTCTCACCCACGGGTCGTCCGTAATCGACGCCCACTCTGGTGAAAAACTCGACAACCTTCCGCCAACCGGAACGCGATAGAGGTTTAAGCCATCACCTCCTGGACCTGCGAGGCCTGCGGTAGGAGAAACCACGTCTTCCTCGCCTCGTCGACCTCGGGGCGTCCGACCGATTGTCCCGGCCTGAAGGACGTCCCGAACGAGAGTCGCTATCCTGACGGTCTCTCGAATAAGGCCAAGAGGACGCACCGGAACCTCTATAGGAACCTCTCTTGGGCGCATTAGACCCAGAAGTGCCTGCCTTATTCGTGTCTGCTGTATCCGACCTTTTAGGAGCGGATCTGAACAACAGAGAATCATTAGCTTTCTTTTTAATATTATCATAAATAGCGGAAAGCTTGCCGTCAAAGAGAAGTTCTCCTGAGACCGAAGCGACTCTAAGAGAGTTCTTCACCTTAGAATCCACTAGTGTGGATGTAGCTAGGGCTGCGTCACGTCTAACCAACTCCAGATTTGCCACTGAAAGGGCAGAGTTACAGGTGGAATAAGCTACTGCCCTTGAAAGAAGTCTTAAAGAGGATTGTATATCCTGAAACTCTTCCCCTTGAAGGCGCAGTGATAACGCCTTAGTAAGGTGATCTGCGTAAGATAAGGCATCTAAATTGGCTCTGTTAGACGCAATAGCTGTTTTCAACACCGCGGTTGGAATAGAAGCTGACGACGGTAATGATAGCTCTAAGTCTTCCGCCTCGTCGTCCATACGCAGAGGAACTCTCGGTATACCCTGTCCTGCCGTGTCGAATTTATTCCTTGCATTAATGAAAGGCAGGTTAAGAGTATTAGCGGACAAGAAACCTGCTTTCCCCGTCCTGGAAGCAAGTTTAAATATAGCATCGTTCAATAATTCAAATGTTCTTGCAACATTATTGGACTGCGACGGAAACTCGGGAGCGATGTCCCTGAACCGCTCAAAAAATTCAGAGTCCAATGACGCTATAATTCTCTTGTCCGGAAGCGCAGCAGTCTGGCCCGACGGAACAACTTGAGGGAGAAAGTGCCGGATGAAGTCCACGGCAGCTTTATGTTGTTCCGAAAGGGATAGCTCCAATTCATCCGTATCCCTTTCACCATCCGGTCGGACCTCCCGATGTTCCCGGTCGTCCGCCCCCGATGCTTCGGCGGAGCGTACCAACCCAGCGCCGTCGGATAATTCTCGATCCGACACCGTTTCTGTCGGCTGCTGGGATGCTGCGATAAGCTGTGCTATCTGCACTAGAATGTCCGACGTCGAGACCTGCGGAGGTGCGGTCTTTCGCTGCTTCGCCGAGGGCAGCTCCGCATCAGATGGCTCCCGCATACTTTTCCTATGCGAACGTCCGGAGTCCATCGGTCTCTAATCCCTGGCTGCCGGATGGTGTGACCTGGTCGCCGAAGAATCCTTCATCGGCGAAGCTGGCAAAATATCGGAGGTCACGCAGCCAAGGTGCGGTCGTGTGCGCCGACGAGAAGAGGAAGCCTCAACAGTCTCTGCGGACTGCTTATACAACGGAGCGTCCCGAGCGACGGACGTATGGTATGCTCCGCTAAAGACACATTTTGTACCACAACATCTGGTCCCAGATGTTGTTGTACGAGAGAGGGGCCTCTCTCGCTCGCGGCCCAGCTGGACCTGGACGAGCTAGGAACCGGACTAAAAGGCTTCCTCCGTTCTCGTTTACTATCCGCCGTCACTGGGTGTGCATCTATTATTTTTATAGTGCTCGCATCACCCAAAATTTCCTCTTGGACCGCATCGGACGAACCCGGCTGCCGAACCATTCGGTGAATGGACGCTACACCGGGCGAGCTAGCGGACGACATTTGTCTAATCTCCATGAGCACTTTTGCCGCTAGCTCTGAATTCATTTGTGACGACGGACGCACACTTGAAGAAGATAACATGGAAACATCACCCTGTTCTGGTTCCTCTGAAATAGAAACTGAGAGAGTAGAGTGACCTTGTGGAGAAAGAGCCGGCATCGCTCTTTCTCCAGAAACAACATATCATGACACACGTTTCCAATGTTTCTCATCCCAATGTTCACATATAGGACAGGGATTAATGCGAGAACACTGACTACAATTAATACAATGATCATGAAAGTCAGAGGAAGATTTCTTCCTATTACAATTTGAACAATGTCCCTTCATTGTGAAAGAACAACAATAAGTCCTAGTTACTCGCAAAAACCCCTGACACAAAGATACATAATAACACGATCCATTAATAAATGAAAAAACAATTGCAAAACAAAATAATTTTGAAAAAATATTTTTTCAGAGAAGCCCAAGTTGCTGAAAAGTAACGTTGAGCCCCGATGGATCCGATGGCAAAGTGTGGTCAAAAATTTTAAATTTATATAAAATTATTAATAAAAATAATTAATGAGACACTTTCGGATAATATAAATGTATCTTATAATGAGATAAACTACCACAAAGGCAAACAGCCCCCCTCAAAAAAGGCTGTTGCCAATGAAAACAAACAGTGTAAACACACTAGAAAACATGACTCCAGGCACTGAAAAAACTGGCCCGGAATCAGTCATCAATTACACTCTATCTGATGCAAAACAGAGACTCCCAGGGGAGAATCTGTAGAACATCAGATGGAAGATGCAGAACACAAACGTTATACACCCATGGGTGAAAACGTAACTATGGGGAAAATAACAGAAAACATTCTGTAACCAAGCAACTCTCCCAGGAAATTTTAGAAATGAAACTTCTCAAAAATATGCCAAAAGCATGGGAGAATTGCAAGGGGGGACTTTAGAAGGCTAGGGGAGAGGAAACACTGAATAAGCAGTGCAACAATTAGCAAGAATGACAACAAGAGGCCCATGCCTCGAAAATAGGCAACTTAACATAATTTCAACAAAAAATTTTAAGTACAGCCCTGATTATTTTTTGCCACTTCTTTTTCCTCTCCTCCTTCTATCCTCCTTAGAATCACATTTTCTCCAAAAATTACGTGTCTGGCATCCTTTAAACTGAGATTTACAAGCACAAAGATCAGTGAGATGTTGACTGATGAAGGGCCAAACAGAGAATGATAATTGGCGCCAATTTCGGGACGACTGCGTCACTGCGCATGCGCAGTAGAGGCGTACTATGGAGGTCCTTTAGGACATGATTTCTTTTTGTTTTGGATGCAAATTTTGGGGATTGGGGGGCAAAATTTGTGTTTGGCCCTGGTTTTTGTTGGAGTTAGCACCAGCTAAGTCTGGGTCATTGGTACAGTATGAAAATATTGGGCACAACGACAAATATGGAAAGCACCGGTATTTCCTTCTTCTTGGCATCTGTTTTAGGTTTTACGTCCCCGTCTTAAAATGATAGTTTACAACCCCTTGTCATAGGTCTTCACCATTATCACTGGTTCCCACCACACTTTGATGTAAGTTTACTCAACGAACTCGAGAAGGCTTCTTAGTTTCCCAGTGTCGAGCCAAAGGCCTATTTGAATGTAAACTAAATTACGCATGGCGCTTACTGAGAAATGCCACAAACATGAATATAATTGATCTCAAGCTTTAAATGCATGATCATATAGAAATCGCCACAGAAAAGCAATCGATTGCTTTTCTGTGGTGAACTCGGTGGGTTTTTTAAAAAGTTATATATCTGTTGCATTGTTTGATCTGAAGGTAAGCTCTAAGCAAAATTACAAGCACCAGGGAAACCTGGCCAAATGAAATATTGCCAAAACACTGCAAAACTTTGGAAAAAGTTTCAAACTCTGCATAATTTGGGCACAATTATCATATTTGGGCACAGCGTTTATCGTTGTTAGTTGGGAAGAATTTAAAGGCCTGGCCCTCCTGCAATTTTCAAAATGACAAGCCTGCTTTTGATGATATGAAAGCTGTTACACTGCAGGAATGAGAGTAGCAGCAACTAAATTAGTACTGAAATGGTTAACCGGAAAACTGGTTTGAAACCGGTTACCTTCCTAACCGATTTGAAAAAAAATGTCAACCGATTATTCCGAAATATCGATAGTGATCGACACTCCTCAGTTTAAATGTAGTAAATCTGCCACTTCTGCTGTGGGATAAATTACACTTCGAAGCAGCGATGTATATATTGAGAAATATTCGACTTTGGCTTCAAGACTTCGTTAATGATCGGCAATTTCCGTAAGTACCGAGTAACCGCAGAAACTATTCTGTAGTATGTATACAAACGAACGTTGTGGAGTCTTCGACAACATTCGTTTGTATACACACCAAGGAATAGTTTCTGAGAATACTGCTTTCCAATTCCTATAGTTTTGATCCCAGATTCAGTAAAATAATGGCTATGGATAACCGGATATTAACCGGTTATACCTTTCGGTTAGTCGGTTGTGAAAATGAGCCAACCATTTCAGCCCTAAACTAAATTATCTTAAATTAGGTAAAACTATAAATATTTTAACATAAAAATTGGTGAAAATAATGTTCCTTCAGAAAATAAGAGGGCATATAGTTAAAATATAATGGGCATATAGTTAAGATATAACTTGGTACTTCCAACTTGTTGTGTTCATATAAATTGTTTCGATTAACTGACATTTTTACAATTCATATTTTCTGTCATATTCTTGAGTGTGGTTTGGCAATCAATTCCTTTCTAGTTTCATGCAATTGCGAGAAGAATCGTGTTTTAGATTAAGTTCACATTTTGAGCTGAACAATTACATCCATGACTACATGTATCATGTGTGTTTAACTTGCAGAATTCGCTTCTCGCATTTTACGTGTAATGACGAAAAATGCGAGAATCGTCCACGACTGCCAGTGAAAACGTTACCATCCACAATGACTATACTGTACCATTTGAAGTGAAGCATGCTGTTGTTGATTGAAAATTTGTCAGTCATTCAAATTAATGAGAAAAATAATTATCATTTTAAGATCTTAGCATTCCAATACTCTACCTGAGATACTGGGGGCTCATGCAAGTCCATTTGCAATCTCTCTACTAGCTGAGGGAGGGCAGATGCTTCAAAACAAATAACATCTTTAACAACTCTTTGCTCCCTACAACAATAAAAAACAAAAACAATAACTGTCATTGCAAAGCAAATATCTAAGTGTGCGGTGTTCACGCTAGCCCAAAATATTTTGGTGCCCAGTGGAATTTTTGTTCAGTGCCAAATCAATTTTTTAGGTACCCAATGAAAATTTTTATTGCCAAATGGAATCAGATTGTAAACAAATTAACCATGTATCAATCACCCTTTAACTCTTAACCCGCTGAGTATTTTTAAATAAAATATTTTTATTAAATTTAGACATGGCTGCTGTGGAGCTGCATGGTATATCGATAAACCGATATATATCGGTATTCAAACCAATATCGATTGAATACCGGTGTAATTACAAAAATATCGGTTTATCGTCATTATTTATTTACCCACAATTTAATTTTCAAGATGACTTCAGTTTTTTAACTGTAGCCCCGAATGACTAATATTGTCCCTTCACCCAAGGAATCGTCTGCATGCACCCACGTAATATACAAATTTCCCGGTTGAAAAACTAATTTTTAAAATTTCAACAAAACTATATCATGTGACCCGTCACTCGAACGAGCTCGTTCCAATAAGGGGTTCACATGATATTGTTTTGTAGAAGTTTTGGGGGAAAATCTAATAAACTGATTTTTAAAATAATAAATTTTGATATCATCTGCATTGGGTAAATGTTTTTCAAACTGCATCATCCAAGGCATGCTGATTCATTCCGACTGTGATGCCTCAAGTCTCGATTGTGGTACTTATGTTCATATATCTCAGCAGTTTTTTATATACCGGTATACCGTGGTATGTTTTTGAATACTGATACCGGTATTCATTTTTGAATATCGTGCAGCCCTAGGCTGCTGTAAAGCAGCCATGGCTAGATTTGATGGAAAATTAATGAAAATTTGACTCAAGAAATCATTGGTGAAAAGTCGATACAATTTGCAGGGGAAAGTTTTGTTAACCCTTTACCTAACATGAAAAGCAGACGACACTTGCAAAAATAATTCTTGAAAAACTAATTTTTTTCATTTTTTGTCTCAAAAACATAGGTTATGACCCCTCGTTGGAACGAGCTCAACCCCTCGTTGGAACGAGCTCGTTCCAGCGAGGGGTCATAACCTATGTTTTTGAGACAAAAAATGAAAAAATAATGAAAATTAATTGGCGATTTTTTTAAAATACCGCTGGCTGGTTTTGGCCGTTACGTTGGGTAAAGGGTTAAATGTGATTATACTTGATTTACTTTTGTGACAAGAGATTTCCTGTTCTGGGCAGGAATATCCGCCAGCAGCACGCAAAGAGTTAAGTGCAGCAAGGCATCACCTGAAATGCTGAAGTATTATAGATGGCACCTTGTTGCACTCAAAGAACAATATTTTAATTTAAGGCCACACAAAGTAGATCTTCTGTTTCTCAAGCCATTATGTGTAAAATTGCATGCGGGTGAGCGTTTTTTTATTTTAGTAATTACTTCTTTGCCATCAAAAGTTCATGTTCTTGGTTCAAGTTTTAGGCCTCATAATCTACAGAATAGCATGGGTGTTGGTGTATTTCATCCCTTGAGTGCAAGAAGGCTTTGCTTTCTTGCACTCAAGGGACAATTCCATCAAATTTTTTAACTTGGGTAAAATATCAGACATAAGCCATTTAATTTTTATTTTTTTTAAGTTTAAATTGGTTATAAAAAGAGAGCATGCGGCAGAAAAAAGGACCATGCAGGAGGGCCTGAGAAACAGATTTTTTATTTTTTTAGGCCTAATATTACCTCTTTTAAATATTTTAGTTCTAAAAACCCACAAATGATAAGGTCTAAAAAAATTTAACATATGTTTCTCAGGCCCTCCCGCATGGTCCTTTTGGCTGCTGCATGCTCTCTTTTTATAACCTATGTAAACTTTAAAAAAAACCCCAGAAATTAAATGGTTTATGTCTGATATTTTACCAGCAACTGTCAGGCTCCCCAACATATTAACTCCACACAAGCAGGGTTAGCATTGGTTGAAGACAAGTGCACCATTGACGTGCAGTACGCCTAAGTACACAACACCACCGTAACCCCAAATGTCAAGAATGACAGAGTTTTACTGCCCTGCTAATCTCAGTTAATACACTGCTTAAGTGGTATTAATGAAGACTATGATTCTTGTCAAATGTTAAGGCCTGACTATATAATACAAAACCATTGTCCCTTCCTGTACATATGCTATGACCACATTGAAATTCTATTGCAATCCGATAAACAATGAGAATGCTTTTGTGATCACTGTACTCTAGATATGGTCCTTCAGTACCATGGTAACACATAGTTTGCCAGTTAACCAATTGCACACTGATGCCGTATTATAAAAATTTCAATCTGCAATTTTTTCCCATAATGCAACAAAACAAGAGGCCCCAGGAAGCCTGAGGGCGCTCACCTGACATGGTAGTCTAAATATCAAACCAGGGACTTGACTTGAATAAGCTGTATACGCCCTTCCTAAGAAAAGCATATACCAACTAGATGAAGCGATTGTTCCCACACAATACACAGGATTTTCTTTCCATTTTCAGTTCCTGCACTTTTACGTCCCGAAATTGAGATAAACGCATAAAAATAGATTTTTTGCCCAAACAAAATATTTTCAGCCTAACTTTTTTTCTTTTTCTTAAAACGCATAAAAAACCAAAAAACTAATTTCCGGATTTTTTGGTCCAAAATTTTCCAAGTCCCACCCCAAAGATGTTATATGTGAAATTTGAAAGCTTTTGGAACAGTGGTTTGGGAGAAAAGTAGTCTGTTTTTCCCATTACCCACAGTGTTAAAAAATGCTGACTCACCACTTTTTCAAAGTTCTCAAAAAGTAAGCCATGATAAAACCGATAGCAATTTTTTTTTACCATTCCATTCTGTTGTCCTAAGGAAGCTTCACACAAAATAAGAATTCTCAGTGCCGTTTAGTTTTGGAGATATGGGCGTTTTAATTTTTTTCTATTTTTAGCTCCTGCGGTTCCCATGGGGCGACGGGAAAAAAATTGGGGTATAAATTAAGTACTTATGACCCAATAAGCCCTCATATCAATTTGGTTCAAATCTGCCTCTCGGTTTGGAAAATAGAAATTTTGGGACTGGCAAAAATTCTTGCCCCTACCATTACAAAGGCAAATAATGCCCGACAAACTTCTCTTGAACAAACTTGATTCTAAACCTCAAAAGGACTCTGTATACCACATACCAAGTCTCTGCTACTGGTGGTTCATTGGAAGAAGATTTTCAAAAAATTTGGCCACTTTTTCCCCACACCTCTGCTCAAAATGAGCCGAAACCTAATTTGCATAAAAATCAAAATGTCCCCAAAAAACCACTACTTATAAGAAATTTAATTAAAATGTGGCCAGTGGTTTAGGAGAAAGAGGCTCAAACACCACCTTCACACAGGACGACGGACGACAGACGACAGATGGACAGACGACAGACGAAGACTGATAAGAAAAGCTCACCCTGACTTTCAGGCAGGTGAGCTAAAAATTAACCAATTTGATCTTGTTTGACAGAGCTCACAGAGTTTGTTATGAAATCACAATTTGATTTTGTTCAAATCAAGTTGCCTCGCCCATTAGTAGGGCCACGCCCCAAAAGTGTGCTTAAATCTTAAAAAATCTTCTTCTCATGAACCAGCAGTAGCAGAGACTTGATATTTGGTGTGCAGCTTCCTTTTGAGGTGTAGACTCAGATTTTTTCAAGAGAAGTTGGAGGAGCTATATTTGCCTTTGTTATGGGAGGGGCAAGAATTTTTGCCCCGCCCAAAATTTCTATTTTCCAAATCGAGAGGCAGATTTGAACCAAATTTGATACAAGGGCTTATTGGGTCATAGGTACTTAATTTATGCCCAAATTTTGTTTCTTGTTGCCCCATGGGAACCGCAGGAGCTAAAAATAGAAAAAAATTACAACACTCATATCTCCAAAACGTCATAGCACTGAGAATTCTGATTTGGTGTGAAGCTTCCTTAGGACCAACAGAATGAAACGGTAAAAAAAAATTTTTTAACACTGTGGGTAATGGGAAAAACATTTAAGACTACTTTTCTCCCAAACCACTGCTCCAAAAGCTTTCAAATTTCACATATAACATCTTTGGAGGATTGGTTCACGTGTTTATTGAAATTAAATCCCTGGGCCCATATTTAGGCTCTCTATAGGGGTCCAAATGTTTAAATTAGTGCAGTATGAGGAATATTCTTTAAAAATCTTCTTCAGAACTACCAATCAGAATCTTTTGATATTTGGTATGCAGTATGCTTGGGGGGGGGGGGGGGGGGGGGGGGGATTCAAGTTTGTTAAAGCCTAGTCCCTGGGTTCATATTTGGGCTCCCTGTGGGAGCCTGAATTATAACTTAGTTCAACATGAGGAATTTTTCTTTAAAAATCTTCTTCAGATTCAGCAGTCGGAATGTTTTGATATTTGGTATGCAGCATCCTTGGGGGATGAGATTCAAGTTTGCTCAAGCCAAGTCCTTGGGTTCATATTTGGGCTACCTGTGGGAGCCTGAATTATTTAACTTAGTTCAACATGAGCAATATTCTTAAATGAAAGTGTCAATGACACTGTAGCTCAACTTGTCAAGACAAAGACATGTACATGTATAGTATGTGACAGAGCAATGACAAACATCTAGGTAATGACCTGATAACAAAGGTACACATAAAGTATTGTAATGGTCTGTACATAAATACTGACCGTTGCCTGTAACAAATGTATAGGTAAAGTATTGTAAAGGTGGGTGACAGTCAGATGCTAAACTAGAAAAAAATCTTTGAGTCCCAGAGTGGGTCTGACTGAACCCCAAAATATTTGTTCTCATAGCACAGTGATAACAAAGGCACCCCAAAACACACTCATTCCTGTCCCAAGGTGAAAACAAAGGTACCCAAGAAGTTTCGTGAAGATCAGTTCACAAATGTGAGCTCTGTAGAAGTTGTGACAAAAAACTGATTGGACCTAATTTCGGTACAAAATGGCCACTGGCAGCCATCTTGAATTTTGGACCGCACCCAGAAACACTCATTCTCGTCCCAAGGTGATAACAAAGGTACCCAAGGAGTTTCGTAAAGATCGGTTCATAAATACGGCCTCTAGCCCGAGCCATATTGGCATTTGCACTTACAGTGCTGAAAGTAACACCAAAAAACATCAAAGTTAGTCTAATTTGCATAATTTATGCACGAGAAAAAAACCCGTATTATATGTGATGTATCCCATGGTACTAAACATTCATACAAAAAATTAATCAAATCAGAGCTTTCATATGGAAGTTCTGTACAAAAAACAGATTTCTGCATCGTCGGTACAAAATGCCGGCTGGCAGCCATCTTTAATTTCAGACCGCACCCCAAAACACTCGTTCTTGTCCCACAGTCATAACAAAGGTACCCAAGAAGTTTCGTAAAGATCGGTTCATAAATACGGCCTCTAGCCCGAGCCGTATCCAATTGTTGATGGACAGATGGCCAGATGGACAGACGGATGACGGGCCATGGCTTAAGCTCAAATTTGGCTTCGCCAAAGTTGAGCTAAAAATCTTTTTCACATCCACCAGTCAGAATCTTTTGATATTTGGTATACAGCATCCCACTGGAGGAGAGATTTAAGTTTATTCAAGCCAAGTCCCCGGGTTCATATTTGGGCTCCCTGTGGGAGCCCGAATTATTACTTAGTTCAATATGAGGAATATTCTTTGAAAATCCTTTTTTTTAGATCCACTGGTCAGAATCTTTGGATATTTGGTATAAGCTTTTCTTAGGAGGCGCAGATGCAACTTGTTGAAACCAGTTCCCTGGGTTGATATTTAGGCTACCAAGTCAGGTGAGCGCCCTCAGGCCCCCTAGGGCCTCTTGTTAGTGTTTAAGGTCACATTTTTCTGCACAATGGCTAATCATGACTCCAACATGGATATAAAGTCAAATTTAGTCAATGGTTTATATACCCAAGTTGCCTATTTTAGAGGACTTCCACCACGAAGCACAGGTGACTGAGGCCTATTTTACCTGTAAAACTGAGCTTGTTTACCACAATAAACAAGCACTGCTTCACTTCCTGCATTTCCACAGAAGAGTTGCATTCCATCAATTCGATATTTAATTATATTGCATGTATTGCTAATAGGACCAAATTATTGAGTGGACACCAGTCCTCAGATTCTCAAATCCAGAGGTGTGAAATTTTGTTGACAAATCACCAGTAAGGCCTAAAAAAACAAAAAAATATGTTTCTCAGGCCCTTCCGCATGGTCCTTTTGGCTGCCGCATGCTCTCTTTTTATAACCAATTTGAATTTTAAAAAAATAAAAATTAAATGGTTTATGTCTGATATTTTACCCAAGTTGAAAAATTTGATGAACCTGTGAACCAAGAACATGAACTTTTGATGGCAAAGAAGTAATTACTGAAATAAAAAATAAAATTAAAAAACACTCGCCCGCATGCAATTTGACAAATAATGGCCTGAGAAACAGAAGATCTACTTTGTGTGGCCTAAATATTTATTTATATTTAATAGCACATCAAGTTCTTAAGACTATGCATATTTAGCGCTGGGCAATTTTAACCAAAATATTAGCATTTTGGGGGAAAAAGATTGTGATTAAAGAGATAATCACAATATTGTTCTCTTGTGAACAGTGACGCATGGGAAAAGCGTGCGATCTCTCTCGCCCAAAAGCACTCACGCAAAAATTGTCCAAGGTGCACGAATAATCGCTTGCCTCTATTCTTGCTATTCTTGGGTGTGTTTTCATCCTTTTGAGTTGCGTCAACAGAAACATTCAATTACGCTTTGATGATGGGAAATTCTTTTAAGAATCACTCACAATCTGAAGCGTTTAAAGTACAGTTCCAAATAATTTCCTTTCCGTCGTTTTGAACATGACACACAATAGTTCGCTTATACATCCACACACGACATGCTAACAGTAAGAGGGTTGTATATTGACAACTCGCCCAGAGCTTACTCCCGCCACAAAACGAACACGCATGTTCAGATAAAAAAACGGTGGCCATTCTGAGATCTGAGAAACGTTTTAATACTTCCGTATTTTTTTATCAAAGGCATGCGGAATGTTGCCCCGTTCCTTATTTTTTTTTAATACATGTGACACCTGTCGCTCCAATTCACCAGTGACATGAAGTAATGTGCCTGAGTTGGAATTTACGTATCCATTTTCCACGATTTTAATAATCGTGCCATTTAAAATCCAGAACTAATTTTAGTCAGTTACATATATTTTCCCCGTCAAAATTTCCATCCGTCTTCAGTTGTATTCATACATTCGTTTCGAAGGACGCTTGTCAGTTGAAGTTAAAAATTGAAATCAACACTCTCAATCAAACTCACTCTCCTCACATTTTTTACTCTTGCAAACTTTATTTGAGGTGAGCGATTTTCCACTCGCCTCCATTTTGCTCCCATTCGTCACTGTGTGAAGGTTGTGTTTATTCCAGTATACAGTTTTAATACAGTTTAGTGCATGAATACAATACACTGAGCTGTATTAACCAGAGATATACTGTGTACATATACTTTGAGTCTTACCGTATTTACTCTATGTATTGGGACAGCTAAAAATAATTATTTTCACAGGTGCTCCAATTCTTAGAAAATGGGGAAAGAACACAGCCTGGTCTTGATTTGATGCTGAATAAAGTTGTGTGTGATTCGTTTTCCATCACTCTATACGAAAATCGCCGTCCAATTTTTTTTATATTTTCATTTTTTGCTTCCAAAGCATAGCTTATGATCCCTCATTGGAATGAGCATATTGTGCTCGTTCCAATGAGGGATCATAAGCTATGTTTTGGAAGCAAAAAATTAAAATTTTTAGTTACTCAAGAATTTTTTTTATGAGTGTCGTCTGCTACTAGCGACGGGCCAACTGGAAACAAATCTCCTGAATGTCCCAAACTTTGGAGCATAAAAAAAATATAGTTTTCTGCAAAAAATGTGTGTCCCAAATCATAGAGTGTCCCAATACATAGAGTAAATACAGTAATTTAATAATAACTTTGATGTCAAATGTGTGTTGTGAACTTCTGTCTATGCATGGACTACAGAATACAGATAGATAGTAGAGCTGGGCGGTATTGAAATTTCAAGTTTGATTTCAGTATCAGTATTTTTAGAATGCTTTGCCGCGGTATCTTTACGGTATTCGGTAGAGCTGCACGATATTCAAAACTGAATACAGTAAAACCTGTCTTGAGAGACCACTGTCTTGAGAGACCACCTGTCTTGAGAGACCACCTCTACCAGGCACCGACTGGTTTTACTCCATAATGGACCTGCTATGGGAGACCACCTGTCTTGAGAGACCACCTGTCTTTAGAGACCACTGTATCCTGGTACCAACTAGTATTTTTATGCCATAATGGACCTGTCTTGAGAGACCGCCCCATTGAAGACTGAAACCATGACAAAAACTTTTTACCTGTTCTGGAATTGGAAAATCCATTGTGGTTATACTAACAACATTAAAAGTATTAAAAGCTCTTAATTGGGATTAAATTGCTAACTCATTAAAGATTGAGATGTTTTTATAAGACCCCTGTGAAAAGATTAGGATTTGAATAAACAATTTCATACATACCTGAAATGTGACAGATAGGAATAAAAATAAATTTGTGTTGAAAATCTTTTTGTAACAAACTGAAATTGACTGTTATAAAAATTATAAAAATAAATTAGTGTTGAAAATCTTCAATGAACATTTTCAACACTAATTTATTTTTATAATTTTTATAACAGTCCATTTCAATTTGTTACAAAAACTTAATTAAAAAAAAACAACTACAAAGTAATTACAAAAATCTATTCTTCTCCATTTCTGAATTTTGTGGTTGGTTATTCACTGACTTGAGAAAACCTGAAACCTGTTATGAGAGACCACCTGTCTTGAGAGACCACTTTTGTGTGACCCAAAGGGCGGTCTCTCAAGACAGGTTCTACTGTACCAGTATCAGTATTAAAAAAAATACCGCGGTATACCGGTATATCGAAAACTGATCAGATATATGAACACAAGTACAATCGAGGCTCGGGGCATCACAGTCGGAACGAATTAGCATGCCTTGATGATGCGGTTCGAAAAACCTTTACCCAACGCAGACGATATCAAAATTTATCATTTTCAAAATTAGTTTATCAGATTTTCCCCAAAGATATTAACAAAACTATATCATGTGACCACTCATTGTAACGAGCTCAACGACCTCGTTCCAATGAGGGGGAGGGGTCACATGATATAGTTTTGTTGAAATTTTTGAAAATTATTTTTTCAACAGCTGAATTTGTATATTACGAGGGCATAAGCAGACGATTCCTTGGATAAAGGGATAATATTATTCATTCGGGGCTACAGTTAAAAAGCTCAAAACATCTTGAAAATTGAATTGTGGATAAATAAATAATGACGATAAACCGATAGTTTGTAATTACACCGGTATTCAATCGATATTGGTTTGAATACCGGTTTATCGATATACCGTGCAGCCTTAGTATTCGGTATCAACAGCATACAAGTACTCAGACCAATACCAAATATCGAATGTTATTTTTGATATACTTCCCAGCTGCAAACCGTCGTTTTACAGCAAAGTGACCGAACTGTCAAAATGTTGGAAGTAAGACAGACAAGCAACATCAGTGATTTGATGAAACAAAAAAGCTTTTTTGTTACATCAAATAACCGGTGGTGACTGCTGCTAGAAATCAGTAGGCGCTTTTTGTCAAGCATTTGTGTTATGTTCTGTTGTACAGTTAAAACTAGAAGTCCTGTCACGAATAGTGCGCTTATCTAGGCTTAATTGCACGTTGGAATTGCGCGCAATTGCCATATCTAATGGCATCCAAAGCACGGCAGGTTCTCTTGGTTACTCATAGCAAACACATGCAATGTTTCTGCCAATGGACCTCCGGGTTACCCGGAGGTCCATTGGCTGAAACATTGCTTGTGCACAGGCCATATGTTCAGAATTTGATAGCTTTACTTGGGCCATAACGCATACATTAACGTGCATATCAACGTGCTATTTGTGCGCATTTCATGACAGGACTTCTAGTTTTAACTGTATGTCCTTTTATATTTTAACAAATGTCTGGAATATTTTCAATACCGAAATTTTGGTAGTGTGAGATTCCCTTGGTATGGTAAATCGGTACTGACTCGATACCGATATGGAATGGTATTTACAGTATACCTCCCACCTATAATAGATAGGAATGGGATGTATCAGAATATAATGTTCATTTCAACTTTTTACATCCTTTGATGTGTTTCTTCAATATTTACTTTGCAGTCAACATTGGAGAGACAAATCAAGGAAGGTAACTGAACTGAACAATGAACTTGACACACTGAAAGCATGGTCGTGACAGCCAAGTGATATACATGTGTAACATTCATCTGACATTTGTTCTATTGTGTTGCAATGTCTGCATATTAAAATACTGCTGACTACCGACTGAACACATTGTATTTATTCTTTAACATCACATACTCAATGCAATGTTCCATCATCGTCAAAAGTCAGTGACTTTGATAAGCTGGGAAACTGGGCTGTTCTCGTACCGATTGCAGGTGGTAAATCCCGTAATATTTTGACTCAACAGATTCTTATATTCAACCATGTACTTCATATTTTTTAATGGGCAAACTTCACTGAAATGGCTAGATACTGAAGAGATTTTTAACTGTGAGTGTTAAATATAGAATAATCAGAAGCTGCCGTTTTTCAACTGTAGGTTGTCATTATCAGCCGATGCCCCATAACCAGCTAGTTCTGATTGTTGTTTCTGATTATCAATTCATCAGTGGCATTTTCTATTAAATGTCATGCATATTTTACACATTAATACAACTTTGGTTTCACACGGAAAAACTTAAGAAACTTTCTCGAGTAAACTTTAGCTCGAGGAGAAGAACCGCTAATAACAATGAAGATCTATAACAAGAGACTGTAAACTAAGATTCTAAGGGAGAAAAAACCTGAATGCAGGGTAACTGTGTGCGACAGGCTTTTTGAATTTTGGGCCGAGCCCAAAAGCACTCGTTACCATCCCATGATGATAACAAACGTAATCCTAGAAGTTCTGTACAAAAAACTGACTGCACCCAATTTCGGTACACAATGACCATTGGCAGCCATCTTGAATTTTGGAAAGCACCCAAAAACACTTGTTCTCATCCCAAGGTGATAACAAAGGTATCCAAGAAGTTTTGTGAAGATCGGTTCATAAATACAGCCCCTAGCCTGAGTCGTATTGACATGTGTACTTACTGTGTATAAGCAGAACTGAATAAATCAAAGTTCATCTAATTTGCATAATTTCTGCACAAGAAAAAAACACGTATTATATGTGATGTATTCCATGTTACTAAACATTCATACAAAACTTTTTTCAAATCAGAACTTTCATACAGAAGTTCTATACAAAAACCTGATTGCACTAATTTTGGTACAAAATGGCTGCTGGTGGCCATCTTGAATTTTGGACTGCACCCAAAAACACCTGTTCTCGTCCCACGGTGATAACAAAGGTACCCAAGAAGTTTTGTAAAGATCGGTTCATAAATACGGTCTCTAGTCCAAGCCATATTGAATCCAGCATATATACAACAACTGCACGTGTTCGGTGCAAACTGTGCTCTGAAACAAAACTTCTAAGTTTCAGTAGCAAATTAGTGACACTAATTGATTCGAGGGAATAAGCAAATTGAGGTAAGGCCACACAAAGTAGATTTCTGTTTCTCAGGCCAAGTTTTGTAAAATTGCATGCGGGCGGGCGGGCGGGCGGGCGGGCGGTCAGTTTTTTATTTTATATTTTATTTTTGTAATTATTTCTTTGCCATCAGAAGTTCATATTCTTGGTTTATTTTATGTTTTAGGTCTCATAATCTACAGAATAGCAAGGCTGGTGGTGTATTTCATCCCTTGGGTGCAACAAGGCTTTGCAATGCTAAAGCATTGCAAAGCCTTGTTGCACACAAGGGACAAATTTATCAATTTTTTTAACTTGTGTAAAATATCAGACATAAACCATTTAATTTTTATTTTTTCAAGTTTGCATTGGTCATAAAAAGAGAGCATGCGGCAACCAAAAGGACCATGCGGGAGGGCCTGAGAAACAGATTTTTAATTTTATTAAGCCTAAGCAAACTTACAGTCTTATTCGGGTGTCAGTGATGCGAACCCATAAAAAAGAATGCATGCTGAACTGCATTATAATGCCACAGTCAATGTTAAACTCATGAAATTTGATTCACCAAACTGTTACGGAAGGGGAAGTTGAATTTAGGTGCCTGTGATGAAGAAAAGTGCACAACACGGCATTGTGGACAACAATAAAACGAAATGGGTTAGATAACAATAAACTGAAAATTAACTACCCCTGGTCTAAAACTACAAATCAATTTATACCAACCACTAATTAATGTTCCTGGAGGGGGAGAAAACCGCAAATCGAAATTTTGAAAACAAAAGATACCCTGGAATGTAATGTATATGAAACATGATGAGGAAGTGAAAATACTAGTGCTTTACAAACCTTTCCATGAGCACAGCAAAGGTGAGCAATGAGGAGCTCTCCTTAAAATACTCATAGGCATGTGAAGAGTAGCTCACCTAGATTTTCTTAGACGAGGAGTGTCACAACACTATTTACCGGCAGCAGCGGCTATGGGAGTGGACTTTTTGGTTGAGGAGGTAGATTTAGACGGTGGGTACACTAGAAGTGTGCCTGGAATGAGTGGGACCAGGAGAGTTTTGACAGGCTGTAGGTTGAAACACGCAGGTTCCCCCTGGCAATAGCCAAACAGGATGCCCCTGACCCGCCACCCAGGCCTGAAGTCTTAAGTGCATATAGTGGCAGACAAATCCCATCAAAGGCAGGATACAGTTCGGAATGGCGGCGGGCATGGGTTCCTAACAGCGTTGGTTTCAAATCCCTTTTGTTGGGTCTACTCGCCCAAAACCAGGGACAACCCAACCTAGAAAGATATGTGTGGAGGGGAGGGGCGAGTTGACTTGTAACCATTTTAGCATTGTTTTATCTCTCAAGGGAAAGCTGGAAATATTCACCAACTTTTCACTATTTCTCATTCTTTAATTAGACTAATAATATCACTGGAATGGGGCTTGAAAATTGAAGCTTGAAATTGGAAAAGAGCATGCCAGATGGTACCACATTGGGAACAGGGTTGAAAATTCAATAAGTTTATAACAGCCTCTGTAGACATCCAGAAAAACCCTCAAGTCCATATGACTCAAATTTGTAAACGTGATTTGTCCCGAATGTGGTGGCTCAGATCAAATATTCCAAATACATCTTCAAAGCATGCCCTCGTAGAAGGCATGCCTTGATGATGTAGTTGGAATATCAGACAGTCGAGATTATAGTTTAACCCTTTACCTAACATGAAAAGCAGACGACACTTGCAAACAAAATTCTTAACTATTTTTTTTCATTTTTTGTCTCAAAAACATAGGTTATGACCCCTCATTGGAACGAGCTCGTTCCAATGAGGGGTCATAACCTATGTTTTAGAGAAAAAAAATGAAAAAATAATGAAAATTAATTGGCGACTTTTGAGAATAACGCTGAACGGTTTTGGCCGCGTTACGTTAGGTAAAGGGTTAAAAACTCAAGACTTCTTTGAAATGTAATTTTGGACAGTGACATAATGCATGTATATATAAAATATACATGCAATAGTCGTGACGTAACATTTTATTTTATTTATTTAACACCTACCGTATCGGTTCTCCAAATTCGTCGTGATGGGCCCCAGCAACCCGAATGAATCGGGTAGCCTACTACAAACCTCAAAATGATTTCTTTTATATTTTACATGCAGTCTCTTGTGCTCTCTTGCGGTCTCATTTTAATGGGACCTTTAAAAAGTACCGGAAACAAAATCCCCATTATACAATGCACTTAAGATGCGATATGATACTTACATATTCTTTATTTGTAATACATTTGCTGTTTATTATTGACCCAAACTTGCCCAATTTTATGATTTTTCAAGGCGAGCAACAGGGAGCTCATCATAAAATGACTAGGCACGAACGAAGCATGTGCAGGCTGTTGCTCCCCTATCATGGAAAGGTCTGGCTTTTCTTTCCCGTCAGACCACAATACGGTGGATGTGCATTTTAAGCTGTGCCCAAATTAGATCGAACTAAAGGCCTGTTAATACAGACGTTCAGTCCATTGTTTGGAAAGGAGTTACGCCTTTACCTAATGAATCAGCCACATCCACCTGCAAAATGTAATTCAGCAGATGAAAAAATATCATTTTTCAAAAATTTTCAACAAAATATATCATGTGACTACTCAATGAAATGACTTGTTAAGCTTGTGCCAATGAGGTGTCACATGACATGGTTTTGTTGAAATTTTTTTAAAAGTTTGGAAAAAGAATATTTAACCCTTTACCTAACACAGCAGCCAAAAACGTCCTGAAAATTAACAAGATTAAGCCAATCACAACCTAAAATATCTCGGAAGTTTCTCAATAAAACCATACAAATATGGATTTCGACAGAACCAGCTCATCAAGCTGGTACTAATGATATCCACATTTGTATGGTTTTATTGAAAAATTATGAAATTTGTTTTCGAAAAATGTGAAATTTAATTTATTTTTAAAAATATTGTGTAAGTTAAATTTTTATATGATCTACATTGGGGAAATGGTTCAAGATGTGTTGAAAAACTTACTTTTCAGTAGTTTTAACGGATTTGAGTACACCAACTGCAGCTGTTGTCATTCTATCCAGCCCATGACCTACATGATCAGCATGTGCTCTAGTTCTATCTTCAACTAATACTTCACGTGGTTCTGATGATCTAGGTAGATAGTGGAGATTTTTCAATTCATTCACTCCTCTGAAAGCAAAAACAGAACTCAAATTCCTGAATTATTTATGAGGCCTAAACAGGCTAAATGTTGAAACTTTAAACTAGAGTTATTTTTTGTTAAGGTAGAGCTGCACGGTATATCAATAAACCGATATATACCGGTATTCAAACCAATATCGATTGAATACGGTGTAATTACAATGAAAGTGTCAATGGCACTGTAGCTTAACTTGTGTGTTGTGTTTGATGAAAAGGATAATGTTCAATGTTTATGAAAGGATTATCAAATAAGACTAGAATTGTGATAATTGGGAATATGTTCATTTCTGTTCCCTGTGTGCTATGTTTTTGATAAAAATGATATGAGGTCTACACTGTACTGAAGAGCTGAGGGGTGGGTTAATATGACCTCACAGCTAATGCATGTGGCCCTCACAGTTAACGTGTATCAACGAAAGTTACCAAGTTACAGTGAAATTATTCCAAAACAAGTCATCCTATCAAGTTACATTGAAATCTCTTCATAAATATGGCCTGCAGACTGTGTTAAATCTTTTCGGGCTTCGGGCCCCTGTAGCCGTCAGTTTCCAAATTGCGTCCAAAGGGGACGTTCTCATCTAGACATTATATGAAGTCATCCTACCAAGTTATAATGAAATCCCTTCATAAATATGACCTGTAGACTGTGCTAAAAGTTTTTGGGCTTTGGGCTCGGGCAACCACCATGGTTGAATGATCGCAACCAAAAGGGGACATTCTCATCTGAGCATCATCTGGAGTGATCCTACGAAGTTACACTGAAATCCCTTCATAAATATGACCTGTAGACTGTGCTCAAGGTTTTCGGGCTTCAGGCCCCTGAAGCCGTCACAGTTGACCAATCATGACCAAAAGGGGATGTCATCATCTAGGCATTATATGGAGTCAAACTAACAGGTTACAATGAAACCCTTCCATAAATATGACCTATGGACTATGCTAAAGGTTTTGGGCTCGGGCAGCCATCAAGGCTGAATGATCACGACCAAAAGGGGACTTTCTCATCTAGACATTATTTGGAGTCATCCTACCAAGGTACAATGAAATCCCTTCATAAATATCACCTGTAGACTGTGCTAAAGGTGTTCGGGCTTCAGGCCCCTGTAGCCGTCACAGTTGCCTAATGGTGTCCAAAAGGGGCTGTTCTCATCTTGACATTATATGAAGTCATCCTACCAAGTTACAATGCAATCCCTTCATAAATATGCACTGAAGACTGTGCTAAAGGTTTTCAGGCTTTGGACTCGGGCAGCCATCATGGTTGAATGATTGCAACCAAATGGGGACATTCTCATCTGGGCATCATCTGGAGTGATCCTACGAAGTTACAATGAAATCCCTTCATAAATAAGACCTGTAGACTGTGCTCAAAATTTCTGGGCATCGGGCACATGTAGCCATCACAGTTAACCAATCATGACCAAAGGGGGATGTCATCATCTAGGCATTATATGGAGTCAACCTAACAAGTTACAATGAAATCCTTCCATAAATACGACCTATAGAGACTATGCTAAAGGTTTTTGGGCTCGGGCAGCCATTAAGGCTGAATGACGCAACAAAAAGAGGATGTTCTCATCTGGACATTATTTGGAGTCATCCTACCAAGCTACAATGAAATACCTTCATAATTATGACCTGTAGACTGTTCTAAAGGTTTTCGGGCTTTGGGCCCGTGTAGCCATCACAGTTGCCCAATTGTGTCCAAAAGGGGACATTCTCATCTAGACATTATATAAAGTCAACCTACCAAGTTACAATGAAATCCCTTCATAAATATGACCTGCAGACTGTGCTAAAAGTTTTTGGGTTTCGGGCTTGGGCAGCCATCATGGTTGGCAGATCATGCCCAAAGGGGACGTTCTCATCTAGGCATTATACAGAGGCATCCTACCAAGTTATAATGAAATCCCTTCATAAATACGACCTGTAGACTGTGCTAATGGTTTTCGGGTTTTGGGCTCAGGCAACCATACCGGCTGACCGATCGCGACCAAAAGGGGACGTTCTCATCTAGACATGACCCCAAACCTGCATATGAAATTTCGTGACGATCAGACGAGAACGCACGCGACACGTAAAATTTATAAAATACAATGAAAATGTGGTTGAAAATAGTAACGAGAATATATAAAACACAGTCCTGTTATTATACGATCCTCAGATCCCTACTTCCAGTCACAGGAAACCATTATCGATGTGTTGAATTATCACTGTTTCGTAATACAAATGGCTGCACGTCAACCTTGGATGTCGGACAAAAACAGAATGATTCATTAGTTACTGCCTGCGCACTGGATGCCAGAAGTCGTGGATTTGTACTAAGAGAAGAGCGTCCCCTACTGAGTGTGCGCTGATGGCGCTCAACCCAGTTTTGGTTTACTTTTTTCGTGGTGCTTTTGCACCACTTTTCTTTCTCAATCAAAATAGAGAATTAGAATCTTCCACTGTAGTGCAAGCCTGTAGTAAACAATTGTAAGGTGGGTTGATAAGAAATATGTGTTCAGAATAGTTCCATTAGGTATCCATTTCAATTTCATAATTTCAGAGTTCCCAGTAAATTTTTACTGTAAAGACTGCACAAAATATCCTGTTTTTTCAAAGGTTCCAAAGACCTTGAAATATTTGATGCCAAATTCAAACATTTTCAAGAACTTCAAGGATCTATGTTAATCCGAGATAAGGCTGTCAATTGTTGGGAAATTTGTCTTCAAACAGAAAGATCTGAGTGACCAAATTAAATTATCACCGAGTGGTTTCCTTATTGGGAGAGTTTACAAAGCCTCTCTTATTGTTTTTCTACAATGCCACTGGCACTATAAAAAGTCCCTAACAAAAGTACCAAAAAACTGTAACATAAGTTTCTATCATTATCAGGCTAAAATTTGCACTCTCTAGACGGCTTCGTTAAAAAGATGAATTTGGAAATGTCCACCAAGAGCATGTGCTTATAAATTTCCAGTTCTAAAATGGAACCAGTGTTAACAAATCCAGAAACAAATTTACAATAAAGTGATAACATTTTAAGTTTGAGCATCTGTGGCTATACAGTGAAACCCTGTTAACTAAAAAGCCCCTTTGACAATGAGATATATTCAACTACACTAAAATGTAAGTGGAGTATTCAATTAACATGGATTTGGTCATTCTTCATACTTTAGAGATAATGCATTTATTCTATTATATCTTGACAGGGTGCATGAGCTCTTTCAAACAAGATAGTGTATATTAAATGCCTGTACTGGTTGTACTGAGGCCAGATAGGTCTATAAACAACGGAAATTTGGTGGCTGTCAGGGTAATGTCTTGATTTTTCATAAGAATTATAGTGTTGAAATGACTAACAGCTACAAATTTTTTTGGTTGACCAGTCCCTATTATCAATAGCATCACTCCTTTTTCACCAGGTATCCCAATAGTGAAAAATGAAAGTGTCAATGACACTGTAGCTCAACTTGTCAAGACAAAGACATGTACATGTATAGTATGTGACACAGCAATGACAAACATCTAGGTAATGACCTGATAACAAAGGTACATATAAAGTATTGTAACGGTCTGTACATAAATACTGAGCGTTGCCTGTAACAAATGTATAGGTAAAGTATTGTAAAGGTGTGTGACAGTCAGATGCTAAACTAGAAAAAATCTTTGAGTCCCACAGTGGGTCTGACTGAACCCCAAAATATTTGTTCTCATAGCACAGTGATAACAAAGGCACCCCAAAACACACTCATTCCTGTCCCAAGGTGAAAACAAAGATACCCAAGAAGTTTTGTGAAGATCAGTTCACAAATATGAGCTGTGTAGAAGTTGTGACAAAAAACTGATTGGACTTAATTTCGGTACAAAATGGCCACTGGCAGCCATCTTGAATTTTGGACCGCGCCCAGAAACACTCGTTCTCGTCCCAAGGTGATAACAAAGGTACCCAAGAAGTTTTGTGAAGATCGGTTCATAAATACAGCCTCTAGCCCAAGCCGTATTGACATGTGCACTTACAGAGTATAAGTAGCACTGAATAAATCAAAGTTCATTTAATTTGCATAATCTCTGCACGAGAAAAAAACCCGTACTATATGTGATGTATTCCATGTTACTAAACATTCATACAAAAATTTATTCAAATCAGAACTTTCATACAGAAGTTCTGTACAAAAGACTGATTGCACTAATTTTGGTACAAAATGGCTGCTGGTGGCCATCTTGAAATTCGGACCACAACCAAAAACACTCGTTCTCATCCCACGGTAATAACAAAGGTACCCAAGAAGTTTCGTAAAGATCGGTTCATAAATACGGCATCTAGCCTAAGCCGTATAGAAGTTGTGTACAAATATGAGCTGTGTAGAAGTTGTGACAAAAAACTGATTGGACCTAATTTCGATACAAAATGGCCACTGGCAGCCATCTTGAATTTTGGACAGCACCCAGAAACAATCGTTCTCGTCCCAAGGTGATAACAAAGGTACCCAAGACGTTTCGTGAAGATCGGTTCATAAATACAGACTCTAGCTCGAGCCGTATTGACATGTGTACTTACTGTGCGTAAGCAGCACTGAAAAAATCAAAGTTCATCTAATTTGCATAATTTCTGCACGAGAAAAAACCCCGTATTATATGTGATGTATCCCATGGTACTAAACATTCACACAAAACATTATTCAAATCAGCGCTTTCATATGGAAGTTCTGTGCAAAAATCTGATTGCACCAAATTTCGTACAAAATGGCTGCCATCGGCCATCTTGAATTTCGGACCGGACCCCAAAACACTCGTTCTCGTCCCAAAGTGATAACAAAGGTACCCAAGAAGTTTCGTAAAGATCGGTTCATAAATACGGCCTCTAGCCCGAGCCGTATTGGCATTTGCACTTACAGTGCTGAAAGTAACACCAAAAAACATCAAAGTTAGTCTAATTTGCATAATTTACACACGAGAAAAAAACCCGTATTATATGTGACGTATCCCATGGTACTAAACATTCATACAAAAAATTATTCAAATCAGAGCTTTCATATGGAAGTTCTGTACAAAAAACAGATTTCTGCATCACCGGTACAAAATGGCAGCTGGCAGCCATCTTGAATTTCGGACCGCACCCAAAAACACTTGTTCTCGTCCCACAGTCATAACAAAGGTACCCAAGAAGTTTCGTAAAGATCGGTTCATAAAAACGACCTCTAGCCCGAGCCGTATCCAATTGTTGACGGACAGACGGACGATGGGCCATGGCATAAGCTCAAATTTGGCTTCTCCAAAGTTGAGCTGAAAAGGTGATAAAATTAAGAGGCAGCTCTGATTACAATGTGTTTCTCGGACATTGTCATGTCAGACTGATTCAACTGGCGAGGCAGACTCTTGAGTAGTGTTGGGCAGTTTTTCTGATTATAATCAGTACAATTTTCAATACCCTCACCGATACTGGCAAATTAAATCAGAATTGGTATACCAAAAAGTCAGTTTTACTCCAGTATGTAAACTTCAACTTGTTCATGATTTTCAAGAAGTGATTTTACAGTACGTGCAGAGTGGATTGTAACTAAATCACCCGCAGAGTGGAGTTATCACCCAAGCTATAACTTTCAAATTTTGTACATATCGACAAAAAACACAAGCAATGTTTCAGCCAATGGACCTCCGGGTTTAACCCGGAGGTCCATTGGCTGAAACTTTGCTGGTGCTGGTTATGCTTTGCAACAAATTTGCAATTATTGGCCGGGTGGAATCTCCACTCTGCGGGTGATTTAGTGATAATACACTCTCCACGTACTGTACTTCACTGGAGCAGATTATTGTTGGTTTAAATTTGGGCCTTTTCCCTTTTACCGCCCTGTCTGCCTCTGCAGACAATGGAACGTCTCTTTATTACATTTCTTGCCCAACTGTTCAAGTGATTTGTCTCAAAAGTCACCATTATTACTAAAGTGATTGAATATAATTGTTTACCTCGAATTTGAAACAAGTTGGGGTTAGAAGACGTGTGTATTACAATATGCATGTGTAGTTAGTCACTTTGGACATTTCCACCTTTGACATTCCTGCTATTTAAAACCTGGAAATTTTCTTTGGGGCAAAAGTGTTTGATACAAGACCTAAAGCAAGGTACTTTATTGTTTTCAAATAAACAAAAGCAAGTCATTTGTGTTTCCTTTGCCAACATTGATACAATGATACTTAACTAGTCCATTAGGCCACACAAAGTAGATCTTCTGTTTTTCAGGCCATTATTAGTAAAATTGCATGCGGGCGAGCGTTTTTTTTATTTTATTTTTTATTTCAGTAATTACTTCTTTGCCATCAAAAGTTCATGTTCTTGGTTTCAAGTTTTAGGTCTCAAAATCTACAGAATAGCATGGGTGGTGGTGTATTTCATCCCTTGAGTGCAAGAAGGCTTTGCAATGCTAAAGCATTGCAAAGCCTTCTTGCACTCAAGGGACAAATTCATCAATTTTTTTTAACTTGGGTAAAAATCAGACATAAACCATTTAATTTTTATTTTTTTTAAGTTTAAATTGGTTATAAAAAGAGAGCATGCGGCAGCCAAAAGGACCATGTGGGAGGGCCTGAGAAACAGATTTTTTATTTTTTTAGGCCTTACCACAATCACTTACAAAAGCAATTTAATGAAGTGCTGAGGTACGTTAATTTTAACACTTCTCGTGATAAAGTGAGGCGTGCGAGCAGGTGTGCTAATTTTAACACTTCTCGTGATAAAGTGAGGTGTGCGATCGCCCACCTCAGAATCTGGGGACTACTATCAGTGCTGAAAGTTAAAAAATTTATAGTATAGCAGTCGCAGTGTCCAGGAGGTCCCAAAATTGGCGCCAATTATCATTCTTACAACCAGTGCCTGGTAAGCGTTATGTACTCAGCGGGGAGGTATGAGTTCCCAACTCCTGGGAGGGCCATCCCCGTCTGGGTCATTGGTAAGTATAAAAAATATATAAATTACTATAAATTTTTTAACATTTTTAAACTGTACCAATGACCCAGACTTAGCTGAATAGTAAATAGGCTGGAGGGCCTAGGACTTAAAGGAAAATCCAATAAGCTCAATTATGTATAATAGAATATCCTCTCCAGGAGAAAAGAAGAGATAGGCTTTACATGTATCTTTCCTATTTATAATAAAGAAGAAAGACACAACACCGATCAGTAATTGAGCATAATAATCAATGATCTCTATTAACATCCAGTATAACCCTTTATACTAATATTTTTAAAGGTAAGCCAATAAATAAAGGAAGTCAAGAGAAATGAGACTCTTTATATCCATTAAAAGTGTCCGAGGATTGTATATTAACGCTCGTTTGACACATGACATATACAAATGCTTCACACCGAGCTACACTTTAAAAATATTACATGGATGATTAAACATTATCTTTACTCTTTAAAACCATCCCGGTACCGACTCGGAATTACTGACTCTGGGGGAGGTATTCCCTTGCTTTTCACTATAAAGCAGGTGACCTAAGGGAACACCTGCCCCCCCCCCCCCCTTCCCCTTGCCCTGGGTCAAATACCCCAGAGCGAAGAGGGCAGCAGGACAGAGTCACTGCCGGAACAGAAAGCCTACATAACTATAGTTGCAACTGTTTAGTGGACGATATTCTGAGCAACTGATAACGGACCTAAACAATGGAGGTCTCCAGAAATGGACTCAATATTTCTGAGATAAAAATTAGTGAATGTGGAAGGTTGAGACCAATATGCAGCCTTCATTAGATCAGTAATAGCAATACAATTAGCATAGGCCCAAGAAGTAGAAAGAGCTCTTACTTCATGAGCTGAGATCTTGAGTGCCGACTGCCGAGAAGAAGATAATTTTTCATAAGCAGTTCGAATAGTTAATTGAATCCATCTAGCAATAGAATGGACCATAATATCCTTTCTATTAGGCATCAAAGACAGAAAGAAACGCTTACGTCCCTTTCTGATGAACTCAGACCTACGTCTGTAAATACGTATTGCTCTAACAGGACACAGTAGAGGCCTACGCCCATCAGATGATGGAAGGGCCTTAATAATAATAGGTTCAGGATACTTATTAGGAGCCTGATTCTTAGCCAAAAATCCAACATTAGTGGTAAAGGTAATAGTATTACCGACACTACGGTAGTGAGAATCCTCCACAGATAGTGCATGAAGCTCACCAACTCTTCTAGCAGAAGAGAAAGCTAAGAGAAAAGCTGTCTTATATGTTAAGAATTTGAAGTCAACTGTGTCAAGAGGCTCAAAAGGCGCTTCTTTTAGCTTAAGAAGAACCCAGGCCAAATTCCACTTCGGAATTAATCTAAGGGTTCTAGGTTCTAGGTCTATTTATTGAAAAATTTCTAACTAACTTAGATAAAGAGACATTAGTTCCAATCCTCAAGCATAGGTATCAGATAGCATAGACCTATAACCCTTAATGGTGATAGGCTGCAGATTAATCTCATCAAACAAGTATACTAGAAAGTTTGCTATGTCTGGAATGGAGGGATCATAAATATCTACTGAATGATCCTCACACCACTGACAAAAGACCCTCCACTTAGCAGCATAGTTTAGCGAAGAGGAGGTCCTCCTGCAGTTAGAAATCGCGTCCACTGCTCGTCCTGTAAAATGTTTTCCGTGCAAGAAGGACCGCACAATGGAAATACGTGAAGGTTTAGACCTTGCGGATTGTGATGGAGGATGCGCGATTTCCCTTGCGAAAGAAGATCTTCCCGTTGAGGAAGCTTCCTCGGCATGTCCCACAACAGACACCTGAGTAGATTTATCCATGGTCTCTGTGGAGACAGAGATGCTACCAACAGAATCTTGCATTGCGATTGTTTTATCTTGAGCAATATCTGCTGAATCAACGGCACTGGAGAATACGCATATCCTATCATTCCGTCCCAAGAGATCGAGAGAGCGTCTACTGCAAACGCTCGAGGATCCGGACAAGGTGACACATACGTCTGCAACTGATTGTTGAGATGTGTCGCAAATAAATCTATCATTGGCCGTTCCCATTGGTAGCAAATCTGATTGAATACTTGCTTGTTGAGAGTCCATTCTGACGGCAACAGGCGACCCCTCCGTGAAAGGGAGTCTGCTAAGACGTTCAGACGACCCGGAATATGACGGACGGAGAGAAGAATCTGATGTTCTAGTACAAACAGAAGAATTCTTTCCGTTAGATTGAGCAACGGAATGGAATGAGTGCCACCTTGGTTCCGAATATACGCAACTACTGTCGTATTGTCAGACATAATTTGCACATGTGCATTCTGAATACTGTCTATCCAATGACGTAGAGCAAGCCAAATCGACATCATCTCTTTAATGTTGATGTGCTTGCTTAGAAACTGCGGATCCCAAAGACCCTGGCACTTCAAATCCGATGGGCTCAGTGTCGCGCCCCAGCCTGTTTGACTGGCATCCGTCATAATCGTAAAGCTCGGATCTGGCAACTGCAGTGGAACTCCCTGAGTTAACCACTGTATGTCTGCCCAAGTCTGAATCTCTTGTTTCACTTGGCTTGACAAGAGTATGTCCGTTTCGAGCGAATGAATCTTCACTCTCCAATTCTGAGTCAGATAGACCTGGAGAGGACGAGTGCGTTGCCGCCCCATCAGAATGAGCTCTGAGGCAGCTCCGCACAGACCTATTAGTCTCATGAATTCCCTCGCTGACACTTTGTCTGAGTGAAGACAATAGTGAGCATAACATCTGACTAATTTCGCTCTGGTTAATGGCAGACGAACGAGATTGTTGTGCGTCTCGAAGCTCATTCCCAGGTGGGTAAATGACTTGGACGGCACCAGATCCGACTTCTCTTCGTTTACTATGAAACCGAGACGTCGGAGCAATAGAAGCAGATTGTGCATGTCGTTCTGAAGCGTTAACTCGTTGCCGTATCTCTGAAGAATATCGTCCAGGTAAGCCGACGTTACCGCAGACGAATGAGCTCGGAAATGAGTCATTACCGAGTTCATTACTCGAGTGAATGCCCAGGGCGCTAGATTCAGACCAAAGCACATCGCTCGGAACTGATAAACAACACATAGGACAGCGAAGCGAAGATACTTTCTGAACGCCGGATGTACCATGACGTGAAAGTATGCATCCTTGAGGTCTATGCTCGCAGCATAGTCGTTCACTCGAATGCTCGCTCTGACCGATCGAATGGTCTCCATATAAAACTTTGGAGCCACGATCAGCTTGTTTATCCAGCTTAAGTCGATCACTGGACGGAACGAGCCGTCTGGCTTCGGAACCAGAAAAAGATGGCTGTAGAAACCTGGAGATTCCTGGTTTTCTACGACCTCTATCACGTTCTTCGTTAAAAGAGACTGGACTTCTGATAGAAGTGCCGTTCTTTTCTGACAATTTGACGGAAGCTGAGTCCATCTTGGACTTCGAGTTAATGGAGGCTTGCCTTTGAAGGACAGTTTTAGTCCTTCTGAAATAACCCCTAGAACCCACGGGTCCTCCGTAATTGATTCCCAATAGCTTGAGAAACTCGACAGTCTTCCGCCCACCGGAACGCGACAGAGGTCTAGACCATCACTTCCTGGATCCGCGAGGCTTGCGGTAGGAGAAACCACGTCCTCTGCGACCCGCACCTCGCCCCGTCGGCCTAGGGGCGTCTGACCGGTTATTTCGGCCAGCATAACGGCTCCTAGTCGAGTCGCTACTCTGCCGGTCTCTAGAATAAGACCTAGAGGACGCATAGGAACCTCTATAGGAACTTCCCCTGGACGAACTCGTCCCGGAAGTGCCTGGCCTACTCCTGTCTGCTGGTTCCGATTTCTTGGAAGCAGACTTGAACAACAGAGAGTCCGAAGCTTTCTTTGTTAATTTATCATATATATCAGAAAGCTTGCCACTGAAGAGAAACTCTCCAGAGACCGGAGCGACTCTAAGAGAGTTTTTCACCTTACTGTCCACGCGTGTGGAAGTAGCCAAGGCCGCGTCACGTCGAGCTAACTCCAGATTTACCACTGAAAGGGCGGAGTTATAAGTGGAAAACGCTATGGCCCTGGACAGAACTCTTAAAGACGTTTGTACGTCTTGAAATTCAGGTCCTTCAAAGCATAATGACAATGCTCTAGTAAGGTGATCTGCGTAGGAAAGAGCGTCTAAACTAGCTCTGTTAGACGATATCGTCGTTTCCATCGTAGACGACGGAAGTGACATAGACGATGGCATGGATATATCAAGGTCTTCAGCCTGGTCATCTAAACGCAGAGGAACTCTCTGGATGCCCTGACCTGCCGTATCAAACTTGTTCCTTTGATTAATAAACAGCAGCTGTAGAGCAGATGCCGGTAGGAAGGCTGACCTGCCCGTCTTGTTGGCAAGTTTATCAATAGCGTCATTCAATAACTCAAAAATCCGAGAGACATTCTTGGATTGTGACGGAAATTCCGGGACAATGTCCCTAAACCGATTAAAAAACTCGGTGTCCAGTGGCGCTATCACCCTCCTATCCGGCTGCGCAGCATTTTGGTCTGGCGGAACAACTTCTGGAAGGTAATACCGGATGAATTCTACGGCTATTTTATGTTGTTCCGAAAGGGAAATATCTAATTCATCAGAATCCCTTTCGCCATCCTGCCAGACCTCATGTAAATCATGTAAATCTCGGTCGTCCGCACCGGATCCAGCGGCGGAACCTACCGACCCGGCATCTTCTGACATTTCATGTTCCGACAGAGGCTCTGACGGTTGCTGGGATGCTGCGATTAACTTTGCTATCTGAGATAGCACATCCGTTACAGAGGCCTGGGGAACGGCGGTCTTACTGGCTTTAGCCACCGGAAGCTCCCTGGACGTTGCATCCTGCATACATCTTTTATGCGAACGTCCGGATGAAGGAGGCCTCGAATCCATGGCTACCGGATGGCGTAACCTGATCGCCGAGGAATCCCTGGTCGGCGAAGCTGACTGTAATTCACTGGTCACATAGCCAAGGTGCGGTCGGAGGATATGGAAGCCTTATAGGTAGCCTCGGCGGACTGCCTATATACCGGAGCATCCCGAGCGGCGGACGTATGCTCCGACTGCGTAACACTACGGACTACAACATCTGGTCCCAGATGCTGTTGTCTGAGAGAGGGACCACTCTCGCTTGCAGCCCGTGTCGAACTGGACAAGCTAAACACCGGACTGTCAGGCTTCCTCCGATCCATCCTCCTTTCCGTCGTCAGTGGGTGTGCACGTGGATGTTTTATAGTGCTCGCAACACCCGACTCTCTCTGCTGGACCGCAACGGATGAACCCGAGTGCTGCCCCATTCGGTGAATGGACGCAACCCCGGTCGAGCTAGCGGACGTGAACCCCTTCGGGTTCCTTTCAGGGAATTGACGAATCTCCATGAGCACTTTTGCCGCTAGCTCTTCACTTGTATGTGACGACGGAGGCACACTTCTGGACGACATCACGGAAACATCACCCTGTTCTTGTTCCTCTGAAAAAGAGAGTGAAACACTAGAGTGACTCTGAGGAGAAAGAACCGGAATGGATCTTTCTCCAGGAACAACATACCGTGACACACGTTTCCAACGTTTTTCATCCCATTTGAAACACACAGAACAAAGATCAGTGCGAGTACAGAGAGAACAATTAATACAGAGATCATGAGAATCATAGGAAGACTTCCTCCTATTACAATTTGAACAATAATCATTCATAGTGAAATGTAAACAATCAAAGTACTCGCACTAATCCTTGAAAATAAAGATACATAATACAACAATCCATTATATTCATTAATAAATAATGATTTGAAAAGAAAAAATTTTTTTTTTTTTTTAAGAATCCAAAAAAAAAAATTTTTTCAGAAGAGCCCAAGTTCCCAAAGGGAACCCTGAGCCCAATGGATCCCAAAAAAGCCTAAGCGTGGACAAAAATTTAAATTCATTTTGAAAAAATTAATGAGACACTTACGGACAATAATAATGTATCTTACTATGAATAAGAGATGCAGAAGACAAAAAATCACTATCAGCAGTAACTGTTGTCAACCTAAGCAAAAGTGTCAACAAACCGGAAACATGACTCAAGGCACTGAAACAAACATGGCCTGAAATCAGTCACCAATTAAAACACTATCTGATGCAAAACAGAGGCTTCCAGAGAAGAAACTGTAGAACATCAGATGGTAGATGCAGACCAAAATGCCTAAACACCCCTAGGGTGAGGACGTAAACATGGGGAAAAAACAGAAATAAATCTGTTACGAAGCCAAAACTCCCAAGAAATTTTAGTAATAAACATTACACAAAATTAAGCCAAAACATGGGAGAATAGCTAGGGGGGAATAAGGAAGGTAGAGAGGAAACACTGATCAAACAATGGTACTTCATAGCAAGAATGACAACATCAGGGCTATGCCTTGAAAAAAGGCAACTAGAAATAATTTCATAAAATAATTATAAGTTACAGCCCTGAACATTTTCTTGCACTAAATATTTTCCTCTCCTCCTAATGTATCCTCTTTATTTCCACCATTTCACTCATGAATATGTGTCTGGCATCATAAAAACTGAGATTTGGAAGCACAAATAACAGAGAAGTGTGACTGTTTTGAGGGCCAAACTAAGAATGATAATTGGCGCCAATTTCGGGACCTCCTGGACACTGCGCATGCGCAGAGGAGTCGATGTATGGAGGGCCATATAGGACATGTATTTTTCGGTTTTTGATGCAAATTTTGGGGATGGGGGGGGCAAAATTTGTGTTTGGCCCTGAATTAAGGAGATTAGCACCAGCTAAGTCTGGGTCATTGGTACAGTATAAAAATATAAGGTATATTTGGAAACGGCGATCGTTCGGTTACAACATGAAATCCATATAATTATACAGTAGTAGATCTTACGTCCCACTACACGATTGATAGTCAACTGTTACCTTCCAACTAGTCGACTGAGATTTCATAACAGTTTTGATCATTTTAATACTAAAGATTTTTAATGGGGAGTCTGGCAATTGCTCGGTAGTTCTCTCCGGTACTGCGGCTTTCTCCACTCCTAAAACTGTCCAACACGAGGTGGCCGTGGAAAGGCTGTCGAAAGTGGCATGAAACTCCAATAAGTAAATAAATAAGTAAATTAGCAACACTAAAGCATTTCAAAGCCATGTTGCACTCAAGGGACAAATTTATCAATTTTATTAACTTGGATAAAATAAAATATCAGACAAACCATTTAATTATTATTTTTTTTGAGTTGCATTGGTTTTATAAAACAAAAGAAAGCATATGGCTGCCAAAAGGACCATGCAGGAGGGCCTGATAAACACCTTTTATTTAACTTTTTTCAGGCCTTAAATATAAAATAAAATGCCCACATGCATGCATTTTTATAAACAATTGCCTGAGAAATAGATCTAATTTGTGTGGCCTCAGTAGTGATAAGCTATATTTTTTATTAGATAAAAAATGAAAATATTAAGTTACAGTTAAAACTAGAAGTCCTGTCACGAATAGTGCGCTTATCTAGGCTTAATTGCACGTTGGAATTGCGCGCAATTGCCATATCGAATGGCATCCAAAGCACGGCAGGTTCTCCTGGTACCTCATAGCAAACACATGCAATGTTTCTGCCAATGGACCTCTGGGTTACCCTGAGGTCCATTGGCTGAAACATTGCCTGTGCACAGGCCATATGTACAGAATATGATAGTTTTAATTGGGCCATAACGCGCACATTAACGCGCATATCAACATGCTATTTGTGCGCATTTCATGACAGGACTTCCAGTTTTAACTGTATTCTTTATATTTTGTATTGAGCTTGCATTGTCTGCTAGTTATTCTGAGTATAATGTCAATTTGTCAAAGACATTTGTTAACCCTTTAGGGCCTGCAGATTTTTATACATTTTGGCAACACTTTGACAGCCTGCTTTCTGTGGCTTTTGTGGTTGTTTCTAGGCAAGTCTTGGCTGCCTGTATAGGCAGCCAAGACTTTCCTAGAAACAACAGCTGAGGTATTTAGACTGGATCTTGCAAGTTTATTCAAAGGTGGCATGTTGGGGCATTTGTTCTATTACAATAAATGTGATCATAGTCGGAACTAGACCTTTAAGGGTTAAAGAAGTAATATTCCAACAAACCTTTTTCTTTTGTATGGAGATCTTGGCATATCGGCAGTAGGAACCATTTGCTCCCCTGGCCTGGTCCATAATATGGGGCCATCATTACTGAGATTTCGACATTCCATTTTAGTCGATGACAATTCGCCCCAAGGCATGACAGCTCTAAGAAATTTATTCTCTTCCATTACATCCAGAAAATGTGGGAAGTAATCACCTACTTCCTCATGAACTGTACCAACCAGGCTTATTTGTAGAAGTGGACCTGTTCTGAATGTACCACGCTGATAAGTTTTCTGTACATCATCAACATATTTAGAGATAGTCATTGTTTCAATGTCGGATTTTCCAAGGATTCCCGCTTTCACGGTCATTTTTGGATGATTACCAGCAAAGTAGTCAAGAAAATCGGGCATGTGTTGTGCAGAATCATGGACAATGCCCATCACAAAATTAGAATTGCCCTCTGTTGGTTCTTCAAAAACAATTCTAAAATATTCCAAGACAAACTCATCAAGTTCTTCTTGAGAAAGCTCACCGAGTTCATCTTGATATGAGTGGAGCACAAGAGCACCACCATTTGAATATTTTTCAATGTGCATGTATTTCTCATACTTGGGATTTATCCCAAACCATCGTGTATCGGTTATACCCAATGAATGTGACTTGACTGTTCGATCTGCAACTGAAAAAGTTGGAGATTTTAATGAAGGTGGATTATCACAGAATGGAATTTTTGTGAGAGAATGTGTTTGAGTCCGTCTTGAGATTTTCTGAGGTTTCTGAGGTTTTGTACTATGATTTGATAATTTAACTTCATGTGTGGACAATGAATGCTGCTGTTCTGACTCAAATGAATTGTTTGTTTGACAAAACTTTGATTCAGTTCTCCTCCTAAGATTTACTTGCACACCACAATTGCTGACTATCTTCTTGCGGATGGATAACTTGTGTCCCTCCCCATTAAAGTCTATTTTTTTCCACTGAAGTGAAGAGTTTTCCTTCTGATCACAGTTTGATTCTGACAGCTCCTTTGAGGGATGGTCAGTTTTTGAATGATGTTTGTGATGGTGGTGGTGTCGGTGTTTATGTTTGTGATGAGAGTGGTGTTTCTTAGTGGAGGACTTCTGATGTCCTGAACTGACTTCTGACTCTCCAGATTTGGGATGATGACTTCTCATTTCTGAAGATTCACCTTCTTGCTCTATGGATTCTTTCTTGACAACCATCATTTCTGAAAAACATAAGTTATCATCAAGTTCTGTCTTCATATCAACAGTGTGCATCAATTGGGGCTTCACGGTATATCGATAAACCGATATATACCAGTATTCAAACCAATATCAATTGAATACCAGTGTATTTATTTATTTATTGGGGTTTAAGGTCACATATTTCTGCACAATGGCTAACCATTGACAGTTTTACGGGTGGAGGAAGCCGGAGTACCCAGAGAGAACCACCGAGCAACTGTCAGCTCCCCAACATACCAACTCCACACAAGCAAGGTTAGCATTGGTTGAATGGGGATGAAGTGTCTGGCCCAAGGACACAACGCGGTTGCCGCAGGTGGGATTCAAACCGAATATCAGTGTAACTACAAAAATATCGGTTTATCGTCATTATTTATTTACCCATAATTTAATTTTCAAGATGTCTCGAGTTTTTTACTGTCGCCCCGAATGAATAATATTATCCTTTTATCCAAGGAATCGTCTGCTTGTGCCCTCGTAATATACAAAATCAGCAGTTGAAAAAATAAATTTCAACAAAACTATATCATGTGACCCCTCATTGGAACGAGCTCGTTCCAACGAGGGGTCACATGATATAGTTTTGTTGAAATCCTTGGGGGAAAACTGATAAACTAATTTTGAAAATAATAAATTTTGATATCGTCTGCATTGGGTAAAGGTTTTTCGAACCGCATCATCAAGGAAGGCTAATTCGGTCTGACTGTGATGCCTCGAGTCTCGATTGTGGTACTTGTATTCATATATCTGAACAGTTTTCGATATACTGGTGTACCGTGGTATTTTTTTTAATACCGATATTCAGTTTTGAATATCATGCAGCCCTAGCATCAGTAGTACAATCAGTGATGCTTTCCGATATTAAGGAGCAAGGGAGTGGGGGTTCATCATGTCAGTAATTATCGACTACTTGCCAGGAGTCTTCCTGGGAAAATTTGGAAATTTATCACTTAAGAATCGGATTCTCGGTGATTTTTCGCAGTAAAATTCATTACTCTAGCAGATGATGATGATGATGCACTCTCCTTTTCATCTGATAGTGAGACACCAAAACAAACTCATGTGCAACTTACCAATGATTCCACTTTGTGTATTTATATCCTACCAATGTATATATATATATATATATATATACATAATGGTCCATGGTCCCAGCTTTTAAACACAGGAATCTCAATTAATGGAAGATCCACATCGTCCTAACACTGCGCCACTGGATTCAAAACTGTGAATTGTTCAATCTAGTGGTGCGGTGTTAGGACGTAGAGTTAGGAGGTTAACCAAAAAAATACAACTCGGTGTCGGTTATTTAAAAACACTGACCGACCTGAATGTGAGACAACCGACAGTCGGGATGAGCACGGTTATTCAACTGCACAGTCTTGAACGCTATCACTTCATGTAATTAGCAGAAATCACAGAAAAAAATCAAGGTCCAGTAATTACTAGTATTCTAACTTTTTTGTCCCCATTGTATAATCATATTTTCATATTAACCCTTTATCTAATGAATCGCCCACAACCGCCCGTGTAATTTGCAACTTGAGCAGTTCAAAAAAAAAAGAATTTTCAAAATATTTCCACAAAACTATATCATGTAACCCCCTCACTGTAATGAGCTTGATGAGCTTGTTTCAATGAGGGCCACATATGGTTTTGTTGAAATTTTTCGAAAAATTAAAAAAAAATTGTAATTAAAATAATAAATGTTGATATTCTCTGTGTTGGGTAAAGGGTTAAATAATCTTTCCTTGAAATGACCGATGCTAAAAATCGCCCCATTCAGCATGAGACTGAAAGTGCCACATGTCTTTTGACAAAAATAAAACAAATATCAAATTACCAAAATGACCACTCACTTCACTCAAATGCAATATCCACTGGGCACTGCCAATAATTTCTATGTATATGTTTGAATGGAATTAAAAACAAGAGGCCCCAAGGGGCCTTAAGAGCTCACCGGCCAAAGTGGTTCGAAGAAGTATTTGGGGTCACATTCAGTTAGACATGGTTCATCAACATTACAAAGGAATGAAGTCATAAGAGGCAAATGTTATGGAAAAACACTAAGGAATGAATTTGAACAAACCTGAACGTAACATGCCCCACCCCTGCCCATAGAGCCCAAATATTAAGCCAAGGACTCATATTGAACAAACTTGAATCTGATCCCCCTTGAGATGTCATATACCAAATAGGAAAGAATTCTGACTGGTGGATATGAAGAAGGTTTTTAAAGAAATCACCTCACATTGCACTAAGTTAAATTTACTTTGGGCTCAAATGGGGAGCCAAAATATTAACCCAGGGTCCCGATTTGAACAAACTTGAATCTGACCCACCTCGAGATGTTGTATACCAAATATGAAAGGATTCTGATTGGTGGACCTGAAGAAGAAGATTTTAAAAGAAATTCCCTCATATTGCACTAAGTTAAAATTCATGCTCCCATTGGGACCCCAAATATTAACCGAGAAACTCGATTTGAACAAACTTGAATCTGGCCCCCTAGAGATGATGTATACCAAATATGAGAGGATTCTGACTGGTGAATCTAAAGAAGATTTTTGAAGAATATTCCAAGCTTTGCACAAAGTTAAAATTTGGGCTATAGGGAGCCCAAATATTAACCCAGCGACTCAATTTGAATAAACTTGAATCTGACCCCCCTATAGATGTTGAATACCAAACATGAAGAGATGCTGAGTGGCCGGTCTGAAGAAGAAGATTTTTAAAGAAATTTCCTCAAATTGCACCAAGTTAAACTTTGGGCTCCAATGGAGAGCCCAAATACTAACTCAGCGATCCGATTTGAACAAACTTGAATCTGACCCACCTAGAGATGTTGTATATCAAATATGAAAGCATTCTGACCGGTGGATCTGAAGAACATTTTTAAAGAAATGTCCTAATATTTCAGCAAGTTAAAATTTGGGCTCCTACAGGGAGCCCAATTATTAACCCAGGGACTGGATTTGAACAAACATGAATCTGACCCCCAGGGCTACAAATGTTGTATACCAAACATGAAAAGATTCTGACTGGTGGATCTGAAGAAGAAGATCTTTAAAGAATTTTCCTCAAATTGCACCAAGTTAAACTTTGGGCTCCAATAGAGAGCCCAAATCTTAACCTAGGGCCTCGATTTGAACAAACTTGAATCTGACCCCCTAGACATGTTGTATAACAAATTTGAAAAGATACTGACTGGTGGATCAGAAGAAAAAGATTTTTTTGAATTTTTGAAAAAAATTATGGGTGCTATCAGAGTTATGCCACTTCTGGTGCCCCCCTGTGGGCATGGCAAGTTTATTTGTACACACTTGAATTGACATATAATAAGGAACATGCACACAAAATCTGGTTCAATTTGGTTGAGTTGTTTGTGAGGAGAAGTCGATAATGTAAAGTTCCGACGGACGGCAAGTGATAAGTTAAGCTCCCTTCGGTGAGCTAAAAACTTGTACACTATACTTGCACCAATAACATTTTCGAGACAGTAGACCAAGATTTGGGGCTTTCGGTATTGATACACGAAACTCAACATGATATTCATTTATACATTATTCATGACCTGAAACACTGCATTTGTAAAATGATTAGTTTATCAAATGCGTTTTCTTTTGCAGAACTGTAACTTGCGACTTGCTCCACAGGAGCATTATTATTTATTATTTATTGATGTTTAAGGTCATATATTTATGCTCAATGGCTAATCATGACCGTGACAGTTTTACGGGTGGAGGAAGCCGGAGTACCCGGAGAGAACCACCGAGCAACGACGAGCAGCTGCCAGCTCCCCAACATCGTAACTCCGCACTGCAGCACAGGCAGGGTTAGATTGGTTGAAGACATGCGTACCATCGACGTGTAGTACGCCTTAGTACACGGCGTCATCGTGCCCCCACGCGGGCAATGGGGATGAAGTGTCTTGCCCAAGGACACAACGCGGTTGCCGCAGGTGGGATTCGAACCGAGGACCTCTCGGCTTGCAGCCTGCACCTCTACCTACTGAGCCACCGCGCTCCCCCCACAGGAGCATACTGTCCAATATATTTATTTCTACATGTAATTTTGAAAGCTTGAACTTCAAAATAGGTTTCAAATTCACAGTTGAAGTCGGATCAAATTTAAGGTCACAATGAACTAAATGAGCGATTTTTACTTGATAAAATATTTGCGGTTGGCACAATTTTTAGGGGCAAAACACGGGCATTTATTTGGGGGGGGGGCTGATATTTTACAGCATTACACACTCAGTTTTTTACCTATGGTGAGTGCGTGTGTGTGTGGGGGGGGGGGGGGGGGGGGGCAAAACTATACAACTGCATATCCAGGACTATTTGAGTACAATCTTCATTATCTTCTAGATTAATGGCTCACTGTACTACGCTATGTATCATCTCATAACTTGGAGAGAGCGAAATGTACTAATCATAATCAGTATTAAATCCAATTTATTTATTTATTGGAGTTTAACAGCACTCTTGACAGCCAGGTTCACCTTGAGTCGGACAGTTTGATAAATATATAAATAATTTTTAATTTACAGGAGTAACAAAGTTTATATTGAGAATTTGGTCCACAAGGATGGCAGCATTCAGTTTTTATCGAATTTTTAATTTCCTGTGGGCACTTTTTCACAACTCAGATTCAGTCTTCACTTTTAGTGAGATCCTAAAAATTATCATCAGCGAAATTTTAATTAACTGGTAGAGTGCTGGAAGCCCATATTTGGGCTTTACTAAATACCCCAGGCTGTGATTATAACATCTATTCTCTGCTGATGGTGGTTTCATATTGACCGTGGCAAGAATCAAATTCTGTTGTTCACATCTTGCTCAGTTACATTTGCTTGGATAGTGCCTCCTGGCACCATCCAATCAAATGTAACAGAGCAATATACGGTGAAAAGAAATCTATGGCCCCAAAATGTAGCACTCTACCAGTTAATGAAGCATCGGATTTATTATTAGTGTTTGGAATTTGCATCTGCGGAAATATCACCCACTTGTGGAAAGTGACCAGTCTATGACGGCCATACTGTAGCCGCTACATTCAGATCACTTAACTACTTTGTCGTGGTGTTGGGTGTTTTGGTTACAATGGCAGTACATTTGTATTACAAGAAAAACATACACGACTGCGCAAGCGACCATTGTATGAATATCCTAGGTCCGAGGTGAGACAAAATGATTAAACCAGCCCGATATTACGCAGACAATGAATGCGATAATTAAATTGGACAAGACATTTGGAGCACAAGTGATTAACTCCAGAGAGCGTAATCTCGGCATTAATTGTGAAATAGATTAGACCAAATAAACTGTCTGTCAATGTAACAGAATGTCAGAATGAAAACCAGTCATCAATAATTTTCTTTTAAGTTTATTTTATTTTATGATAGATAGTGTGGCCATCTTGCAGAGACCATTAACATAACAGAGATCTGAAAACCTGTGGGTTTTTGGAACAGGCTGTTGTGGTAATCATTATTTTCGAAGGCTAGGAGGGCTATTTTTTGCTCTCCTCAATTTGTTTAAGGCGAGCAGTAGGCAAGCGAATAAATCGCTCTCCTGAAAATGCCAGGCCTGTGTCAGGTATGTTTTAATGCACAGACTCGAGTTAAACATCAAGAAGTCAGAACTCAGACGTAACACGTTTTCATATCGAGAAATGTTAGCCTACTGCTAATCGCAGTAATGCTAATGAAGCAACTATGGGAGAGGCAGGCATGGTCAGCAAGAAAGAACGCTCTCCACAGAATACCATACTGACAGTGTATCGAAAGAGTTGCGAGTGAATTACGGAATTTGGAAAGCTCCACTATTTATATTATTATAATGAAAGTTTCAATTTCAAGAGACAGTTGGTGTTCTGTAAAACAAATAAATGTGTCAATGACACTATAGCTTAACTTGTCTGTGTGTTGTGTTTGATGAAAAGGATAATGTTCAATGTTTATGAAAGGATTATGAAATAAGACAAGAATTGTTATAATTGGGAATATGTTAATTTCTGTTCCCTGTATGCTATGTTTTTAATAACAAGAGGCTCCACGGGACCTGAAGCGCTAATCTTGAACAGAACACAATATAAACAGAGACCAAGAATGAGTCTACATTACGCAATCCATATTCATAGGCTACACAGTCAATCCTCGAGTCCCTCAGGAGTGACAAAAATAATCTGGGCATCATGACTTTTCTTCAGTTGATTATAACGTAGAGCTCCCCTATGAAGCCCCTTTATACAGCCTATGTGGATTAATCTTCTTTACACACTTCTAGAGGGTACTGAATACAAAATTTTTAATTCTTCAGCAAAATAGCCAATTCCGGCTCCCATAGGGAGCCCAAATATTAACCCAGACGCTCGGTTTGAACACAGTTGAATCTGACTTCCCTAGAGATGTTGTGTACCAAATATGAATGCATTCTGACTGTTGGATCTGAAGAAGAGAAATTTTAACCCTTTACCTAACATGAAAAGCAGACGACACTTGCAAAAATAATTCTTGAATAACTAATTTTTTTCATTTTTTGTCTCAAAAACATAGCTTATGACCCCTCGTTGGAATGAGCTTGACGAGCTCGTTCCAACGAGGGGTCATAACCTATGTTTTTGAGACAAAAAATGAAAGAAATAGTGAAAATTAATTGGCGATTTTTGAGAATAGCGCTGGCCGGTTTTGGCTGTTACGTTAGGTAAAGGGTTAAAGAAATTTCTTCATATTTTAAAATTTGGGCTACCATAGCAAGCCCTAATATTAACCTATTGATCCGATTTGAACAAACTTGAATCTGTCTGAGGTATACCAAATATGAAAGCATTCTGACTAGGGGATGTCAAGAAGATTTTTTAAGAAATTAAATTTTTTTAGCAAATTTTGTTTCTTAACATACCTACCACAATTGTTTACAATTGGCTGTAACGTAAGTGCAAACCCTATTTCGGAACTAACTCAAGCTTTTAAGAAACTTTTCCAAGCAAGTTGGAAAAGTAATGAGTGCAAAAGCACGAAAAAGATCGAAAAAGGGTCGAGCGAGACCAGCGCTCGAAATTACAGGTACTCTCGCTGCACATCTTGCATTTACCGAGCGCATGCGCAACAACTATGACGTAAATTCTGTATTTCCGCCAACGAGAAGTTTGTGATTTAGCAGGGAGGCATCGATATCAAAGATATCCCCAAGGAGGGTGGGCCTCCGGTAAACAATTGTGGTAGGTATGTTAAGAAACAAAATTTACAAAAAAATTTTAATTTCTTTTCAACCTACTCACAATTGTTTACAATTGGCGGAATAAACAATAGGAGGAGGTGAATCACATAACCAATACCAACAAGAGCAGAAGAAAGAAAAGCAAGGAGGGCAGAGAACAATAGCGAAACCTGCAATGAAGATAGAGAGAAGGCACCTGAAAAGAACAAGGCTGAGCGAAGCACAACCTCGAGAAAAACAATTTAACGAGGGTGCACAACAGCCTGAGCAGCAACGAGAGGGCCTAAAGAATAAAGGTCCTCAGATTGCTGCTGTAGGTGGCGGAGATAAAAGGAGGAGAAGGTAGAAGCATTCCTCCAGTAAGTCGCATTCGTAACATCCTGAAGCGAAACAGAATTGGAGAACTCCCAGGATGTAGAAATGGCACGAACCTCATGAGCATTAAACTGTTTCGAAACAAGATCCGAAGCAAACAAGCGGGAATAAGCCAGCTTGATTGCAAGACAGATCCACCTGGAAATAGAATGGGAAGAGATAGACTGCCTCTTAGGAATGAGAGACAGAAAGAATCTCTTCCGAACCCCTCCTAATGAACTGAGTAATGTAAGTCTTGATCGCACGGACAGGACAAAGAAGAGGTCTCCAACCATCGACAGTGGGGAGAGCCCGAATGCAGATGCGAGGAGGCACCGATCAGGAAGTTGATTCTTAGCCAGAAAAGAGCAATCAGTAGTGAAGGTGACACTGTTAGCCTCATTTCTGAAGAAAGCAGAATCAACAGATAGCGCATGAAGTTCACCGACTCGTCGAGCAGAAGCAAATGCTAGAAAGAAAGCCGTCTTATAGGTGAGAAAACGCATATCAGTCTCAGATAAAGGCTTGAATGGCGCCCCCTCCAAACAGTGCAACACCCATGCCAAGTTCCACTTGGGTGTAAGACGCAAAACTTGAGGCCTCTTCAAAGAAAAGTGCCGAATGAGTTTGGTAAGAAAAAGATTACGACCGATGCACCGCTTTCCCACATAAGAGAAAGTATCAGACAGCACAGACCGATAGCCCTTAATCGTAATAGGCTGGAGGCCCTTGGAGTCAAAAAGATATACCAGAAAATCTGCAATTTGAGCGATTGACGGATCACGGTAATCCACATTGTGATCTACACACCAGCGGCAGAAAACCTTCTACTTCGCAGCATAAGTCATGCCAGTGGAATGTCGCTGCGATGCAGAAATGCACTCCACTGTTCGTCTTGAAACACCTCTACGTCGGAGACAGGACCTGATAAAAGACAGGTGTGAAGGGACAGGCTTGCCAGATTGTTGTGATACTTCCTGGGATGACCCTGGGAAAGAAGATCGCGACGTAGAGGTAGACGAATCGGCCGGTCTGCCAACAGAGGTCGCAGCAGTTTATCCACACCCTCTGTGGAGACAGAGGTGCGATCAGAATGATCCTGCAACTGCAAGCACGAATCTTCGCTAATACTTGAGGAAGAATCGGTGCAGGAGGGAAGGCATAGCTGATCCAAACTGTCCAGTTCAGGGACAGAGCGTCTACCGCATATGCCAGAGGATCTGGACAAGGGGAGACAAAGGTCTCTACCTGATGATTCCAGCGAGTAGAGAAAAGGTCAACCTGAGGACGGCCCCACTGCTGGCAAATCGCCTGAAACACCGACCGATGTAGCATCCATTCGGTTGGAAGGACACTGTCGCGTCGGGACAGGGAGTCTACTAGGCCGCTGAGACGCCCGGGAATGTGTCGAATGGACACCCGAGCGTTTACATCCCGTGCCAACAGAAGAAGATCCCGAGATAGCCGATACATGGGAATCGAATGTGTGCCTCCTTGATTCCGTATGTAGGCCACTACTGTCAAATTGTCCGAAAGAAGTAGGACAATATGGTCCGACAGGTGAGGGATCCAAAGCCGAAAACTCAACAGAAGAGCAAGGAGCTCCTTCTGGTTGATATGAAGGCCCACCTGCTCGCTGTCCCATTTGCCGTGAGTGGACAGACCGAGAGGATCCAACGTCGCAGCCCCGATCGCTGCCGGACGGTCACAAATGGCTGATCTGACGGCTGAATGTCCAGCAATAAGCCAAAAATGAAATCCAAAGCCTGTCCCAAGACTGACGAGGGGGGCCCATCACCTTCAAGAAAATCGTCATCTTCTGTTGCAGAGGAGACGTAGCCCAACTCTGGCTGACCAGCAGAAACCTCCTGTGAATGCTGTGCAGTATCCAAGGGGCCAGGCGAGACATCTCGGCGACTGACTGTTATAGCCCCCATATTATATTGAGATTGATATATCCTTAAGTTGATAATTATGTGAGAAAGATTTTTTTTTTATTTCTGTATTTTCTGACTGGTCTAACTCTTTTGCACTCAGTGACCTTGTTTACATCTTTGTTACACGGATATATTGTACATATAGCTGTTGATTGTTTAATTGTTTAAATAGGTCAATGACCTTGTTTACTTGAACTTTAACAGAATCCCCCAGAAACTAATAGAACATTGCAGAAACTTCCTCTTCTGGGACATTCTATCTGGTTACTATATAAAGGTTTGTCAACAGAATTCAAAAACTTATTTTAGAAAACCATTTCAGAAAGACTAAGTTCAATTGTTTCCATTGGAGATTATTATTGTTTCAGAGCAGTGCATTTATTATAGAAGCAGTGCTTCTTTGTGAATTTGGAAGATTGAGTCCAAAAGAGAATTTTGAAGAGAATTTGTTCATCTTGAAAAAGAGAATTTATACTTTCTGTGAAACAGAATAATATTTTGTGAAAAGCCAGGATTCTACTGGATTATTTGGAAATTACCTGTGGCACCAATACTTCGTGGATTTTTACTCCATTTGAATTTTGCAGAGAATTTTATTATATTTTATTGGAGACTTGAAATTTCTAAGTGAAAATTTTATTACAATCTACGGGATACTGTTTCTGAAGAGACATTGTTGGATTTAATACTACATCTACCAGCTGGTAACTTTCTTCAGAAGATACTTCACCACTGGATTACTGGATTCTGTCAAACTGTACTTTGGACTAATTCTATAATTGATAAGTACCATTGTTTTTATTTTCTGTAACCCAAGTAGTGTAAAAGATCTTTGTATCATTTTTTTTTTATATTAATTTTTTTTAATTAAATTTCAGAATAGTTAAATTCATAGTTATTGTTGCTGATTCTCAGATTTCTTTCTGTTACCAATATCAATAATATTTCCATACCATACCGTAACACTGACCAAAGGAGGTTGTGCCTCAGAAGGCACAGGGAGGCCAACTTGAGGAAAAGCAACCAGGTGAGCGCCAAAACGGCCTGACGCAGGTCACCCTGAGAATCCGACGCAGCAGCATCGCCCGACGGAGTGTCCTCCCAATGGACCCTTCTGGTAGAACCCAAATCCTCAGAACAGACCAACGTCAAACGTCGATCAGCAGACAGAATAGGGAGACGGTGAGAAGACACCGGAGAATAGACCCGACTGTGATGCCCAGGGACCATCACTGACCTCTGCGGAACAGAAGGTCCTGCCTGCAAATCCTCTAAAGAGACCGATGGCATACGCCGATCAGTAGCTGGACCTGGGACACGGTGAGAAGACACCGGAGGATGGTCCCAAGAATGACAGGAACCTGTCATTGGCCTCTGCGCGACAGAAGGCCCCAACTGCCCATCCTCTGAGACCGACGGCAGGCATCCAGACTCGGAACACAGTGAGGAATTACCGGAGGAAGGTTCCGAGAGTGACAGCTGACCGGGGCTGTCACTGACCTCTGCCGAACGGCAGGCCCTGGATGCCAATGTCCCAACCCCATCCTGCTAGTCGGCACACTAGCAGGGGAAGGAGGAACAATAAACGATTCGCTCGAGGGGCGAGGAATCGCTGCCGAAGCGACCGAACGGCTCAACTAACTAGGAGCAAACCTAGCCAGATGAGGCGGAGCAGACAGCAAACCTGCACAGTTTTGCCGTGAAGCCAGGGAGAGCAGAGAGCTCACAGACACACAAACAGATACAGCCTCGGTGGAATGAGAGTCGTCCACGTTTCACCTGCAAGCAAGAGGTACAAGGAATAGTCTTTGGCATAATATGAATGTGAATAATGAAATCAAGCTTCCCGTTGACGGAAAACGGAACAAAGATTGTGATCACCCGTGGGGGAAAAACAATCCTTTGTGTGAAAATACAAGCAATGAAAGTGTCAATGACACTGTAGCTCAACTTGTCAAGACAAAGACATGTACATGTATAGTATGTGACACAGCAATGACAAACATCTAGGTAATGACCTGATAACAAAGGTACATATAAAGTATTGTTACGGTCTGTACATAAATACTGAGCGTTGCCTGTAACAAATGTATAGGTAAAGTATTGTAAAGGTGGGTGACAGTCAGATGCTAAACTAGAAACAAGAGGCCCCACGTGGCCTTAATCGCTCACCTGACAAAGTGACTCTTAAGAAGTATTTTAGGTCACCTTCACCATGTCATGCCTCATCAACATTAACTGGTTGAGTGATAGATTTTGTTTGAAGTTCAACATTTGTTACCTAAAATTAGTTTTATTTAAAATCATTGGTGTGTGGCCAATCTCCAATGATTTTTAATAAAGCAAATTTATCTCTGCAGACAAACTGGTTTAGCATGAAGCACAAACAAGGAATGTGAAGAGATAGCCTTGGACATCTCTCCCCAACTGTGGATATCTTCCATGTGCTACATGTATATATTTGCATGCAAGAAAACAAAAATTTTCACAAATTTTATTTTTTTTTATCATCATTGGAACAAGCTCAAACAGCTTATTCCAATAGGGGTATGGGAAGATCAGGTATATTTTTGAGACAGAAATGTGAATATATAAATAATGGTGTTTTTTTGTGAATGATGCTGGAGAATTTTGCGTAAAGATATGGTAAATGGTTTGTTCTAGATACAGAATGATGCAAAAGTATTTAAATTTGATTAGGCAAGTTGTTCCTATAATGCATTTAAAAATTGAAGTAACTGTTTTTTTGCTGACGAACTTTTAGATGTGTGTGTCTGTGTTTGTGTGTGTGTGTGTGTGTTTGTGTGTGTGTGTTTGTGGGGGGGGGGGGGGGTAAGAGTGTTCTTGCAAACAAAATTCCTGAATAAATGGAAAATTTTATTTTTTGTGTGAAAGACATAGTGCGTGAATGTTGATTGGAACAAGCTTAGAGAGCTCATTTTAATGTGAAGTCATAAAGCTGTGTTTTACGTACGAAATTCTGGAATAACTAAAAAAATTGCTTTTTTGACTCAAAAAGCATGGTGTGCGACCTCTCATTGGAATGAGCTCAAAAAGCTCATTCCAATGGGGTATTTACAAGCGATAAGTACATGTATGTTTAAGAGACAAAAATTAAAATTTGAATAGCGATTTTTGCGAAGAATGCTGACAAGTTTTGGCAGTTATGCTGGTAAAAAGGTAAGATATGCAAAGTGGTTGTTTTTTAGAGGCGACATTTAATTAAGGGGAATTAACCCTTGATTACTGAGGTAACTTCTAAAAGTACTGAAATTTCATGAAGCAATGTGAATAACAGACAACAGTTGCCAAAAAATTTCATGAATAACTAAAATTTTTATTCCTTTGTCTCGAAAACATGGCATATGACCTTTGTTGGAATGAGCTGAATGCGTGTGTTCCAATGAGGGGTCATAAAATTTGAACGAAGATTTGTGTGAATAATGCATTAGTACTGCTAGATTTGGGTAAACGGTTCACCCTGGATACCACCCCTTCTATAGTAGATCTTTTCTGCAAATTTTGTCTAAGATTCTATCAACTTTACAAATAAATACGTTCATGAATCACAATCAGATCCACCCTACAATGTTGCATACCAAATATCAAAAGATTCTGCCTGCTGGATCTGGAGAAGAAGATTTTTTAAGAAATATGCCTGAAACGCACTAAGTTAAAATTTGGGCTCCTATACGGAGCCCAAATATAAACCCAGGGGGCCGATTTGAACAAACTTGAATCAGATCAACCCCGCAATGTTGCATACCAAATATCAAAAGATTCTGCCTGCTGGATCTGGAGAAGAAGATTTTTGAAGAAATTTGCCTGAAATGCACTAAGTGCGAATTCGGGCTTCTATATTAAGCCCAAATATGAATCCAGGGGGCCGATTTGAACAAACTTGAATCAGATCCACCCCGCAATGTTGCATTCCAAATATCAAAAGATTCTGCCTGCTGGATCTGGAGAAGAAGATTTTTGAAGAAATTTGCCCGAAATGCACTAAGTTTGAATTCGAGCTTCTATAGTGAGCCCAAATATGAATCCAGGTGGCTGATTTGAACAAACTTGAATCAGATCCACCCCGCAATGTTGCATACCAAATATCAAAAGATTCTGCCTGCTGGATCTGGAGAAGATGATTTTTTAAGAAATTTGCCTGAAATGCACTAAGTTCGAATTCGAGCTTCTATAGTGAGCCCAAATATGAATCTAGGAAGCCGATTTGAACAAACTTGAATCAGATCCACCCCACAATGTTGCATACCAAATATCAAAAGATTCTGCCTGCTGGATCTGGAGAAGAAGATTTTTTAATAAATTTGCTTGAAATGCACTAAGTTCAAATTTGGGCTCCTATACTGAGCCCAAATATAAACCCAGGGGGCCGATTTGAACAAACTTGAATCAGATCCACCCCACAATGTTGCTTACCAAATATGAAAAGATTCTGCCTGCTGGATCTGGAGAAGAAGATTTTTTAAGAAATTTACATGAAATGCACTAAGTTCAAATTCGAGCTTCTATAGTGAGCCCAAATATGAATCTAGGAAGCCGATTTGAACAAACTTGAATCAGATCCACCCCACAATGTTGCATACCAAATATCAAAAGATTCTGCCTTCTGGATCTGGAGAAGAAGATTTTTTAAGAAATTTGCCTAAATGCACTAAGTTCGAAATCGGGCTCCTATACTGAGCCCAAATATGAACCCAGGGGGCCGATTTGAACAAACTTGAATCAGATCCACCCTACAATGTTGCATACCAAATATCAAAAGATTCTGCCTGCTGGATCTGGAGAAGAAGATTTTTGAAGAAATTTGCCTGAAATGCACTAAGTTCGAAATCGGGCTCCTATACTGAGCCCAAATATTAACCCAGGGGGCCGATTTGAACAATCTTGAATCAGATCCACCCCACAATGTTGCTTACCAAATATGAAAAGATTCTGCCTGCTGGATCTGGAGAAGAAGATTTTTTAAGAAATTTGCCTGAAATGCACTAAGTTCGAATTCGGGCTTCTATAGTAAGCCCAAATATGTATCCAGGGGGCCGATTTGAACAAACTTGAATCAGATCTACCCCGCAACATTGCATACCAAATATCAAAAGATTCTGCCTGCTGGATCTGGAGAAGAAGATTTTTGAAGAAATTTGCCTGAAATGCACTAAATTCGAATTCGAGCTCCTATAGTGAGCCCAAATATAAATCTAGGGAGCCGATTTGAACAAACTTGAATCAGATCCACCCTACAATGTTGCATACCAAATATCATAAGATTCTGCCTGCTGGATCTGGAGAAGAAGATTTTCAAAGAAATTTGCCTGAAATGCAGTAAGTTCAAATTTGGGCTCCTATACTGAACCCAAATATAAACGCAGGAGGCCGATTTGAACAAACTTGAATCAGATCCACCCCACAATGTTGCATACCAAATATCAAAAGATTCTGCCTGCTGGATCTGGAGAAGAAGATTTTTTAAGAAATTTGCCTGAAATGCACTAAGTTCGAAATCGGGCTCCTATACTGAGCCCAAATATGAACCCAGGGGGCCGATTTGAACAAACTTGAATCAGATCCACCCTACAATGTTGCATACCAAATATCAAAAGATTCTGCCTGCTGGATCTGGAGAAGAAGATTTTTTAATGTTTTTCCCATTGCCTACAGTGTTAAAAAGTGCTGACTCAGCACTTTTTCAAAGTCCCGAAACTGTACCCTATGATAAAACCGATGGCAATTTTTTTTTACCAATCCTTTCTGTTGGTCCTAAGGAAGCTGCACACCAAATAAAAATTCTCAGTGCCGTGCAGTTTTGGAGATATGGGCGTTTTAAATTTTTTCTATTTTTAGCTCCTGTGGTTCCCACGGGGCTGCGGGAAAATTTTTTTTTGCATAAATCAAGTACTCATGACCCAATAAGCCCTCACATAAAATTTGGTTCAAATCAGCCTCTCGGTTTGGAAAATAGAAATTTTGGGCGGGGCAAAATATTTTGCCCCTCTCATAACAACGTCAAGTATAGCCCCACAAACTTCTCTTGAACAAATCTGAGTCTACACCTCAAAAGGAAGCTGCACACCAAATATCAAGTCTCTGCTACTGCTGGTTCATGAGAAGAAGATTTACAAAGATTTTGGTGCCCCTTGGGGGTGTGGCACCACCCAGGAGGAGGGGCAACTTCATTTGAACAAATCTGAATTGGCATTAGGTAATAAACATTTAGCCAACATTTGAATAAAATTGGGCTAGTGGTTTAGGAGGAGAAGTCGATAATGTAAAGTTAACGCCGGACGGACGACGACGGACGACGGACAGAAAGTGATTAGTTAAGCTCCCCTTGAGCTTCGCTCAGGTGAGCTAAAAATCCTTTGAGTCCCACAGTGGGTCTGACTGAACCCCAAACTATTTGTTCTCATAGCACAGTGATAACAAAGGCATCCCAAAACACACTCATTCCTGTCCCAAGGTGAAAACAAAGGTACCCAAGAAGTTTCGTGAAGATCAGTTCACAAATATGAGCTGTGTAGAAGTTGTGACAAAAAACTGATTGGACTTAATTTCGGTACAAAATGGCCACTGGCAGCCATCTTGAATTTTGGACCACGCCCAGAAACACTCGTTCTCGTCCCAAGGTGATAACAAAGGTACCCAAGAAGTTTTGTGAAGATCGGTTCATAAATACAGCCTCTAGCCCGAGCCGTATTGACATGTGCACTTACAGAGTATAAGTAGCACTGAATAAATCAAAGTTCATCTAATTTGCATAATTTCTGCTGGAGAAAAAAACCCGTACTATATGTGATGTATTCCATGTTACTAAACATTCATACAAAAATTTATTCAAATCAGAACTTTCATACAGAAGTTCTGTACAAAAGACTGATTGCACTAATTTTGGTACAAAATGGCTGCTGGTGGCCATCTTGAAATTCGGACCACACCCAAAAACACTCGTTCTCATCCCACGGTAATAACAAAGGTACCCAAGAAGTTTTGTAAAGATCGGTTCATAAATACGGGATCTAGCCTGAGCCGTATAGAAGTTGTGTACAAAAAAATGATTAGACCTAATTCCGATACAAAATGGCCACTGGCAGCCATCTTGAATTTTGGACCGCACCCAGAAACACTCGTTCTCGTCCCAAGGTGATAATAAAGGTGCCCAAGACGTTTCGTGAAGATCGGTTCATAAATACAGACTCTAGCCCGAGCCGCATTGACATGTGTACTTACTGTGTGTAAGCAGCACTGAAAAAATCAAAGTTCATCTAATTTGCATAATTTCTGCACGAGAAAAAAACCTGTACTATATGTGATGTATCCCATGGTACTAAACATTCACACAAAAAATTATTCAAATCAGCGCTTTCATATGGAAGTTCTGTGCAAAAATATGATTGCACCAAATTTCGTGCAAAATGGCTGCCTTCGGCCATCTTGAATTTCGGACCGGACCCCAAAACACTCGTTCTCGTCCCACGGTGATAACAAAGGTACCCAAGAAGTTTCGTAAAGATCGGTTCATAAATACAGCCTCTAGCCCGAGCCGTATAGGGATTTGCACTTACAGTGCTGAAAGTAACACCAAAAAACATCAAAGTTAGTCTAATTTGCATAATATAAGCACGAGAAAAAAACCCATATGATATGTAATGTATCTCATGGTACTAAACATTCATACGAAAAATTATCCAAATCAGAGCTTTCATATGGAAGTTCTGTACAAAAAACAGATTTCTGCATCGTCGGTACAAAATGGCTGCTGGCAGCCATCTTGAATTTCGGACTGCACCCAAAAACACTCGTTCTCATCCCACGGTCATAACAAACGTACCCAAGAAGTTTCGTAAAGATTGGTTCATAAATACGGCCTCTAGCCCGAGCCATAGCAGCTTGGCACTTACAGCTCTTAAAGTAACACTAAATAAATCAAAGTCAGTCTAATTTGCATAATTTACGCACGAGAAAAAAACCTGTTTTATATGTGATGTATCCCATGGTACTAAACATTTATACAAAACTTTATTCAAATCAGAACTTTCATACAGAAGTTCTGTACAAAAAACTGATTTTTGCATCATCGGTACAAAATGGCTGCTGGCAGCCATCTTGAATTTCGGACCACACCTAAAAACACTCGTTCCCGTCCCAGGGTCATAACAAAGGTACACAAGAAGTTTCGTAAAGATCGGTTCATAAATACGACCTCTAGCCCGAGCCATAGCCAATTGTTGACGTACGGACAGACGGACGGACGGACAGACAGACGATGGACGACGGGCCATGACAATAGCTCAAATTTGACTTCGTCAAAGTTGAGCTAAAAATGATCAAAAATAGCATTAAATATCAATAATTTTGAAAGCTTGACAAAGGATACAATCCACTTGCACACAATCAGATGAAGATAGCACATACAGTAAGTTGTTCACGAAGATAATAGCTAAGAACAGCACGAGTCACAAAAATTTCCGATCATGCACAATGGTGGAAGTAAAAGGAATTGATATCATGGTTGTTTTTTTTCTCCCACTCCCTCCCTATGGGGGCTGGGCATGTTGAGTTGAACAAAAATGAAATGCCCCTTTGGGACCATCACTCACACAAACTTTCACTTCAATTGGCACAGTGGCTTTGGAGGAGAAGACCAAAACATGGTGTTGACGAACGACGGACGGAGAGCGATGAGAGTACATTAGCTCAGCTTGACTTTGTCAAGATGAGCTAAAAATGGGTGATAAGGCATTTTTGTGTTTTATTACTACTCAGTGGAGTTGCCTATCCTTCTCGCACATTTTCACTGAGAGCGTAAAATTCCAAGTGTCATTTGAATGTTGTCGATACTTTTATTAAGATTGTCATTGTCAGTGTGACTTGATTGTGTTTCTGTATCAAATTTCATACTTTTGAATAATGTTTGAACTTAACTTCTGATATAAAACTAGCAGAGTCTTCAAAGTTTATGTCCCAATCAGTGAGACTTTATGTTTTAGTATGTTTTGTTTTATTTGGTCGATTGAAACATGATTTAAATAAAATCGTTGACTTATTTTAGTACTTTTAGGGTGGAACCATCATGAATGAAAACTGATAAACAATAACACCCACTTACTAATCAATTTTAAGAGTTAGGAAAAAAACTGCTTAACAAAAATTTTAAAACAAGCCCTACCTGTGTGTGGGGGGTTATTGGCCAAAATATTCAGGGGATGGTTCGGCCCAGGAAAGACAAGCATTGAGTCATATTTCTGTCCTTACAAATGGAATTATAATGACTGACTGTATATCCATCTTTCACATTTATAAAGCTGCTATGTATTCACTATTCAGAAATGCTGAACAGTAATAGGTGAGTGGAGTGGGCGCTCGTATCTTATTCCTGTGACATTTTAAGTTCAGAGCATGTGCATTTGACAATTGACGAAATACATGTGAAGACGCAAGTTGGAAATAAATGCTTTAAGGCCAGGATCTTCTGTTTTCTCAGGCCATTATTTGTGAAATTGCATGCGGGCGAGCGTTTTTTTATTTTATTTTTTATTTCAGTAATTACTTCTTAGCCATCAAAAGTTCATGTTCTTGGTTCAAGTTTAGGCCTCATAATCTACAGAATAGCATGGGTGGTGGTGTATTTCATCCCATGAGTGCAAGAAGGCTTTGCAATGCTAAAGCATTGCAAAGCCTTCTTGCACTCAAGGGACAAATTCATCAATTTTTTTAACTTGGGTAAAATATCGGACATAAACCATTTAATTTTAATTTTTTTTAAGTTTAAATTGGTTATAAAAAGAGAGCAGGCGGCAACCAAAATGACCATGCAGGAGGGCCTGAGACACAGATTTTTTATTTTTTTAGGCCTAATATTGATATTTTCTTCTTTGTTATTTTTTGGTCAATAAGCAGTTCCATCTCAATCTCATGGATGGGTTTCAAATGAATATAATGACCGCCTGGGCAATTTTGATGCAAATACCAATTAGCCCAAACACCCACAGCTCAGATGCGCTCAGCAACTGTTACCGTGCTAACTTTCTCTGAAGTAGAGCTGTAGGTTTTTAAATTTCTTGTTCGGTTTTGGTTTTGGTTTTTCAGGTGGAGTAAAACCTCGGTTCGGTTCGGTTTTCGGCTTGTTCATGAGGCCAAATAAAATTCAATAAAACTCATTCTTATGTCCGGAGTCGTAACTGAATGGCAGTGAAATTGAGTGAAACTCAATGAATGCCCGAAATAAGCTGTAATACATAAAGAAACAGGAAGGCCAATATAATAAATACCTAAATATACAGAACTTTTATTGTGCTTGGCCATTTTTCAAGGTCTGACACTTACACGCAACTTGAGGAAAGCTGCAAACACAACTAAACTGAAATGTCGGAAATTCACAGAATATAGCCTTTCCAGAGTAGTGAGAATACCCAGACACTGCCAATGGCAGTGTCTGGGTACTCTCACTACTCTGGGATGGCTACATTCTGTGAATTTCTGCAGCAAGAGAGTATTTAATAAAAAACGAAAAACCTTAGATTACGGGATGTCGACGGTTTCGGTTTTTAAAAAAAACTAAAAACCTTGGTTCAGTTTCGGTTAACCTACAGCTCTACTCTGAAGTTTTGCCCGTTGATTGCCAACACATAACAAATGGTCGAAAGCCTGGGCAGGTGGATATGGAATTAGCATTTCATCCTATTTTGGGAAGAATACCACAATAGATGGCACTATCAGAAAGCATTCCCCCCACCACACGCTGGCTATTGAACAGATCATCTGAAATACAAGCAGTAGGCCAAGTGACTGAAATGGTGGCTGGGGGCTTTAAAATCATGTAGGCCTATTTTATCCACCCTCCCCTGGAGAAGGGGCAAAAATGTTTTTCAATCAACATTATATAAAAATTATTAAGTCTGTTTGACCCTAAGGATACGAAAAAAAGCACGACATTTGCCAAAACAATTCAGAAAAAGATTGATTTTTTCTCTTTTTGTCTCAAAAACATACAGTACTGTGAACACAAAAGTGAAAAGGTGGTATCGATCGGATCGACGGGCAGTCGCGTTCTAAATGATGAAACCATCGACATTGGCGAAACACCTAAAGTTTGAGATCAAGAATACAACGAACAGTCCCGACTTCCGCTCGCAGTGGGCTATATCTGATCACCGCAGCCCCAAATTAGCTCGCCCCCTTCTCACCTCAGCTGAATTTAGCAATCCCAAGTCATTTTAGATCTACCTTGGGCAGGCTTGGTTACATTTAACAACCGCAAACATGCCTCTATATGTTCAATAGCCGTTTTATAGTACGTTTGTTGGTGATGTGTGTGTGAGTGAGGGGGGTGGGGTGCTGAATATATCTGCGCCATTTAACCCTTTACCCAACGAATCGCCCAGATCCGCCCGCGTAATATGCAATTAAATTCAGCAGCTGAAAAAATATTATTTTTCGAAAAATTTCAACAAAACCATATCATGTGACCCCTCTTTGGAATGAGCTCGTTGAGCTCATTCCAAAGAGGGGTCACATGATATGGTTTTGTTGAAATTTTTGGTAACATTTTAAAAAAGATATTTAAAATAATAAATTTTGAAATCGTCTGCGTTGGGAAAGGGGTTAAAAAAATAACCAGTTACAACTGGATATGGTGCAACGAATGCATTTAATTGCGGGGACAGAAAAATAGCCGTCTTTATAGACCAATATGGGATGGATGCTTTTTCGGCCTCCCGCGATTCAGCCCCATACTTTTTGGGCTGGTGCTTTCAACAGGGTTTGTCACATACATGACCTGAATGACACAGGGGCGTCAAAACCACTTGAGGGCGAGGGGGTGGCAGACCTATCAAAAAGGGGCATTATCTATTTCCAAAGTCATGATTTCAATATATTGTGGCTAGGGGTGGGGCTGCTATCAGGCAAAACATTCCGTGGATGCCTCGGCCAAGGAAAGACAGGCATTGAGTCGAATTTCTGTTCTTACAAATGGAATTTTAATGCACTGACTGCACATCCATCTTTCACATGAAACTGGTGTGTATCAGGGCTTGCATTTTGACCAGGCCAATCGGCCCCTGCCTGGTAATCAGTCGCTAAAATAATCTGACGAGGCTGATCAATCGTAAAACAAAATAACTTCTGGCAATGGGACTAATCAATCGTGCGATTCCGGGTTTATTCATGTACTTCGCCAGGGATATCCAAAAAGACAAACGCAGATGAGCGTAGACAACATGAGGGGGTGGGTATGGCGAAAGTTAAAAAATTTATAGTAATTTATATATTTTTTATACTTACCAATGACCCAGACTTAGCTGGTGCTAATCTCCTTAATTCAGGGCCAAACACAAATTTTGCCCCCCCAATCCCCAAAATTTGCATCAAAAACCGAAAAATACATGTCCTATATGGCCCTCCATACATCGACTCCTCTGCGCATGCGCAGTGTCGAGGAAGTCCCGAAATTGGCGCCAATTATCATTCTTACAACCAGTGCCTGGTAGGCGTTATGTACTCAGCGGGGAGGTATGAGTTCCCAACTCCTGGGAGGGCCATCCCCGTCTGGGTCATTGGTAAGTATAAAAAATATATAAATTACTATAAATTTTTTAACATTTTTATACTGTACCAATGACCCAGACTTAGCTGAATAGTAAATAGGCTGGAGGGCCTAGGACATAAAGGAAAATCCAATAAGCTCAATTATGTATAAAAGAATATCCTCTCCAGGAGAAAAGAAGAGATAGGCTTTACATGTATCTTTCCTATTTATAATAAAGAAGAAAGACACAACACCGATCAGTAATTGAGCATAATAATCAATGATCTCTATTAACATCCAGTATAACCCTTTATACTAATATTTTTAAAGGTAAGCCAATAAATAAAGGAAGTCCAGAGAAATGAGACTCTTTATATTCATTAAAAGTGTCCGAGGATTGTATATTAACGCTCGTTTGACACATGACATATACAAATGCTTCACACCGAGCTACACTTTAAAAATATTACATGGATGATTAAACATTATCTTACACTTTAAAACCATCCCGGTACCGACTCAGAATTACTGACTCTGGGGGAGGTATTCCCTTGCTTTTCACTATAAAGCAGGTGACCTAAGGGAACACCCGCCCCCCCCCCCCCCCTTCCCCTTGCCCTGGGTCAAATACCCCAGAGCGAAGAGGGCAGCAGGACAGAGTCACTGCCGGAACAGAAAGCCTACATAACTATAGTTGCAACTGTTTAGTGGACGATATTCTGAGCAACTGATAACGGACCTAAACAATGGAGGTCTCCAGAAATGGACTCAATATTTCTGAGATAAAAATTAGTGAATGTGGAAGGTTGAGACCAATATGCAGCCTTCATTAGATCAGTAATAGCAATACAATTAGCATAGGCCCAAGAAGTAGAAAGAGCTCTTACTTCATGAGCTGAGATCTTGAGTGCCGACTGCTGAGAGGAAGATAATTTTTCATAAGCAGTTCGAATAGTTAATTGAATCCATCTAGCAATAGAATGAACCATAATATCCTTTCTATTAGGCATCAAAGGCAGAAAGAAACGCTTACGTCCCTTTCTGATGAACTCAGATCTACGTCTGTAAATACGTATTGCTCTAACAGGACACAGTAGAGGCCTACGCCCATCAGATGATGGAAGGGCCTTAATAATAATAGGTTCAGGATACTTATTAGGAGCCTGATTCTTAGCCAAAAATCCAACATTAGTAGTAAAGGTAATAGTATTACCGACACTACGGTAGTGAGAATCCTCCACAGATAGTGCATGAAGCTCACTAACTCTTCTAGCAGAAGAGAAAGCTAAGAGAAAAGCTGTCTTATATGTTAAGAATTTGAAGTCAACTGTGTCAAGAGGCTCAAAAGGCGCTTCTTTTAGCTTAAGAAGAACCCAGGCCAAATTCCACTTCGGAATTAATCTAAGGGTTCTAGGTCTATTTATCGAAAAATTTCTAACTAACTTAGATAAAGAGACATTAGTTCCAATCCTCAAGCTATCATGATGTGCATAGGTATCAGATAGCATAGACCTATAACCCTTAATGGTGATAGGCTGCAGATTAATCTCATCAAACAAGTATACTAGAAAGTTTGCTATGTCTGGAATGGAGGGATCATAAATATCTACTGAATGATCCTCACACCACTGACAAAAGACCCTCCACTTAGCAGCATAGTTTAGCGAAGAGGAGGTCCTCCTGCAGTTAGAAATCGCGTCCACTGCTCGTCCTGTAAAATGTTTTCCGTGCAAGAAGGACCGCACAATGGAAATACGTGAAGGTTTAGACCTTGCGGATTGTGATGGAGGATGCGCGATTTCCCTTGCGAAAGAAGATCTTCCCGTTGAGGAAGCTTCCTCGGCATGTCCCACAACAGACACCTGAGTAGATTTATCCACGGTCTCTGTGGAGACAGAGATGCTACCAACAGAATCTTGCATTGCGATTGTTTTATCTTGAGCAATATCTGCTGAATCAACGGCACTGGAGGATATGCATATCCTATCATTCCGTCCCAAGAGATCGAGAGAGCGTCTACTGCAAACGCTCGAGGATCCGGACAAGGTGACACATACGTCTGCAACTGGTTGTTGAGATGTGTCGCAAATAAATCTATCATTGGCCGTTCCCATTGGTAGCAAATCTGATTGAATACTTGCTTGTTGAGAGTCCATTCTGACGGCAACAGGCGACCCCTCCGTGAAAGGGAGTCTGCTAAGACGTTCAGACGACCCGGAATATGACGGATGGAGAGAAGAATCTGATGTTCTAATACAAACAGAAGAATTCTTTCCGTTAGATTGAGCAACGGAATGGAATGAGTGCCACCTTGGTTCCGAATATACGCAACTACTGTCGTATTGTCGGACATAATTTGCACGTGTGCATTCTGAATAACGTCTATCCAATGACGTAGAGCAAGCCAAATCGACATCATCTCTTTGATGTTGATGTGCTTGCTTAGAAACTGCGGATCCCAAAGACCCTGGCACTTCAAATCCGATGGGCTCAGTGTCGCGCCCCAGCCTGTTTGACTGGCATCCGTCATAATCGTAAAACTCGGATCTGGCAACTGCAGTGGAACTCCCTGAGTTAACCACTGTATGTCTGCCCAAGTCTGAATCTCTTGTTTCACTTGGCTTGACAAGAGTATGTCCGTTTCGAGCGAATGAATCTTCACTCTCCAATTCTGAGTCAGATAGACCTGGAGAGGACGGGTGCGTAGCCGCCCCATCGGAATGAGATCCGAGGCAGCTCCGCACAGACCTATTAGTCTCATGAATTCCCTCGCTGACACTTTGTCTGAGTGAAGACAATAGCGAGCATAACAACTGACTAATTTCGCTCTGGTTAACGGCAGACGAACGAGATTGTTGTGCGTCTCGAAGCTCATTCCCAGGTGGGTAAATGACTTGGACGGCACCAGATCCGACTTCTCTTCGTTTACTATGAAACCGAGACGTCGGAGCAATAGAAGCAGATTGTGCATGTCGTTCTGAAGCGTTAACTCGTTGCCGTATCTCTGAAGAATATCGTCCAGGTAAGCCGACGTTACCGCCGACGAATGAGCTCGGAAATGAGTCATTACCGAGTTCATTACTCGAGTGAATGCCCAGGGCGCTAGATTCAGACCAAAGCACATCGCTCGGAACTGATAAACAACACCTAGGACAGCGAAGCGAAGATACTTTCTGAACGCCGGATGTACCATGACGTGAAAGTATGCATCCTTGAGGTCTATGCTCGCAGCATAGTCGTTCACTCGAATGCTCGCTCTGACCGATCGAATGGTCTCCATATAAAACTTTGGAGCCACGATCAGCTTGTTTATCCAGCTTAAGTCGATCACTGGACGGAACGAGCCGTCTGGCTTTGGAACCAGAAAAAGATGGCTGTAGAAACCTGGAGATTCCTGGTTTTCTACGACCTCTATCGCGTTCTTCGTTAAAAGAGACTGGACTTCTGATAGAAGTGCGGTTCTTTTCTGACAATTTGACGGAAGCTGAGTCCATCTTGGACTTCGAGTTAATGGAGGCTTGCCTTTGAAGGAGTTTTAGTCCTTCCGAAATAACCCCTAGCACCCAAGGGTCCTCCGTAATTGATTCCCAATTGCTTGAGAAACTCGACAGTCTTCCGCCCACCGGAACGCGACAGAGGTCTAGACCATCACTTCCTGGATCCGCGAGGCTTGCGGTAGGAGAAACCACGTCCTCCGCGACCCGCACCTCGCCCCGTCGGCCTAGGGGCGTCTGACCGGTTATTTCGGCCAGCATAACGGCCCCTAGTCGAGTCGCTACTCTGCCGGTCTCTAGAGTAAGACCTAGAGGATGCATAGGAACCTCTATAGGAACTTCCCCTGGACGAACTCGTCCCGGAAGTGCCTGGCCTACTCCTGTCTGCTGGTTCCGATTTCTTGGAAGCAGACTTAAAAAGCAGAGAGTCCGAAGCTTTCTTTGTTAATTTATCATATATATCAGAAAGCTTGCCACTGAAGAGAAACTCTCCAGAGACCGGAGCGACTCTAAGAGAGTTTTTCACCTTACTGTCCACGCGTGTGGAAGTAGCCAAGGCCGCGTCACGTCGAGCTAACTCCAGATTTGCCACTGAAAGGGCGGAGTTATAAGTGGAAAACGCTATGGCCCTGGACAGAACTCTTAAAGACGTTTGTATGTCTTGAAATTCAGGTCCTTCAAAGCGTAAAGACAACGCTCTAGTAAGGTGATCTGCGTAGGAAAGAGCGTCTAAACTAGCTCTGTTAGACGATATCGTCGTTTCCATCGTAGACGACGGAAGTGACATAGACGACGGCATGGATATATCAAGGTCTTCAGCCTGGTCGTCTAAACGCAGAGGAACTCTCTGGATGCCCTGACCTGCCGTATCAAACTTGTTCCTTTGATTAATAAACGGCAGCTGTAGAGCAGAAGCCGGTAGGAAGGCTGACCTGCCCGTCTTGTTGGCAAGTTTATCAATAGCGTCATTCAATAACTCAAAAATCCGAGAGACATTCTTGGATTGTGATGGAAATTCCGGGACAATGTCCCTAAACCGATTAAAAAACTCGGTGTCCAGTGGCGCTATTACCCTCCTATCCGGCTGCGCAGCATTTTGGTCTGGCGGAACAACTTCTGGAAGATAACACCGGATGAATTCTACGGCTATTTTATGTTGTTCCGAAAGGGAAATATCCAATTCATCAGAATCCCTTTCGCCATCCTGCCGGACCTCATGTAAATCATGTAAATCTCGGTCGTCCGCACCGGATCCAGCGGCGGAACCTACCGACCCAGCATCTTCTGACATTTCATGTTCCGACAGAGGCTCTGACGGTTGCTGGGATGCTGCGATTAACTTTGCTATCTGTGATAGCACATCCGTTACAGAGGCCTGGGGAGCGGCGGTCTTACTGGTTTTAGCCGCCGGAAGCTCCCTGGACGTTGCATCTTGCATACATCTTTTATGTGAACGTCCGGACGAAGAAGGCCTCGAGTCCCTGGCTACCGGATGGCGTGACCTGGTCGCCGAGGAATCCCTGGTCGGCGAAGCTGACTGTAATTCACTGGTCACGTAGCCAAGGTGCGGTCGAGTGTGCTGCTGAGAGGATATGGAAGCCTTATAGGTAGCCTCGGCAGACTGCCTATATACCGGAGCCCTCCGAGCGGTGGACGTATGCTCCGACTGCGTAACATTACGGACTACAACATCTGGTCCCAGATGCTGTTGTATGAGAGAGGGACCTCTCTCGCTTGCAGCCCGTGTCGAACTGGACAAGCTAAACACCGGACTGTCAGGCTTCCTCCGATCCATCCTCCTTTCCGTCGTCACTGGGTGTGCACGTGGATGTTTTATAGTGCTCGCAACACCCGACTCTCTGTGCTGGACCGCAACGGATGAACCCGAGTGCTGCCCCATTCGGTGAATGGACGCAACCCCGGTCGAGCTAGCGGACGTCAACCCCTTCGGGCTCCTTTCAGGGAATTGACGAATCTCCATGAGCACTTTTGCCGCTAGCTCTTCGCTTGTATGTGACGACGGAGGCACACTTCTGGATGACATCACGGAAACATCACCCTGTTCTTGTTCCTCTGAAAAAGAGAGTGAAACACTAGAGTGACTCTGAGGAGAAAGAACCGGAATGGACCTTTCTCCAGGAACAACATACCGTGACACACGTTTCCAACGTTTTTCATCCCATTTGAAACACACAGAACAAAGATCAGTGCGAGTACAGAGAGAACAATTAATACAGAGATCATGAGAATCATAGGAAGACTTCCTCCTATTACAATTTGAACAATAATCATTCATAGTGAAATGTAAACAATCAAAGTACTCGCACTAATCCTTGAAAATAAAGATACATAATACAACAATCCATTATATTCATTAATAAATAATGATTTGAAAGAAAAAATTTTTTTAAAAAAAAAATTTTTTCAGAAGAGCCCAAGTTCCCAAAGGGAACCCTGAGCCCAATGGATCCCAAAAAAGCCTAAGTGTGGACAAAAATTTAAATTCATTTTGAAAAAATTAATGAGACACTTACGGACAATAATAATGTATCTTACTATGAATGAGAGATGCAGAAGACAAAAAATCACTATCAGCAGTAACTGTTGTCAACCTAAGCAAAAGTGTCAACAAACCGGAAACATGACTCCAGGCACTAAAACAAACATGGCCCGAAATCAGTCACCAATTAAAACACTATCTGATGCAAAACAGAGGCTTCCAGAGAAGAAACTGTAGAACATCAGATGGTAGATGCAGACCAAAACGCCTAAACACCCCTAGGGTGAGGACGTAAACATGGGGAAAAAAACAGAAATAAATCTGTTACCAAGCCAAAACTCCCAAGAAATTTTTAGTAATAAACATTACAAAAATTAAGCCAAAACATGGGAGAAAAGCTAGGGGGGAATAAGGAAGGTAGAGAGGAAACACTGATCAAACAATGGTACTTCATAGCAAGAATGATAACATCAGGGCCATGCCTTGAAAAAAGGCAACTAGAAATAATTTCATAAAATAATTATAAGTTACAGCCCTGAACATTTTCTTGCACTAAATATTTTCCTCTCCTCCTAATGTATCCTCTTTATTTCCACCATTTCACTCATGAATATGTGTCTGGCATCATGAAAATTGAGATTTGGAAGCACAAATAACAGAGAAGTGTGACTGTTTTGAGGGCCAAACTAAGAATGATAATTGGCGCCAATTTCGGGACTTCCTCGACACTGCGCATGCGCAGAGGAGTCGATGTATGGAGGGCCATATAGGACATGTATTTTTCGGTTTTTGATGCAAATTTTGGGGATTGGGGGGGCAAAATTTGTGTTTGGCCCTGAATTAAGGAGATTAGCACCAGCTAAGTCTGGGTCATTGGTACAGTATAAAAATATAAATGCACAAACAGGTTGATACTGACTTTATAAACCTTATATGGTATAACAACTTCAAATCCCTTATTTATTACCACATTCGATTGTGATTACTGTTTGATTGCCTGGCGCAAGTTTTATACGCATAGTGGGCCAAAAAAAATGATTTTGTGTATGATTGTGTTGTCAATACAATCACATGCATCTGTTATAATAAAGAGAGTTAACATAACCTCTGACTGAATGAGCATTTATTCTGAAATGTTTACACAAGAATGTGCAATTTTTTTATCTTATGTGGATTCCCTCCTCCACTCCCTCCAAGCAGTCTTCAAAAATAACCCTTACAAAACAAAGCAATTACTACAATTAATTTGGAAAAATATACACTGAACACGTACTGCTTCATGCGTTAATTATTCCTGAGTGATTTACATGTATATTATGGGCGTTTGGGGGGGAATAATTGAAAAGTGAGAGTGCATAATGTCAAGTTTGTTGATCTTCAGCAAAGTGAATTCGTGAAAATAAAAATAACACCGTTTTTGCTTCTGAATGGATTTTATTTTAATAAAATAAAATCACTTACCCCCTTTTGACATATCAAGACAGGCAACAATCCATTTCTTGAACGTTCGACTAAAAAGGAAATCTGCATCGCCCTCCGGGTAATGACAACGCATTTCAACTCGCCCACTTTCGCTTTAAATTCACCTGTGCACCACCAACTTTTAAAGTCTTCAAAACTGAGGGAGACGACTTGAACATGGTTACGGCAATTTGTTTTCAACATGCATGCAGAAAGGGGGGGGGGGGGGGATGGGGAGGGGTGGTAAATCACAAATATGTGGCAAAACGTGGATTTATTTATTTATTAGAGTTTAAGGTCACATATTTTTGCACAATGGCAAATCATGAGTATCAACTGAAGACCAGGGGTGAGCATTAATAAGCCATGTTGCCCATTTTAGAGAAGATTTGATGTCACCCATGTTTTTGTGCAAGCCGCAGTTGTGGCCGAAATGAATATAGATGCGGAAACGGTAACTCCTAATAAAATGCCCCCACGCAATGATTTTCAAATGTCGATAAATAAAGGATAACATATAGTTTGGATCAATTTATTTTGCAGAAATGTAAGGAAATACGAGTACCATCGAATGCAGCTGGTGATAAGGGCAAAAGCTTGATATATATATTCATATTTTCGAGTTTTGAGTTCCCATCAAAACTTGATGAATGATGGGGAATTTTACCACAGATTTGAAGGCTCTGGGACGTTTTGGTCCAAAACCAGTTCGTCCCAGGACGATTCACCCAAAATATATTATCGAACCGGGACGATTCGCCCCAAAAAGTAACTTGTTGACATAAATGATCATACAGGTATGATTATATTAAAAATGAATTATCGCGGAAATCGACAATTTGGGATGATCAGTCAAGTGGAACTTTTGTCTGATATTTTGACCGTTAATAAAGTGTAAATCACAGTCATTTCCTGTGATATCCACTTTATTGTTGGCCGAAATAACAGGCATTTAGTACGAATGAATAAATTAATGTTCAAATTGCCAACTTTCACGAGTGTTAAATCAGATTTAGTAACATTCGTTTTCCATCCTGTGCTGCTGTTCCAGTTAAAACTGACATTAACATGTCACTGACTTTGAGGTATTCAAAAGTGTGCTTGTGCTAATTAGACATTCGTGTAATTGTACAAAATTTTATTTAGGCATGACTATGTCTTGCAATATTTCTGTCCATATGATCGTTTGTTGATTGAAAGAGTGAACATTACTCATATACAACATTCGATCTACTTGTGAACATGCCACCTCATTGATTTTTCATAAATATAATTATGGTCACATGATTAGGGCTGCACGGTATTTCAATATATTGAATTTATTCGGTATTGAAATAATACTATAATCATTATCGTGAATTTTTCAAATATTTGGTATATTGAAAAACTCAATATTACCGCAATAATTAGATTCCACGGTTTATCCAAATGCCCATGAATATTGTTGCTCAAAACAAAACAAACACCATCGCAAAATCGCATTATTTAATTGGGCCAACATTAGTTACACTCGATTGACTTTGCTAATACTATCGATAGAGCACATGGTTTCTGGCACACACGTATCTGTACACAGTGCATTAGTTAAGAGAAACCAAATTAAATAATTCTAGTTTCCAAATTCCGAAGAGCACTAACGTGTGCATGTAAGCTGCAGTCAATTAGTATAATTACTCGATTAGGACCCTTTCCAATGAATCACGGGTGCAAAGTTGTCGACATCACAGACAAAAGTTTAAAGTACCAGGTTGAAACTCGAATTCACCATTTTAAGCGGGTCGAAATCACAGGGTACCAATCAGATAAGTCGTGATCAAGTAGCAAAAGTTAAAAAATTTATAGTAATTTATATATTTTTTATACTTACCAATGACCCAGACTTAGCTGGTGCTAATCTCCTTAATTCAGGGCCAAACACAAATTTTGCCCCCCCAATCCCCAAAATTTGCATCAAAAACCGAAATATACATGTCCTATATGGCCCTCCATACATCGACTCCTCTGCGCATGCGCAGTGTCGAGGAAGTCCCGAAATTAGCGCCAATTATCATTCTTACAACCAGTGCCTGGTAGGCGTTATGTACTCAGCGGGGAGGTATGAGTTCCCAACTCCTGGGAGGGCCATCCCCGTCTGGGTCATTGGTAAGTATAAAAAATATATAAATTACTATAAATTTTTTAACATTTTTATACTGTACCAATGACCCAGACTTAGCTGAATAGTAAATAGGCTGGAGGGCCTAGGACATAAAGGAAAATCCAATAAGCTCAATTATGTATAAAAGAATATCCTCTCCAGGAGAAAAGAAGAGATAGGCTTTACATGTATCTTTCCTATTTATAATAAAGAAAGACACAACACCGATCAGTAATTGAGCATAATAATCAATGATCTCTATTAACATCCAGTATAACCCTTTATACTAATATTTTTAAAGGTAAGCCAATAAATAAAGGAAGTCCAGAGAAATGAGACTCTTTATATTCATTAAAAGTGTCCGAGGATTGTATATTAACGCTCGTTTGACACATGACATATACAAATGCTTCACACCGAGCTACACTTTAAAAATATTACATGGATGATTAAACATTATCTTACACTTTAAAACCATCCCGGTACCGACTCAGAATTACTGACTCTGGGGGAGGTATTCCCTTGCTTTTCACTATAAAGCAGGTGACCTAAGGGAACACCCGCCCCCCCCCCCCCCCCCCCCCCTTCCCCTTGCCCTGGGTCAAATACCCCAGAGCGAAGAGGGCAGCAGGACAGAGTCACTGCCGGAACAGAAAGCCTACATAACTATAGTTGCAACTGTTTAGTGGACGATATTCTGAGCAACTGATAACGGACCTAAACAATGGAGGTCTCCAGAAATGGACTCAATATTTCTGAGATAAAAATTAGTGAATGTGGAAGGTTGAGACCAATATGCAGCCTTCATTAGATCAGTAATAGCAATACAATTAGCATAGGCCCAAGAAGTAGAAAGAGCTCTTACTTCATGAGCTGAGATCTTGAGTGCCGACTGCTGAGAGGAAGATAATTTTTAATAAGCAGTTCGAATAGTTAATTGAATCCATCTAGCAATAGAATGAACCATAATATCCTTTCTATTGGGCATCAAAGACAGAAAGAAACGCTTACGTCCCTTTCTGATGAACTCAGATCTACGTCTGTAAATACGTATTGCTCTAACAGGACACAGTAGAGGCCTACGCCCATCAGATGATGGAAGGGCCTTAATAATAATAGGTTCAGGATACTTATTAGGAGCCTGATTCTTAGCCAAAAATCCAACATTAGTGGTAAAGGTAATAGTATTACCGACACTACGGTAGTGAGAATCCTCCACAGATAGTGCATGAAGCTCACTAACTCTTCTAGCAGAAGAGAAAGCTAAGAGAAAAGCTGTCTTATATGTTAAGAATTTGAAGTCAACTGTGTCAAGAGGCTCAAAAGGCGCTTCTTTTAGCTTAAGAAGAACCCAGGCCAAATTCCACTTCGGAATTAATCTAAGGGTTCTAGGTCTATTTATCGAAAAATTTCTAACTAACTTAGATAAAGAGACATTAGTTCCAATCCTCAAGCTATCATGATGTGCATAGGTATCAGATAGCATAGACCTATAACCCTTAATGGTGATAGGCTGCAGATTAATCTCATCAAACAAGTATACTAGAAAGTTTGCTATGTCTGGAATGGAGGGATCATAAATATCTACTGAATGATCCTCACACCACTGACAAAAGACCCTCCACTTAGCAGCATAGTTTAGCGAAGAGGAGGTCCTCCTGCAGTTAGAAATCGCGTCCACTGCTCGTCCTGTAAAATGTTTTCCGTGCAAGAAGGACCGCACAATGGAAATACGTGAAGGTTTAGACCTTGCGGATTGTGATGGAGGATGCGCGATTTCCCTTGCGAAAGAAGATCTTCCCGTTGAGGAAGCTTCCTCGGCATGTCCCACAACAGACACCTGAGTAGATTTATCCACGGCCTCTGTGGAGACAGAGATGCTACCAACAGAATCTTGCATTGCGATTGTTTTATCTAGAGCAATATCTGCTGAATCAACGGCACTGGAGGATATGCATATCCTATCATTCCGTCCCAAGAGATCGAGAGAGCGTCTACTGCAAACGCTCGAGGATCCGGACAAGGTGACACACACGTCTGCAACTGGTTGTTGAGATGTGTCGCAAATAAATCTATCATTGGCCGTTCCCATTGGTAGCAAATCTGATTGAATACTTGCTTGTTGAGAGTCAATTCTGACGGCAACAGGCGACCCCTCCGTGAAAGGGAGTCTGCTAAGACGTTCAGACGACCCGGAATATGACGGATGGAGAGAAGAATCTGATGTTCTAATACAAACAGAAGAATTCTTTCCGTTAGATTGAGCAACGGAATGGAATGAGTGCCACCTTGGTTCCGAATATACGCAACTACTGTCGTATTGTCGGACATAATTTGCACGTGTGCATTCTGAATAACGTCTATCCAATGACGTAGAGCAAGCCAAATCGACATCATCTCTTTGATGTTGATGTGCTTGCTTAGAAACTGCGGATCCCAAAGACCCTGGCACTTCAAATCCGATGGGCTCAGTGTCGCGCCCCAGCCTGTTTGACTGGCATCCGTCATAATCGTAAAACTCAGATCTGGCAACTGCAGTGGAACTCCCTGAGTTAACCACTGTATGTCTGCCCAAGTCTGAATCTCTTGTTTCACTTGGCTTGACAAGAGTATGTCCGTTTCGAGCGAATGAATCTTCACTCTCCAATTCTGAGTCAGATAGACCTGGAGAGGACGGGTGCGTAGCCGCCCCATCGGAATGAGATCCGAGGCAGCTCCGCACAGACCTATTAGTCTCATGAATTCCCTCGCTGACACTTTGTCTGAGTGAAGACAATAGCGAGCATAACAACTGACTAATTTTCGTTCTGGTTAACGGCAGACGAACGAGATTGTTGTGCGTCTCGAAGCTCATTCCCAGGTGGGTAAATGACTTGGACGGCACCAGATCCGACTTCTCTTCGTTTACTATGAAACCGAGACGTCGGAGCAATAGAAGCAGATTGTGCATGTCGTTCTGAAGCGTTAACTCGTTGCCGTATCTCTGAAGAATATCGTCCAGGTAAGCCGACGTTACCGCCGACGAATGAGCTCGGAAATGAGTCATTACCGAGTTCATTACTCGAGTGAATGCCCAGGGCGCTAGATTCAGACCAAAGCACATCGCTCGGAACTGATAAACAACACCTAGGACGGCGAAGCGAAGATACTTTCTGAATGCCGGATGTACCATGACGTGAAAGTATGCATCCTTGAGGTCTATGCTCGCAGCATAGTCGTTCACTCGAATGCTCGCTCTGACCGATCGAATGGTCTCCATATAAAACTTTGGAGCCACGATCAGCTTGTTTATCCAGCTTAAGTCGATCACTGGACGGAACGAGCCGTCTGGCTTTGGAACCAGAAAAAGATGGCTGTAGAAACCTGGAGATTCCTGGTTTTCTACGACCTCTATCGCGTTCTTCGTTAAAAGAGACTGGACTTCTGATAGAAGTGCGGTTCTTTTCTGACAATTTGACGGAAGCTGAGTCCATCTTGGACTTCGAGTTAATGGAGGCTTGCCTTTGAAGGACAGTTTTAGTCCTTCCGAAATAACCCCTAGCACCCAAGGGTCCTCCGTAATTGATTCCCAATTGCTTGAGAAACTCGACAGTCTTCCGCCCACCGGAACGCGACAGAGGTCTAGACCATCACTTCCTGGATCCGCGAGGCTTGCAGTAGGAGAAACCACGTCCTCCGCGACCCGCACCTCGCCCCGTCGGTCTAGGGGCGTCTGACCGGTTATTTCGGCCAGCATAACGGCCCCTAGTCGAGTCGCTACTCTGCCGGTCTCTAGAGTAAGACCTAGAGGACGCATAGGAACCTCTATAGGAACTTCCCCTGGACGAACTCGTCCCGGAAGTGCCTGGCCTACTCCTGTCTGCTGGTTCCGATTTCTTGGAAGCAGACTTAAAAAGCAGAGAGTCCGAAGCTTTCTTTGTTAATTTATCATATATATCAGAAAGCCTGCCACTGAAGAGAAACTCTCCAGAGACCGGAGCGACTCTAAGAGAGTTTTTCACCTTACTGTCCACGCGTGTGGAAGTAGCCAAGGCCGCGTCACGTCGAGCTAACTCCAGATTTGCCACTGAAAGAGCGGAGTTATAAGTGGAAAACGCTATGGCCCTGGACAGAACTCTTAAAGACGTTTGTACGTCTTGAAATTCAGGTCCTTCAAAGCGTAATGACAACGCTCTAGTAAGGTGATCTGCGTAGGAAAGAGCGTCTAAACTAGCTCTGTTAGACGATATCGTCGTTTCCATCGTAGACGACGGAAGTGACAGACGACGGCATGGATATATCAAGGTCTTCAGCCTGGTCGTCTAAACGCAGAGGAACTCTCTGGATGCCCTGACCTGCCGTATCAAACTTGTTCCTTTGATTAATAAACGGCAGCTGTAGAGCATAAGCCGGTAGGAAGGCTGACCTGCCCGTCTTGTTGGCAAGTTTATCAATAGCATCATTCAATAACTCAAAAATCCGAGAGACATTCTTGGATTGTGATGGAAATTCCGGGACAATGTCCCTAAACCGATTAAAAAACTCGGTGTCCAGTGGCGCTATTACCCTCCTATCCGGCTGCGCAGCATTTTGGTCTGGCGGAACAACTTCTGGAAGATAACACCGGATGAATTCTACGGCTATTTTATGTTGTTCCGAAAGGGAAATATCCAATTCATCAGAATCCCTTTCGCCATCCTGCCGGACCTCATGTAAATCATGTAAATCTCGGTCGTCCGCACCGGATCCAGCGGCGGAACCTACCGACCCAGCATCTTCTGACATTTCATGTTCCGACAGAGGCTCTGACGGTTGCTGGGATGCTGCGATTAACTTTGCTATCTGTGATAGCACATCCGTTACAGAGGCCTGGGGAGCGGCGGTCTTACTGGTTTTAGCCGCCGGAAGCTTCCTGGACGTTGCATCTTGCATACATCTTTTATGTGAACGTCCGGACGAAGAAGGCCTCGAGTCCCTGGCTACCGGATGGCGTGACCTGGTCGCCGAGGAATCCCTGGTCGGCGAAGCTGACTGTAATTCACTGGTCACGTAGCCAAGGTGCGGTCGAGTGTGCTGCTGAGAGGATATGGAAGCCTTATAGGTAGCCTCGGCGGACTGCCTATATACCGGAGCCCTCCGAGCGGTGGACGTATGCTCCGACTGCGTAACATTACGGACTACAACATCTGGTCCCAGATGCTGTTGTATGAGAGAGGGACCTCTCTCGCTTGCAGCCCGTGTCGAACTGGACAAGCTAAACACCGGACTGTCAGGCTTCCTCCGATCCATCCTCCTTTCCGTCGTCACTGGGTGTGCACGTGGATGTTTTATAGTGCTCGCAACACCCGACTCTCTGTGCTGGACCGCAACGGATGAACCCGAGTGCTGCCCCATTCGGTGAATGGACGCAACCCCGGTCGAGCTAGCGGACGTCAACCCCTTCGGGCTCCTTTCAGGGAATTGACGAATCTCCATGAGCACTTTTGCCGCTAGCTCTTCGCTTGTATGTGACGACGGATGCACACTTCTGGATGACATCACGGAAACATCACCCTGTTCTTGTTTCTCTGAAAAAGAGAGTGAAACACTAGAGTGACTCTGAGGAGAAAGAACCGGAATGGACCTTTCTCCAGGAACAACATACCGTGACACACGTTTCCAACGTTTTTCATCCCATTTGAAACACACAGAACAAAGATCAGTGCGAGTACAGAGAGAACAATTAATACAGAGATCATGAGAATCATAGGAAGACTTCCTCCTATTACAATTTGAACAATAATCATTCATAGTGAAATGTAAACAATCAAAGTACTCGCACTAATCCTTGAAAATAAAGATACATAATACAACAATCCATTATATTCATTAATAAATAATGATTTGAAAGAAAAAATTTAAAAAAAAAAAAAATTTTTTCAGAAGAGCCCAAGTTCCCAAAGGGAACCCTGAGCCCAATGGATCCCAAAAAAGCCTAAGTGTGGACAAAAATTTAAATTCATTTTGAAAAAATTAATGAGACACTTACGGACAATAATAATGTATCTTACTATGAATAAGAGATGCAGAAGACAAAAAATCACTATCAGCAGTAACTGTTGTCAACCTAAGCAAAAGTGTCAACAAACCGGAAACATGACTCCAGGCACTGAAACAAACATGGCCCGAAATCAGTCACCAATTAAAACACTATCTGATGCAAAACAGAGGCTTCCAGAGAAGAAACTGTAGAACATCAGATGGTAGATGCAGACCAAAACGCCTAAACACCCCTAGGGTGAGGACGTAAACATGGGGAAAAAAACAGAAATAAATCTGTTACCAAGCCAAAACTCCCAAGAAATTTTTAGTAATAAACATTACAAAAATTAAGCCAAAACATGGGAGAAAAGCTAGGGGGGAATAAGGAAGGTAGAGAGGAAACACTGATCAAACAATGGTACTTCATAGCAAGAATGATAACATCAGGGCCATGCCTTGAAAAAAGGCAACTAGAAATAATTTCATAAAATAATTATAAGTTACAGCCCTGAACATTTTCTTGCACTAAATATTTTCCTCTCCTCCTAATGTATCCTCTTTATTTCCACCATTTCACTCATGAATATGTGTCTGGCATCATGAAAATTGAGATTTGGAAGCACAAATAACAGAGAAGTGTGACTGTTTTGAGGGCCAAACTAAGAATGATAATTGGCGCCAATTTCGGGACTTCCTCGACACTGCGCATGCGCAGAGGAGTCGATGTATGGAGGGCCATATAGGACATGTATATTTCGGTTTTTGATGCAAATTTTGGGGATTGGGGGGGGCAAAATTTGTGTTTGGCCCTGAATTAAGGAGATTAGCACCAGCTAAGTCTGGGTCATTGGTACAGTATAAAAATATACAGAGAAACATTGACTTCCGAAAATGGCAATCCTTCTCAATATCTTTCCTGTTCCTGGTTTACTCGCATTGATTGTCAAATGCCAGTTGCTTTTAATGCATTTGAAAATACGTAGTCCAGTTATTTATTCGTTGGGGATTGAGAAATGATATGGCAGCATGTGCGCCGCTAATAACATTAACACAGACACTGGGTTTGTTTTTCAAACATTTCCGTGATTTCACCCACTCGTTCCCGTTTCCAAGGTGGTGTCAACTGTCAATTCAAGGCATTCTCAATTTCGCTGATCGCTGCAAACATATACAAAAGGGCAGTGACACCCAAAGATCTGATGTTTTAATAAAGTTAGTATCAAAATCTTGCATCTTGCTCTTTTTCTAGGAGAAAAAAAAATTATTCAATAATACCGTATACCATGGTGTGCAATCTTGAATACCTCGGTATTTATTTTGCTAATACCGTGCAGCTCTGCACATGATACAGTACGTGCCAAGTGTATTACGTAGCAATCACCTGCCCCCGTGACGAGTGGATATTGCATTTTCCAGCCGGTGTCACACGGTGTTGATTTTTGGACACCGTGGCGTGGCATGAAAATGATTATGAAGATAAAATCTTTGTTCCGTGAAAACAGTACTTAATTAAATTTGAGTATACAAAGGATTTATACATGGGTATTGTTGTGACCCGGCGTTCAATCGTGACGCTTTGAGTATGTGCTTCTCAGGCTTGGCAATTTCAGGAGAGCGAATTTTTAGCTCTCCTTACTGCCCTCCTGAAAGAATTAAGGAGAGCGAAAAATTGCCCTCCTAAATATTTTGGTCTGGGATGATTGAGATTACATGTATTATGCTCATATTAAATTTCTGTAGTAAAGCAAAAATGTAATTTAACTTTGAAGTCACATAACATCACGTAATTTCATTTTGAAAGTCGTTTAGTGGTAAAAGGTAATGGCTGCAACCATACCCAAACACAGTTGCAATCATTTGAAGCAAAATGGGTCACAGCAATATTTTTTTTTTCTGTCATTTTCAAGTTCAACAACTGACATCACAGTTTGAGGGGTAATTATTTAAGGAATATTGACACTATAATATCCTACCATTACTACTATCCTGTCACTTGAAGCACGTCCACCAGGATGTGACTGTAGATTCAAGCAGACCTGTTGTACATGAAAGTCATACGCCTGCCACTACCACCTTCAACCCCCCTTGGGGGTTGAAGGTGATAGTGGTAGGCGTATGACTTTCTTGGACAACAGGTCTGGGTACACACACAGGTCTTGTCAAGCGTGTGTTCGGTTGTTGAGTGAGACATCTAGATGTCTAAGAGATTTCGCTTTACCTTAGTAAAGTTAATAAAATCACTGATGAGGTCTGTTGGTTTCAGTTTCAATGAGTTCGTTCAACTGGATACTTAAAATGCTGTGTAAAGCTAATTGCTCTCCTAAGCTGATTAAGGAGAGCGATTTTTTGCCCTCCTGCATTTTTCAGAATGCCAGGCCTGGCTTCTGTCAATTCACAAAATAATTCACATGTGGCTATTTTCTCTCGATATTTTGTCACATGAAGAAAAAAGAAATATTTAAATTGAAAATGCTTCAAAACAAAGCGCTAACCCAGTGTCGATGTTTTCTTTCCCTGGTACGAAAACTGTGTACGCATTCCGTGCCATTCCCTCAGCGAACTGCGAGTGTCCCTATTTGCCCCACTGTCTTTCTTTTCGCCATTTTATGGTAGAACCTTCGTGTGAATGAACACTTCCATGTCAAGATCCTAAATAATAATAATAACTCTTTGTCTAAACATAAAATGTTAAGTAAAATCAATAGACCCTATTTAAGGTGGCTCAGAAACATGATCTAAGGGACAGGACTGTAATATCGGAGACACGTCAACATTCGACACCCTCGGGTAAAAAGTTTTCTTGAAACGTCCCATTTCACCCCCACCACCTAGTGGAAATACGGCCGAGGCTCCGAGGCCATGCCAGAACTTAATTTCTTGAGAGCTGCCCGTCTGTGCAACCCCCCCTCCCCCATGTCATTTAATGGTTATGCCGCACGTTATCACTAACAATGATAAAGAAGCATCGCGGAGTCTGTTCTGTTTTGGCCCAGATGCATTGCAAATCAGTGATCAGTGGAGGGGGTTGGGGCAAGGAAAATCTTGTCGGTAGGCCAATTTAAACTTTTGTGCGTAGGCCAACCCCCCCCCCCCCCATCCCAATCTTCCTTTTTTCGGAAGAGTCATTCAGGTCTACACTGCAGGCCATAAATAATTTTCACTTACAGTTAAAACTAGAAGTCATGTCATGAAATGTGCACAAATAGCTTGTTGATATGCGCGTTAATGTACGTGTTATGGCCCAATTAAAGCTATCATATTCTGTACATATGGCCTTTGCACAGGCAATGTTTCAGCCAATGGACCTCCGGGTAACCCGGAGGTCCATTGGCAGAAACATTGCATGTGTTTGCTATGAGTAACCAAGAGAACCTGCCGTGCTTTGGATGCCATTCGATATGGCAATTGCGCGCAATTCCAATGCGCAATTAAGCCTAGATAAGTGCACTATTCGTGACAGGACTTCTAGTTTTAAGTGTAGTTTGTACCTTGTGCCAAGGACATCTATCTAGGTTTTCTGCAATCGAGTGCTGCTGCTAGTGGGGGGGGGGGGGGGGGGGGGGGGGTGGGAGGTGAGCAGAAATGATATTCATTGGTGGAAACCTTTCCCTCACCCTATCGGTGCCATTAATTTGTTCACCAGCCCAATATTCTACATTGGTCATCACTGTGCAATGCCCCCCCCCCCCCCCCCCCCCCCCCCCCCCCCCCCCCCGCCATATCAATTCTCTGGCAATGGAGGGCTGTAGTCGTCCCGGCCTCATACGCCTATGGTTCTTGGGAAAAAAATGACACCACACCACCCATCATAAACGAGCTACATGTATTCCGGGGTTCTGATTAAACAGGTTTTCATGGTTCTGGTATAAGTTCATCTTTCTCTCTTCATCTCAAACGTTTTTGGCTGCCAGAGTCTTATTGTCAAGGGGTTCTGTTTTGAAGCACAATTCGAACTAAACTGTCCATATCAATAGGCTATTAAGAATAACATACGGTTTATACAATAATCGGTAGCTGTTTGATTAAACTTCTGATCATTAATCCTATTGTGGTGACTGTCTTATTAAAAAAGATTATTGCCACTGGTTTTAATTGCTGAACAAACTACTAGAATTATTTATTATAGTAATATGTGCTAACTCTATAAGGATGTTGAGGTGTGACTTCTCTGTACATAGTCGATTAATTGGGAATAATTATCAGCCGTCCGAATTCAATTAACTATTTCTCGAGTTGAAGAAAAAAGCCTGATTCTAAATTTCATCTGTCTGTGTTTTCAAAGTGAGGCTGCTATCCATAATTTGCCAATAGTACACTCTGAGTGGCTGGGATTAGACAAGGGGTAAGAATTGGTTGATTATGACAAAAAACTCATGTTGTGAAGTTTCCACTCACACAGTGTGCTCAGGTTCTGTGAAAAAGCTTACAGCACACTGGAGACATACTTCAGTTTGAACGCCTCAAGAATTTGTTTCAAAGACCTAAATACTAAGTTACATTACTTTAATTTAACCCGGACGGACGAACTGAGCGGAGCGAAAAGCATTCGGATGATGAAATGGCTGACTTCTCATACACAGTGTTGTTTGGAAGTTGTGAAAAAATAATGCCCTTGTATTTAAAAAAACACACTTCCTGGTGTGTTCTTTCATATGATATTGATGAATAAATAGTCAAAATATACGATCACTGTTTTTCTTTCATTCGAATGCGCATATGATATTGATGAATAAATAGTCAGAACATACGATCACTGTTTTTCTTTCATTCGAATGCGCATATGATATTGATGAATAAATAGTCAGAACATACGATCACTGTTTTTCTTTCATTCGAATGCGCATTTCTTTAACCATTTAACTCAGAAATGCATGTCCGATCAGAATATCGATTCACCCCAAACAGCCGACTTTGTGGTGAGAGAACCTCCACCCGTAAAAATTGGCTTTTGACTGATTTCTGACGTTGGGGTAAATAACTTCTGTTTGAAGTAATCTGGATATCACTGATGAACATGGCTGACTTTTTATTTGTTTATTTTTTATAATAATTTTACCAATTAACAGTAATATTTCTATTGATACCCAAACAGGGGGGGGGGGGGGAGGGGTCAATTCAGATACAATTTTTTTTGCCCACCCCCCCACGTGAAAATGAAAGTAGTTTTCATCATTTAATTATTAGTTAACCCTTGGCTGCATTCAATGGTAGGTTAAACAGATAGGTCTGTAATAAGCCCAAACAAGTCCAACTGAAAAAAAACCCTTTTTTTTATGCATCAACTTGATTATTATAGCTCAGGTCGTGAGCTCTCATTGGACCGAGCTCATTCCATTCAAGAGTCTGCAGACATGTTTTTCCGGAAATCATTTTTAAAAAATAATTGAATCTGCCTAGGGATCGGGCAATCATTTTCTGAATTGAAAAAAAAAAATAAGGCTATATATGATTTCAAACGTATCCTCTGAATCCTTCATGACATTCATTGACAGACCTTGAAATACTCTGCTTCTCTTAGCTACCAGGGATTTCTGAGTAAAAGTGTTCAATTTTACAGCCACAAACGCAAGATACCATAGGCTATATTTCCATAAAATTAAAGATGGATGGAGTTACGACTGTAGGCTTAATACTTTTCGTTCTCAGTTTGATGCACTGAGTATTTACACGCACACACCAGGTCTATTCTTGTGCAAGTGTTGATCTGTTCACATCCATTTACATCTCCGCACACTTGTTTCAAATGTTTTACTTTTGTCGATTTGAAAAGGGGGGTTGGGGGGAGGGGGGGTAAATTTGGTTCTTTTAAGTACATGTAGCCTATTGTGTTTTTCTTTGGAGTTATGGTTATGGATTTAACCCTTGTTCTTGAGTTTCCATTTCCTCTGTAAAGTTAACTTTAATGTCACCGAACATTCGATAAATTAGAACTTTTCGGATCCACGCAGCGTCAAATGTCAACATTGTGTCAGTCACGATATTTTTTTATTTTTTATTTCCTATTTCATTTGCATGTGAGACTGCTGCCTATACTGCCTCAGTCTGAGCATTTTTATTCTGCTCACACTTTAGAGGTTGAATAATATAGCTTTTTTAAAAATCTTTTCAAGTTTTTTTTTAAATGCTGACGAGACTCAACCGTCCCACAAACTCGCTCAAAAGCTGATTTCTGAAACCTACAATATGATCAGAAATCTAGTTTACTTGCGATTCCCACGGTGTTTGCAAATGGGCGACAATGGCATCTGTCGGTGGAGGGAAGTGTGTCGGAAACAATATCCATTTGTCTTTTAACTTTAAGTTTTAATTTTCAAGTTTGTTTTATCTCCGGCGGCACTTCAAAAGAGTTACGGAGCCCATTGTTTTATTGGTAATCGAGACTTCCAGTGAAAAAAGTCACTAGTCTTTTTCACCCTTGAACGCGGTATGGACACGGTGATTTATTCATTCATAATTACACCGTGTGACACGGTGTCTGTCGGTGATTTTTTTATAAAACGACCACCGGCGTTGAGTGTTTGAGACGTAATACACTTGGCATGTACTGTAATTACAAAATACACAATACTTCAATACTGGTTTTAGTCGTCTGAAACTCACCGCATGGTTTCCTGTTCTTCCTATGTCAAAAAATTAATATTGCTTTACAAACAATAATAGATAATTACCCTCCACATCATTATTTGTTTGGGTGACAAGTTTAAACATACTCTGAAAAACATTATTGGCACAAGCCACCCCAATAATTGGGGCGAATCGTCTCGGATGTAATTTTGGGACGAAATGTCATGGACGAATCGTCTCGGGACAGAACTTCCCGTAACCAAGTTGAATGGGAGGAATCTGAATGTAGAGGGGTAGCAACTACGTTCAGATCACTGAACTAATATGACTGATGTCTCTTGGCATACACATTAGGTTTCAGTTATTCAGATATAATTTTATTTCTGAAAAAATAATCACCTTCTGGTGTTCCATTAAACATGGTATCCAACTTGGGCAATTTGAGTTTGATAGGTTGTAATTTGGGTGCCTGGAGTTGAGGAGAAGGGGGCTTCACTTTTGGTGATGTGTTGTTAGCTTTCTGTGGAGGAGATGACAGGCTGATATCCGAGTCACTCGTCCCAGAATATCGTCTCTGTTTGCATCCATCGTCCACATAGCCAGAACTTGATAACCTACGATAATCATGCTGTATTCTTTTGCGCTTTGTAGTTTCTTGGCAGATCTTTTCAGTAAAACTATTGGACGGATTTGGCGAAACGCATGTTTTCACTTTCTGCTTATAGTGAGACTCGTTATCTTGCAATCTACTGTCATCCGTTTTTTCAACGTTAGTGTTGCAACTGTTGCTATTTTCCTCCGACACTTCGCGAACATGTGTAACTTGGAAACCTGGAAGATTCCTATAACCAAGTGGGTCACTCTTCAAAGTCATTCCACATTTTAAGTTGTCAGTCCCATCAACATACTTCCCGTTGTTTTTAGACACAGGTCCGGCAATGTGATTCAAATTTTTGTTCGCCTTTTGATTTATAATTTTATTGTTTTCATCCTTTGAAGATTCGGAAACCTCTTCTGCCATTTTGTTTCATTTTCATTGCCCGGATGTGCGTAAATTTTTTGTATCCTAAAAAAGACGTTTTTTGATTAGTTGTTTTCTTTTGGGGTTTCCGTTTCTCTTCCAATTCTACCAATCACACATCACGAAGTTACGTGGCTATGACCTCGAAACTTCTACAGAAACGAGTAGTTGATTGGGTAATACTGAAGGGAATTTCCGAAGATTCTGCTTTGTCAACCAATGAGAAGCATGAACACAAAGGAGTTATTTTCTAGCAATCAACGTGCGTCTTCGCGCAAAAGGTATTGCCATTTGAAAACAGGAAAGTCTTTTTAATGTGTTCATCTTTATTGTAAAAGACAATGGACATGTCGTCAGAAACAGTAATTCCGAATAAGATTCAAAAACGAGATGCTGATGAAGGAAATAAAGAGGCTGATGATAGCCACGATTTTGATGTTGACACACAAAAGGCTCTGGAAGATATTGATGCATGCCAAAATGAAATAGATGCCCTCAATGAAAAAGCCAGTGAAGAAATATTGAAAGTCGAACAGAAGTACAACAAACTCAGAAAACCATATTTCGACAAAAGAAATACAATGATAAAAAATATACCGAACTTTTGGGTCACAACTGTATCCTTAAATAAAAACTGGATTTTTGTCTTGTAATAATATTGTAAAATTGTAAGTTATTTCACTGACACCATGCTCACATTCACAATGAGTCACATGGATTGAATTTGAAATAAGATTGATAGTAAGGTTCACAGTTAAATTGGCCTTTTATTGACTTTTATACCCAAGTAACAATTATTCGACCAGTTTCGAGCTTTTACCAGTTGTGGTGCAGTTCAGAAATAATGTGCTGGTAAAAGTCATGTAATTCATTTCCAACATTGCAACAAAGCAATGCAAAGTAATTTGGATATTTTATATTTCTTCAAAATCAAACATGTGGCTACTAGGGATCTACAAATCGAAATTTTTTTCGAAACAAATCTGGAATCAAATCCTGTCTCTCGTATCGATATCAAATCAAATCTTAATAGACAAGTTATTTGCTTACATGCTGAAAGTGACCGCAAACTCCAATAAATACATATAAATATTCTCCTCAGCACCGCCGCTCAAACGGGTAGGCCTATTATCCAAAGTTTTAGTTTTTGAAGGCTTAATAATAGCTTGTTACTACAGTTAAAACCAGAAGTCCTGTCCTGAAATGCGCTCAAATAGCACGTCGATTTGCACGTTAATCTACGCATTATGACGATGGTAAGGCTATCAAATTCTGCACATACAGGCTGTGCACAAGCAAAGTTTCAGCCAATGGACCTCCGGGTAACCCGGAGGTCCATTGGCAGAAACATTGCTTTTGTTTGCTAAAGGTAACAAGGAGAACCTGCCATGCTTTGGGTGCCATTCGATACGGCAATTGCGTGCAATTCCTACGTGCAATTAAGCCTAGATAAGCGCACAGTTCGTGACAGGACTTCTAGTTTTAACTGTATCATGATTTGTGACGACTGCTTCTGGGCAGTGTGAGCCACACAGACTCACAAAATTTCACCTCCTTGGCAGCAATCAATATTGTACCTTTTGATATTGTGCATGGAAAAGTGGTATATCCAGAGATGAGACAGTGTGGGAGAGGATATGTTTGAAGAAGTGTACTTACTATATTAAATTGTACACTGCTGCTTTTGTTCTTCATTATTATATATGCCGCATTCTATTTGTATTTATAGTATGATAGGGCTGTATGTTGTAGCAGCATCAATACCACAATTGATGTTGCCAAAGAATGTTCGATCATCATGGAATTGCTCCTTATTGGAGGTCAAACCTGTGACCTCCGACATGAGAGGCCAGAACACAAATCCACTTGGTCACCACATCACTCTCACTCCAGTCTGTATGGGTACAAAGTGACTCGGTACGAAATGGTAAAGGAACAAAACCTGTGGTGGGGTGAACTTGTAAAGGAACAAAAAGTATAGTTCGCAGTGTTAACGTGTTACTATCACCACAAAAATGCACAATTAATTAGTTGTATTACACTGGATTTTCTGAACTCTTTCCTAAACGAAGATTATTACTCATTGATAAGTAGGTGCGAAAAATTAACTGCACATCGTGCACGACCTGTGGACATTGTAAAGTCTATACTACTAACCTAACAATTAAACATTGTCAATTACTCCGTTAAATATGAATCACTGTTAGGGTTCGTGGATTTTGTGTTGTTTTGGGTTTGATTTTTATGAAACCTCCGACCAGATGTAGTATTGTGTGTCCCGTGGGAATTTAGAGAATTGCAGGAGGAAAAAATGCATATTTTCCACATCAATTATTCAGCATTTTAGCGACCAAGAATGCCCCCCAGATAGCACCTAAAAATCAAATTTTATTGGGAGGGAGACCCCAAACCCCCCCTCTATATGCATGTGCCTTTGGCTCGTGCCGGCAGATGCCTTCGGCGTCTGAGTTTCACTTTATTTAAACTTACCGGGCCCACAAATTTTCCCCCTAGCGGAAACCTGAGATAGTACCATACAAATATTAAATTTGTGCTTGTTATTCAGCTGTAAGACCAAAGAAAAAAAATGATTTGGTTCGGGTTGCCCGACCGACCCTATTTTAAGCATGTGACTCCAGAAAATTTTATTGGCCTTTCAAAAATTGCGACCTTTATCTTGCACGAACCCGAAAATGATGCTAAATCTGTACAGATTTTACCAAGAGAATTTCTACATTGAAGCAGTACCTGCGCAACTCGCAATTGAATTTGTTGTGTTGCCTGATTTCTGTCTGAACGATGCCAACAATCTTGGGTTTATTAAAAAAGAAATGCCCTCATTCAGGCGAAATGAATAATTTGAAATAATAGCCCATTAGGTAAGCTCAGCAAATCACCACAGAATCACATCTGATGTACGGTCCTGATTCAGGACTGCTAAACAATTAGAAGGCAGGAGTAATGGCACTTTCATTTGAGAATTTTTAGCCTACAGTTAAAACTAGAAGTCCTGTCATGAAATGCGCACAAATAGCATGTTAATGTGCGCGTTATGGCCCAAGTAAAGCTATCAAATTCTGTACATATGGCCTGTGCACAAGCAATGTTTCAGCCAATGGACCTCCGGGTAACCCGGAGGTCCATTGGCAGAAACATTGCATGTGTTTGCTATGAGTAACCAGGAGAACCTGCCGTGCTTTGGATGCCATTCGATATGGCAATTGCGTGCAATTCTAACGCGCAATTAAGCCTAGATAAGCGCACTATTCGTGACAGGACTTCTAGTTTTAACTGTACTATCAATCGCAGCCGTTCTTATGAAGGAACTATGGGAGAGGCAAGCGTGGTTGGAAACAAACAGCGTTCTCCACGGAATACTGAACTGTCAGTGTATCGAAAGTGTTGAGCGAATTAGGAATCCGTAAAGATCAGCTATTTATGAAGAAAGTTTCAGTTTCTAGAGATGGTGTTCTGTGAAAGAAATTATGCATTTGAGTGAAAGCTGAACAATAAATTAATTATTCACTGAGAATTTTGAAAATCAGATCAACAGAAAGCCCCCCCCCCCCCCCCCCCCAAACACACACATACACTCCCTTCCCTCTGCAGAACCCTCAAGCCATCATGCATACGTATCCCTACATAGAGGGAAGCATGGGTAGCAACCTGCCAATTCCTCCGACACTACAACCTTCCTCCCCACCGCTAGCTTTGTTTTTTTTAAGTGAAAGGTAAAAAAAAGTATTCTCAAATTTTGTGGGTGGCCAATGTCGTCTTCGATCAATAAGGGCTAAACAGGGTTAACATTATTAGTTATAAAGTAACGTTTAATCAAAAATGTTGATGCGTAATTATTTTATCCATCATGTGTGCCCCCCCCCCCCCCCCCCCCCCCACCCCCCACCCCTGCGTTTCTGTAACTGCATGGTTTGGTGAGTATGCTGTGTTGTTAACAATTTATGATTGATAAAGGTAGGCCTGCCCTTCACAATACTTTTTCTGGGACCATTCCTACTCTTCCACGTGTCATATATTTTGGCCTATAATTCACAGTACAGAGTTTTTAAATTTCCTTCCAATAGTATTATACTAGCAATAGCATGTTATTAAACAACCCTTGTCATACATGTATTTTATTTTATTTATTTTCTCTTAGAAAGCAGGCCTTCCCAAATTTAAATTTAAGGTAACCCATTTAACGGGTAACCTTAAATTTTTTTAGGTAACCCATTTCATATAAGGTAACCCTTTTCATCGACATACTAATAATGCCAACCAAATAAAGATTAACTACATAATTTTATGATAAATGTAACATGAAGGAAGCCTAGGTTATCGGATAAGAAGATACACTTCAACATATATAACAAATTGGACAGTTTTGTATTTAACCCTTTAGCTAACTTAATGTCCCAAATGGGCCAGCCGGGCCAGCGCAATATACAGAAATTGCCGTTCAGTTTTTTTATATATTTTCATTTTTTGCTTCTAAAACATAGGTTATGACCCCGCATTGGAACGAGTGCATTGCGGGGTCATAACCTGTGTTTTGGAAGCAAAAACATTGTCTGTCCACATTAGCTTTATGGATATAATGGACGCCATCTATGTATTGTTTTACGCTTGTCAATGAAACACCGCTTATATTGCGTAACGCTGCTTCCTTTTGAATCTCCTTCCATTTTTGGCTTCACACCAAGTGCTTTAAATTAAAAAGTTTTCCACCCAGCATTGGAACGAGCGCATTGCGGGGTCATAACCTGTGTATTGGAAGCAAAAACATTGTCTGTCCACATTAGCTTTATGGATATAATTGACGCCATCTATGTATTGTTTTACGCTTGTCAATGAAACGCCGCATATATTGCGTAACGCTGCCTTCTTTTGAATCTCCTTCCATTTTTGGCCACACACCAAGTTCTTTAAAGGGTTTTCTATCATCATCGATCTCAAAACTAAAATCAGTTGAATTTGGCCACTTTTTGAATGTCTTCACGCCCACAGACTCAGTCGTTTGTTTCACTTTTAATTTACTTAACATGGTTTGTATGTAAGTATTTTATGCAACAAAAAATTGTGTGTTTTACACTTTTACTGTCCTTCATTCAATAGAATGCTGAAACGCGGAGCGCTACTCTCACTATTTCGAAAGTACACATGTAACAGTGTTTGTTCTGGTTAATTAACATAATATTCATGCGATTTTTGTGTCACTTTTCCGATAATATTTATAGAAATAGTAAAATATTTAAAGTGTTTTTTGCAAGGGAAACTATACTTATATTCTTTTATTTAGAAAATGCTAAAACATTAGTTTGACATTGGAATTTGTTGCGAAAATGAAAGGTCAACATCGAGCATGGTGTTGAAGACGATTGCGCACGATCGCTGCGCAGTTATTTTTAACATCCGCAAGGCAAACACCGAATCATTGGTCTATAAATAAATTTAGCTCAGTGCATAGAATCAACTATGACCGAATGAATTCGGAATTTCCGATGACGAAATAAAATCTCAATGATCTGAGCATGATTTTTCAGGATCACTTTTGTTTGTTTGGTTTACATGTTTTAATTTGGGCGAACGGCAAAATGGCTAGCCTTAAAAAAATTTAGGTAACCTTTGGGGCGAACCGAAACGACCGTTCGCCCCAATTCGTGAATGCCTGGAAAGATAGCGATGAAACCTTTCCAACAATCGTTGTCTATGTTTAATGGAGTGTTCAAAAAAGCAAAGGCAACTGAAAATTGTCTACATGCTCATGCTAGAAATCAATTAAAAAACAGTTTTTCATTTTCTGTCCACGGGCAACTTTTTGGGTGAATTGATGTTCTGACACGGTACATTTGATAGGTTAATATGTCGTGGGGAAGCATTTCCAAATGACTGAGAACAATGAAAAGCATATAACAACTATTTATTCATGAAAAATGTCTAAAAGAACGTATTAGAAAACTTAGTTTTTCGTGAAGTCATAAATATTGCGGACAACTTGCTCGTCCATATGACACGCTGATTGAGAAGTTGCTATACACTCTCTTAGCTTCATACCACAGGTAACTCGACCGATCGTTCATGTGAATTCAACATTCTCAAACACCGTGAATGACAACTTTTGAATGTGGATATCCTGTACCTGTCTGAAAATCCATCCATGGTAAATGGCGAATGTTTTTGGTACAGAAACACCAACAAAGTGAAATTTCCACGCATACTGGATTGTGTTATGTGAAAGGAACATTCTCAACTTCAAGTGAGCTTCGAACCAATATAAAAAGCCCAATCCACTGAACCATACTGTGTGTTCCTTGTGCTTGCTTTGTCACAGAAACTGAGTATATCATTTGGGTGGATATTCCACCCCTGGGGGGATTTCTCATATATGTATTGGGTATGTCCAGCCAAATTATTCATCTGAGAGTGTAAAAAAAACCCTACCTACCGACTAGTGCTCAAACGACTATGGAATTTCAAAGTTGACTAGTCGACATCCCAAAATCGAGTCGACATCGATTAATCGGCAAGCCAAACTAACTTCAGAATCCGCGCTTGTAACCGGCAACAACACCGCGTTAGACGAGAAAAAGACTCTTTTTTCTTAGTTCCTAACAGGCTGCCCCCTGCTTCGTTACAAGGACGAACTATGAGCTATGCGGCATGGTAAAACCAACGTGTCAAACACATAAACCTCCCTATTTTAGTGTAGGGCTGTTCGGTCCACAGAATAAGTAGTTGGTACTCTGCGTCGTCAAAGTCGGTTCCGGTGTCCCCAGTTTTTCGCCCCCCCTCCCCCCCCCCCCCCCCCCCCCCCCCCCCCCCCATGTCCTGATGAAATGTCCCCCTGGGGGAAAAAAAACTAGATTTTACAGTGTTTTTGCCCCGGGGGGGAGAATAAACTAGTTTTTTTTTTATCCCCCACCCTGATTTTTTTTTCATTTTTTATGTCATACTGTTTGCTAATATGGCGAGAAAAACAAAAGATTTCTGTTTTTTTCTCCAATTTTGACAATGGTCATAGGGGGTAAATGTAGAACAGATAGTTAATGATGAGATTTATGGAGATGACAATAGATTATGACTCGGCCAAGCCAGTAGTCTGTTGCTTTAAGGAGGATTATTGAATGCCAGTTAGTGTGAGGATTAACACATCCTAATTAGAATAACAATTATAACATTAGGGTTTAACCTGCACCTAATCCATCCAGAAACCAGTTTCTTTAATTTCTCAACTTCCTTCTTGTTTTTCCAACAATTTTCACAAAACATCAGCCAGTGTTATAAATAATGCTAACTGCAAGAAATATTTCAGTTCAATATTTAAAGGTCTCAATGTTCACTTTTAATCCACTCTGCTCCTAATATGGCGAGAAAAACAAAAGATTTCTGTTTTTCTCTCCAATTTTGACAATGGTCCAAGAGGGTAAATACAGAACAGATAGTTAATGATGAGATTTATGGAGATGACAGGCAGCAGGCTTGTTATATATTGCCCATATTTAGTGTCTTTGGTGAATATAAGACTTTAATAAATATTTCTAGTTTTTTTTTCCCTCCTCCCCCCCCCCCCCCCCCCAACCTGTCATATACAAAATAGTCTCTGTTCCTCAGGGAATTCCTTGTCGCTGAGAACCCTGCTCCTCAAGCATAGTTATGACTGCTCAGAAATAAATACATCATGTTTTGAATTCCTGAAAACCCTGTTGTGTAACTTTAGACAGTGCTGAATTGGGGGCTGAGGTTTGAAAGAATCGTGCATTTCTTGCAGTGATGTGACATGGAAAAATTGCCCCCACCTGATGTTGGCCTTTCAACATCAGGATGAGAAAACAAATATCAAGCAGAGGGGTTTACCGCCATATGAGCAAATCATGTGGCACAAAAATTTTCTTTTTGGAGGTGGGGGAAGATTTTTGGTGGCCTATTGAAATTTCACACATCCCCCCGCCCCCACTCCACCAACCAAAGGTCAACCATGTCGAGATTAAAAAAAAACTGTCAAAGATAGGTTTTCGCGCCAAATTAGCAAATAATACAAATAATACAACATTGAAAACATTTCTTTACTGAAATGGTTCGGGTGGGGAGATTTCTGTGGCCTATGAAAATTGCCCCCTGTCTGACATTGACAGTTTAAAAAATTTGAAATTTTTTTTTCTTGGTCAACGAAAGGTTTTCTCGCCATATTAGCAAATAATATGGCACAAAAAATTGAAAACTAGTTTTTTTTCTCCCCGCAGAGGGAGGGGGAAATCTGTTACACTGGTACATCTGGGTTACCACATAAACAAAAGAGGAAAAAAATGAACGTCGAGGGCAGTTGTATTACGAGAAACATTCAACGATTTATATTTTGATGTTGGCGCATCAGCACTGGAAGAGTCAAACCAAGACATTTGAGTGGGAGTCAGGGAGTGTGACACAACACATGCTGCAGACAAACTGTCTAAAAAGTTTTTTGAAGTTTATCAAGTTTCTGGTCGGTTGTTACATTGTCGCATCCACTATCTGAAGCCAGCGATCGGCAGCACATTTTTTTTCAAGCATTTTGTAACCCTATTTCCCCGGAAATGTGAATTCATTGATCTTTCTACTGAGATTTTGTTGGCTATCGAGTCCTCCTACTGTGTTTCGACTGGTTTACGACAAAAACCACAGTCAACTATAGGCGAAAAAACCATCAGTGTTGACTAGTCAGCTGATGGTTTGAGCAGAGACCAGCCTAGAGGCTAAATTTAGGGAGAAGTCACTTCTCTCTCCCAAGGTTTTTAAGGAGAAGTGAGGTGAAAATAGGGAGAAGTGAGCAAAAAATATTATTTCTCAAAAAGCTATGTCAAGTAAAGGGTTAAATTCAGTTTATCAAATTACTTTTGACAACCAAATATTCTCAAGAACCTGTGTTAGGTAAAGGGTTAAATTCAGTTTATCAAATTTACTTTTGCCAACCAAATGTTATTTCTCAAAAAAGCTGCTTTAGGTAAAGGGTTAAATTCCATTTAGCAAATTATTTTTTTGTCAACCAAATATTATTCGATCGTTCATGTGAATTCAACATTCTCAAACACCGTGAATGACAACTTTTGAATGTGGATATCCTGTAACCTGTCTGAAATCCATCCATGGTAAATGGCGAATGTTTTGGTACAGAAACACCAACAAAGTGAAATTTCCACGCATACTGGATTGTGTTATGTGAAAGGAACATTCTCAACTTCAAGTGAGCTTCGAACCAATATAAAAAGCCCAATCCACTGAACCATACTGTGTGTTCCTTGTGCTTGCTTTGTCACAGAAACTGAGTATATCATTTGGGTGGATATTCCACCCCTGGGGGGGATTTCTCATATATGTATTGGGTATGTCCAGCCAAATTATTCATCTGAGAGTGTAAAAAAAACCCTACCTACCGACTAGTGCTCAAACGACTATGGAATTTCAAAGTTGACTAGTCGACATCCCAAAATCGAGTCGACATCGATTAATCGGCAAGCCAAACTAACTTCAGAATCCGCGCTTGTAACCGGGCAACAACACCGCGTTAGACGAGAAAAAGACTCTTTTTTCTTAGTTCCTAACAGGCTGCCCCCTGCTTCGTTACAAGGACGAACTATGAGCTATGCGGCGTGGTAAAACCAACGTGTCAAACACATAAACCTCCCTATTTTAGTGTAGGGCTGTTCGGTCCACAGAATAAGTAGTTGGTACTCTGCGTCGTCAAAGTCGGTTCCGGTGTCCCAGTTTTTTCGCCCCCCCCCCCCCTCTTCCCTGATGAAATGTCCCCCCTGGGGAAAAAAAAAACTAGATTTTACAGTGTTTTTGCCCCGGGGGGAGAATATAAACTAGTTTTTTTTTTATCCCCCACCCTGATTTTTTTTTTCATTTTTTATGTCATACTGTTTGCTAATATGGCGAGAAAAACAAAAGATTTCTGTTTTTTTCTCCAATTTTGACAATGGTCATAGGGGGTAAATGTAGAACAGATAGTTAATGATGAGATTTATGGAGATGACAATAGATTATGACTCGGCCAAGCCAGTAGTCTGTTGCTTTAAGGAGGATTATTGAATGCCAGTTAGTGTGAGGATTAACACATCCTAATTAGAATAACAATTATAACATTAGGTTTAACCTGCACCTAATCCATCCAGAACACAGTTTCTTTAATTTCTCAACTTCCTTCTTGTTTTTCCAACAATTTTCACAAAACATCAGCCAGTGTTATAAATAATGCTAACTGCAAGAAATATTTCAGTTCAATTATTTAAAGGTCTCAATGTTCACTTTTAATCCACTCTGCTCCTAATATGGCGAGAAAAAACAAAAGATTTCTGTTTTTCTCTCCAATTTTGACAATGGTCCAAGAGGGTAAATACAGAACAGATAGTTAATGATGAGATTTATGGAGATGACAGGCAGCAGGCTTGTTAGATATTGCCCATATTTAGTGTCTTTGGTGAATATAAGACTTTAATAAATATTTCTAGTTTTTTTTCCCTCCTCCTCCCCCCCCCCCCCCAACCTGTCATATACAAAATAGTCTCTGTTCCTCAGGGAATTCCTTGTCGCTGAGAACCCTGCTCCTCAAGCATAGTTATGACTGCTCAGAAATAAATACATCATGTTTTGAATTCCTGAAACCCTGTTGTGTAACTTTAGACAGTGCTGAATTGGGGGCTGAGGTTTGAAAGAATCGTGCATTTCTTGCAGTGATGTGACATGGAAAAATTGCCCCCACCTGATGTTGGCCTTTCAACATCAGGATGAGAAAACAAATATCAAGCAGAGGGTTTACGCCATATGAGCAAATCATGTGGCACAAAAATTTTCTTTTTGGAGGTGGGGGAAGATTTTTGGTGGCCTATTGAAATTTCACACATCCCCCCGCCCCCACTCCACCAACCAAAGGTCAACCATGTCGAGATTAAAAAAAAACTGTCAAAGATAGGTTTTCCGCGCCAAATTAGCAAATAATACAATAATACAACATTGAAAACATTTCTTTACTGAAATGGTTCGGGTGGGGAGATTTCTGTGGCCTATGAAAATTGCCCCCTGTCTGACATTGACAGTTTAAAAAATTTGAAATTTTTTTTTCTTGGTCAACGAAAGGTTTTCTCGCCATATTAGCAAATAATATGGCACAAAAAATTGAAAACTAGTTTTTTTCTCCCCGCAGAGGGAGGGGAAATCTGTTACACTGGTACATCTGGGTTACCACATAAACAAAAGAGGAAAAAAATGAACGTCGAGGGCAGGTTGTATTACGAGAAACATTCAACGATTTATATTTTGATGTTGGCGCATCAGCACTGGAAGAGTCAAACCAAGACATTTGAGTGGGAGTCAGGGAGTGTGACACAACACATGCTGCAGACAAACCGTCTAAAAAGTTTTTTGAAGTTTATCAAGTTTCTGGTCGGTTGTTACATTGTCGCATCCACTATCTGAAGCCAGCGATCGGCAGCACATTTTTTTTCAAGCATTTTGTAACCCTATTTCCCCGGAAATGTGAATTCATGATCTTTCTACTGAGATTTTGTTGGCTATCGAGTCCTCCTACTGTGTTTTCGACTGGTTTACGACAAAAACCACAGTCAACTATAGGCGAAAAAACCATCAGTGTTGACTAGTCAGCTGATGGTTTGAGCAGAGACCAGCCTAGAGGCTAAATTTAGGGAGAAGTCACTTCTCCCCTCCCAAGGTTTTAAGGAGAAGTGAGGTGAAAATAGGAGAAGTGAGCAAAAAATATTATTTCTCAAAAAGCTATGTCAAGTAAAGGGTTAAATTCAGTTTATCAAATTACTTTTGACAACCAAATATTCTCAAGAACCTGTGTTAGGTAAAGGGTTAAATTCAGTTTATCAAATTACTTTTGCCAACCAAATGTTATTTCTCAAAAAAGCTGCCTTTAGGTAAAGGGTTAAATTCCATTTAGCAAATTATTTTTTTTGTCAACCAAATATTATTCTCAAAAAACTGTGTTAGGTAAAGGGTTAAATTCAATTTAGCAATTATATTTGCCAACCAATTTTTCTCAAAAACCTGTGTTAGGTAAAGGGTTACATTCAGTTTAGCAAATTGTTTTTGCTAACCAAATATTATTTCACAAAAAGCTGTTTAGGTTAGGATTCAATTCAGTTTAAAAGCTATTAGTGGGGGGTTAAATTCAGTTTAGTGGATTATTTTTGCCAACCTAATATCATTTCAATTCAGTTTAGAGAATCATTTCTTCCAGGCAAATGTTCTTTTATCAAGGAAGATAATAGAATTTGTCGGTTTGCTTTTTACACCATTTATTTCTGTAACTTACTCCTTTTTGGTAATTTAGTGGGACCCTTATTGTGACCGCCACAAATGGAACACACCCATCAATAATTTTTAAAAATCACATGCTTCAAATTCACAAGTGCAAACTAAAAACTAAACATTTTATCATTACCAAAAATGTTGTTTTTAAATAAATACCCTGTATAGCGAAGTTTGATGGTGGAAATCTCTTTTGAAATGAAACATTAAAAAAGAACTTGAGCATTTTTCGACTTGTCATCTAACTTCACGCTAGTGAAAACTTGAATTGTCATGACGAAATCGACCGTGGTTGGTATTATTTTGGGGTTTTATAGGAAGTAAAATCAATATATTTAGTAATTCTCTAACCTGCCCAATTATTTGCTTTCACTGCACTTATTTTTTTCTATTTTCTCCAAGCGAAGTTAGCCACGGAATTGCCGAAAATAACTTTTCTCAGCGACTTTTCAAAACTGTAAGGCGACTTCAACTTTGCCCAGAGAAAGAAATTGGGTGAAGCAGGACTCGTTTTTCGTCCGATTTTCTGGGAATCCAATTGGATTCCTGTAAATTATCTTGACGGGAATCCACCAGAATCCAGTGTGGCGACCAAGGGTCGCCGGTACGACAGGCCGACCCTTCCAGGGTCCAAAAAAATGCATTTCCTTGCATCTGAGTGAGCACCTCAACGGGCGTATTTCATCTAAAATTTCGGACACCAAAAATTTTTTAGACATTCGAAATATCAAAAAATGAAACAAAATACCCAATGCCATGTACGTACAGGTTGAAAAATGTTCAGGGTGCACAGCTTGCATCAAAAATGGGAAAGTGCTCAAAACGATGCAGTGTGAGAGTATATTTTATTATCGAGCAATAAATTTCACAGCATTCCCAGTTGAACAATAAAAAAGTCCAAACGTACCTGACTACCGTCTGTTTGTTGTTATTATTTTTAATTTCTCCCAATTTTCCACTCCCAAGAATTCAAAAGAACACGCTGGATCCTTGTGTGGCCTACACTTGTCTTCCAAGGGTTACAAGACGATTTACCCACACAGACGACTCTCTCCGAGTTCTTGTGGCCAATTCGTCAATTAAAGTCAAAATGACTCTTTGATTGGGGTGTTTGTGGGGGGGGGGGGCACTGTGGGAGGGGGCATGCGTCTGGTTGGCAGATTCCAAAAATGCAATCCTTGCTCTGTAATCTTTGAGCTCAGTCAGTACTTGGTGACAATATTTATATGATTAATGCCCCAAGCTGCCCACAGCACTGATCCACGGGGAGGGGGGGGGGGGGGGGGTGGCACCTTGCTGACTATGCTCACACATTACAGAGCAAGGAGATATGTTAGTATGCAGGATGGTGGGTCCATTCCTTTTTTTCTGAAATAAACTTTAAAAATCATGAAAAAAATGAAGACCAATATTGTCAGTGTTAGCAGAAGATAGTTTTAATGATGCCTTTCAATCATTGCTGGCGTAAGAGTTTGTTTTAATACAATAAAATACTCAATGAATTACTGAAAATCAACTTGAAGTCAAGCTGAGCTAATCTCATCGCTCTCCGTCCATCGTCAGTCAACACCATGTTTTGGTCTTCTCCAAAGCCACTGGACCAATTCAAGTGAAAGTTTGTGTGAGTGATGGTCCCAAAGGGGCATTTCATTTTTGTTCAACTCAGCATGCCCAGCCCCATAGGGAGGGAGTAGGGGAAAATGCTCCAAAATATTTTTGAAATCTTCTTCTCAAGAACCAGTGTGTACAATGACGTGATATTTGCTATGGAGCTTCCATATGAGGTTTAGAATCAAGTTTGTTCAAACGAAGTTCGTGATGTAATATTTGGCTTTGTAATAGGAGGGGTAAGATTTTTGGCCCCGCCCAAAATTTCTATTTTCTGAATCGATGGTCCGGTATGAACCAAATTTGGTTTGTGGTAGTATTGGGTCATAAGTACTTGACCCATGCAAAAAAAAAATCCTGCATCCCCATGGGAACCCTGGGAGCTAAAAATAGAAATATTTTCAAACGCCCATATTTCTCAAACCCCACGGAACAGAGAGCTTTTATTTGGTATGAAGTATCCTTATGACCAGTAGAATTGAATGGTAAAAAAAAAAATGCCATCGGTTATGTTAGGGTGTTCTGTAATGGGCATCAAAAAAATGCTGAGTCAGCATATTTGCAAAAATTTAAAAAAATCTTTTCTCCAGAACCAATCATCAGAATCTTTTGATATTTGGTATACAGCATTCATAGGGGGGTGAGATAAAAGTTTGTTGAAATAAAGCTCATTGGTTCATATTTGGGCTCTCTACAGGAGCCCGAAGTTTTAACATAGGGTAATATGGGGATATTCTTTAAAAATCTTCTTCTTCAGAACCAACAGTCAGAATCTTTTAATATTTGGTATACATCATTGTTATGAGGGTCAGATTCTAGATTGTTCAAACCAAGTCCCTAGGTTATTATTTGGGCTTCCTACGGAAGCCCAAATTTTATCTTTGTTCAGTATGGAGGGTAATTTAAAAAAATCATCTTCTTCAGATCCATCAGTCAGAATGCTTTGATATTTGGTATGCAACATCTCTATGGGAGTCAGATTCAAGTTTGTTCAAATCAGATCCCTAGGTATATATTTGGGCTCACTATGGTAGCCCAAATTTTTACTTAGTGCAATATGAGGAAATTTCTTTAAAAATCTTCTTCAGATCCACCAGTCGGAATGCTTTTATATTTGGTATACAACAGGGGGGGGGGGGGGGGGGGGGGTCAGATTCCAGGTTCAATTCGAGTGCCTAGGTTAATATTTGGGCTCCATATGGGAACATGAAATTTAACTTAGTACAATATGAGAGAATTTCTTCAAAAATCTTCTTCAGATTCACTTGTCAGAATGCTTTCACATTTGGTATACAACATCTCTGGGGGGGGGGGGGCAGGGCAGATTCAAGTTTGTTCAAATCGGTTCCATAGGTTAATATTTGGGCTCGCTATGGTAGCCCAAATTTGAACTTAATGCAATTCAAAGAAATTTCTTTACAATTTCTCTTCTTCAGATCCAACAGTCAGAATGCTTTCATATTCAGTACACAACATCTCTAGGGAAGTCAGATTTAACTCTGTTCAAATCAAGAGTCTGGGTTAATATTTGGGCTCTCTATGGGAGCCAGAATTGGCCATTTTGCCGAAGAATTAAAAATTTTGTATTCAGTATCCTGTAGAGGTACTAAGATTAATCCACATAGGTTGTATCAAGGGGCTTCATAGGGGAGCTCTACATTTTACTTATGATCAACTGAAGAAAAGGCATGATGCCCAGATTATTTTTGTCACCCCTGAGGGACGCAAGGATTGACAGTGTAGCCTATGGAGATGGCTTGCTTAATGTAGACTCATTCTTGGACTCTGTTTAAATTGTGTTCTGTACAAGATGAGCACTTCAGGCCCCATGGGGCCTCTTTTTTATGTTCATTTTATTCCATAATTTATGCTCAAATTGACAATTATGGTGGTGAGGTCCTTACAGTAGACATGTAAAAGGCATCATCATTGACTGAATCAGGTATTTCCTGGCAGATCGAACACAGGTCTGGGGACACTCACGCGAAGACTGGACACAGGCCGGCATGTCGTTAATGTACACAGGGAATAGTAGGGGGCCCAGGACTGCTCCAGACATCACGCAGCATCTTGGTAATGTTGCTCCATTGGAGCAACATTACCAAGATACAGCGTGACACCAGGAGTTCCCTGTGGAACAGTCCTAGCCCCCCTATTATTCTCCATGTGCACCAATGACATGTCAGTCTGTTTCCAGTCGCCTGCTTACTTGTTTGCGGACACCATTGCTCAACTGAAAAAGTAAATTCTTGGACTAGTCTACACTTTAGACTTTCTAATTATAACAAAATAACTCTGGAGTGATTTAATATTAGGTATGGCTTCTTCACAGTTTTAATGGAAGATTTTTCAAGTGATTTTTTTCTGCTCATTTGATACCTTAACTTATGGCATTCCCCGTGTCACATGACTTAAAAGTAAGCGCAGGATAAAAGTCATTGCTTAACTGGTGCTAAATTATTTTTGGTCATCCAAATTTGTCCACGTCTCTTTGCCTTGTTACAATTTATGGGAGAGTGCCCAGTGGCACTCTCCCATAAATTGTAACAAGGCAAATCCTCACAGACTAAATATTTTCAATTTAAAAATTATATGGTGCACATCTATAGAATATGAAGGCACTAAGTTGCAGCACCTGCACTTCAGAATAAAGCCCAAATATGGGCTTCCAGCACTCTACCAGTTAACCTTGAAACTGAAAATTGCAACGTAAAGTAAAACTTTAACTTTAAAGTCTGAACGAAATTAACACAAAAGAAAGTCTTGTTCATCTTAACCACTTTAAAGTTCTGAGTCGTTATGATTTTAATTATTGTAGGTTTTGCTACAAAATTATGACATGTCATAATGTCTTACTATGCTTCAAGCATAATTGGCAGATGGCCTTTATAATTTTCGACCCAGATTCATATTTGGTGAAAATGAAACTTTCTTTGACTTTGTTTGGCAACAATTCAAAAGAAGCAGCTGAAATTGTCTTTCCCTTTTTCTCATTATCCTCACTTGATGTCATTTTGAGTGTGAAGTGAAATGCCGGTGCTAAACAATAACAATAACAATGCCGTACTGGTAGTCATAACAACAGTGAACCAGAGTTTCTACAGACAGCAGATAAAAAAGTGGCCCCACCAACTCGCCCTTGTTGAAATTAAGTTTACACTTTAAATTTCGATGTTAACTTCATCATCTAATCACATCAAAACCTGGTTACTTTATCACCGAGGCATTCGGTACTACTTTGCTCGTTTCAGACTTTTATGGCAATTTCAAAAAAAAGTTGCTCTGGCGCCTGGTCATTTCGCCATGTGGTGTGTTTTTTTTTTTACTATAAACGGGACGAAATGACTTGAGAAACATGGCCGAATTTCTATTGCGCAGGAATGGTGCATTTTTAAAAGTCTACCAGTTCTACTCCACTTCCAGTTCAGTTGTGTTCAACCAAATATGTCACAATTCTGTAAACAATACATTCAAACTTACTAACTGGTATTGTCATTGAGATCGAGTTTTCAGTTTGCGAATGCAACTTAGGTCAAAAAGGTAAAAATAAAACTCAAAAATATAAGATTTATACATTGGGATACACGGGAATCCATTTGGATTCCCGTCGAAAATCGAGCCCTGTGAAGACCTGGTGTTAAGGGCGAAGATATTGCCTACTTCGTCTTGTAGGCTGGTCCCTGTGTTTGAGCACTACTACCGACCCGATTTTTTTTGGTCATGTAGCCCAAACCACAACATTAATTTTTTTTTGCCTAAGTGTAGTTAGAAACATGTTGTCATAGTTTATGGAAATTGAAATGCACTGTAGACTGATGTATGATGGGGCCACTGCCAAATCAATTCTGAACCTATTCACCGCTGCAGGTTCTTATATGCAATATTGCCAACAAAAATAACTTTTTCTTTGCGTAGCAAAATGCTACGCATTTCCAAAAAATGAATAGCATTTTGTGAAAATTACATAGCTATTTTTGTACACCAGAGTTATGTTATGCTGTTTTATATTGAATTCTTCTAAGTAGATAGAATAGTTTCATCTATTTCTGGGCATTTCCAAATGATCGGCAACACATGAAACATTTACTATGTTTTTTTAACTGAACTGCCTTTAAGGGTTGCATGGACTTGTATACTGTTATAAATGGCGTTTTGGTTGTTCAATAGAGTTCTCAAAATGGAAGTTGGGATTTTTAATTTGATGGGCTTGTAGTTATTATTAATGGACATTTTATGCAAAATGTTGTAAAAACAGGAAGTATTTAAACCAACAGAACTCATTTTACATATGAAGTTGCTAATGATGCTTGATGGAGAGTTAATCTGAGTTATGCCTGTAATGTTCTACAATCAGAAGTAAAGCACCAGTGAACTAGTTTTCAAATTTGTTTGCAAATTTTCATTTACATTTTGCGATACAAGATAATCAACTGCAGCCTAATAGGCTGCAGTTGATTATCTTGTATCGCAAAATGCTATACATAATTTAACATTGTGTAGTTTTTTGCAAGTTTTGCATAGCAAAAAGCGACGCTACACCGCTTATTTTGAGCCCTGATTGCAAATAGAAGAGGCACAACTCTATATTTCTAGCGATTGCATATTTCTGCTTCGCTGATATTTTTATCGTCGGAAATCATCGCATGTTGCCAACAGAAGGGGCATAACTGTACATTTCCCTCCAAACCCTCGCCCAGCTCAGGCCTATGGCCTTCGGGATATGCCAGTGGCATATCGTGTTTGGATTTTTGGTTAACCAATAGGTAAATGAAACGAATTTACTTAACCTTCAGAATAGGTTAATGAACAACTAAATGGGTAATCTATTTATAGGTTTACCAAAATATGGAATTTGTCAAGGTTGAATCACGAATTGACAGACTATGTAAAACCGTACTTGGCAAAGGGTTAAAATAAATGCGTACTCTCATCGAGCCAAGAACGAGTCATTTCAATGTACTGGACAAAGGGTTAAAATGTATACCTACTCCCGCTAAACCTTTCACTGGCCATTTAGCCAATTTGGTCGCACCTGTGAGCACGCCTAACCTCCATAACGGATACAGAGACCCCTGATGGGAATTTGCTAACGCAATATTACACTCGCATTGTAGCAGTAATATTCTGATGATACCGCACGTACAACAATTTGCTTAAGCATTAAACCTCCCTTCTTAGCACAAAACGCACTGTAGGGAGGAGCGGTATGTTTAACCCCAGAACGTCCACCCAACCTGTGGGGAACAAGTTACATTGTACTTCATTCATAACAATACCAATGAATTTTACACTACAGCGGTTAAATATACTACACTCATGACCCTCTAATAGTGCACAAACTTGTATTTTGTAGAACAGCACTTAATAACATGTAAAATGGATAATACCAAACCATGTGCTGTTGTTTCCGAACGAGTCATTCAGAAAATGACGAACAAACATTATCGGCCAAAAATCACATTATATGGTATTCTGTTACTTACAATGATTAAAACAACAGGAGCTTATAAACATTGCAGACGTGTTCTCTGAATTTGTGGTTGAATACTTGTATGCACCTGTCCAAGCAGGCGGCCTAATCCTGTACTGAGCACACTTATTATAAGCTTTCACTCCAAGGCCAAGTACAGGGAGACTTCAGTCAGTTTCATATGTGCTCACTTTCATAAGCTTCCATGGCTGCTCTGGGCTACTTTGTGGTTGACTGCCCTCCCTTATTTAGGCTTTTCCCTCTGGAAAAGACTATTGTTTTTCTACAGATTATTATTTTTTTTTTGGGGGGGGGGGGGGTTCCACCAATTTTTGTCCGTACGATTCAGAAGCCATTTTCGAACCGATTTTCACACAATTTGGCACATGCATAGAGGGGCAAAAAATCTAAAAATGTACCCAAGCGGAATTTTCGATTTAACCCTTATTTCGCCAGAATTGGCAAAAAACTGCCAAAATTGGGGTTTATCGGCACTTTCTCGAAACACGTCTTATAGATTTTTTTTAAAACATTCTTCATTGCTAGACCTGCCCATGACATGACCTTTGATACACACGACATATTAGGCGATGCATATGGTAACCCTCCACAGGCTGCCAGACATCAAAATTGTGATGAAATGGGCCGATTTCAGACCCCCACAGCACCCAAACGATACCCGAGAGGTAAACATAACTTCCTTTATTGGAAGTGGAATTCACAGAGGATCATTTTTGTAAGTAATAAGGGTGTTCAAAAAACCAAGCGTTAACCCGTTTTGGGCTGGTTAAACAGCAATACCCCCATAAAGCTAAAAAATTCATGTTTTTCATGGATTTCTCTAAATGAGTCTTGTAGATTTTCAAGAAAAATTTGTCACTCCCAGGCCTTGGGGTGACAATAAAAGTTACATGGGCAAAATACTGCGGTGAACATTTGTTAACCCTCCATGGGGTGCTAAAAGTCAAAATTGTAATAAAAAGGGCTGCTTTTGGATGCCAACAGCACCCAATGGGTACGCCACAAAGAAAAGTACCTTCCTTTATCGAGCGCACAATCTATACGCAAACATTTTTATAAGTAGTAAGGGTATTCAAAAGTCGAAGTCTTAACCCATTTTGGACAGGCTAAAGAGGGAGACCCCTTGAAATCTTAAAATTCCCATTTTCTGTGGATTTCTCTAAAAACATCCTGTAGGTTTTCAAGAAAAATTGACTACTCGGAGGTCTTTGTGTGATATTACAAGATGCATGGACAAAATATTCCAGTGAGCGTTTATTAACCCTCTAGAGGCTGCCAAGCATCGTAATTTTGTTGAAATGGGCTGTTTTTGGACACGCACAGCACCCAATGTGTACCTGAGAAATAAACATAATCTCCTTTGTTGGAAGTGGAATTCATCGAGGGCCATTTTTGTAAGTAATAAGAGTATTCAAAAAACCAAGCGTTAACCCCTTTTATGGTTGTCAATAGTGATACCCATCAAAAGCTTAAAAATTTATGTTTTCCCTGGATTTCTTTACAAACATCCGGTAGAGTAATCAAGAGAAAATGGCCACTGATAGGTCTTGGTGTTATATTACCAGTTGATAGGATTAATTATTCCGGGAAGCATTTATTAACCCTCCATGGGCTGTTAAATGTGAAAATTAAAAAAAAAATAGTCTGTTTTTGGACACCAACAAAATCAAATGGGAATGCAACAGAGATGCATAACCTCTTTTACCGGACGCAAAATTGACAGGGAAACATTTTTGTAAGTAGTAAGTGTATTCAAAAATTGAGGTCTTAACCCATTTTTGACTGGTTAAAGAGATATACCCCTTAAAAGCTTAAAATTCCAGTTTTCTGTGGATTTCTCAAAACAAAATTTCAAGAAAAATTGACCTTTTGCAGGTCTTGGAATGACAGTTCAAGTTGCATGGACAAAATATTTCGATAAGCATTTGTTAACCCTCCAGAGGCTGCTAAGCATAGACATTTGGAGAAAATGGGCTGTTCTTTGGTCAACCATAACACCAAATGTGTACCTGCGAGATAAACATAACCCCCTTCATTGGAAGTGGAATTCACCGATGATCATTTTTGTATGTAATGAAGGCATTCACAAAACCAAGCATTAACCCGTTTAGGGCTGATTACAGAAAGATACCCCACAAAAGGTTAAAAATTCATGTTATCCGAGGATTTCTCTAAAAACATCGCGTAGATTTTCAAGAAAAAATGGCCATTTTCAGATCTTAGTGTGACATTACAGATTGCATGTACAAAATATTCCTGGAAGCATTTGTTAACCATATGCAGGTTCTCAAACATCAAAATGTTGATAAAATGGGCTGTGTTTGCATACCCACAGCACCCGAATTTGAGACGAGAGATCAAAATAAGTGGAAGTAGAATTCACTGAGAATTATTTTTGGAAGTAATAAGAGTATTCCAAAAACAACACTTAACCAGTTTTGGGCTGGATAAACAATGATACCCATCAAAAGCTTAAAATTCATGTTCTCCCTGGATTTCTCTGAAAACATCTTGTAGATTTTAAAGAAAAAATGGCCATTCGCAGTTCTTGGTGTGACATTACAAGTTGCATGAATGAATATTCCTGTTAGCACTTGTTAACCCTCTACAAGCTGCCAGACATCAATATTTTTGATACATTTGAGATAAAATGGACCATTTTCAAATAGCCACAGCACTACGTGGGTATATGTCAAACAAACATAACTCCTTTTGTCGGTCATTAACTTGTTGGACGACGATATTGACATTAACCCACTCCACCGTTAATGATGGTTTTTACTTAAACAATTTTTAGCTCAACTTTGACGAAGTCAAATTTGAGCTATTGTCATGGTCCGTCCGTCCGTCTGGCCGTCTGTCCGTACGTCAACAATTGGCTATGGCTCGGGCTAGAGGTCGTATTTATGAACCGATCTTTACGAAACTTCTTGTGTACCTTTGTTATGACCCTGGGACGGGAACGAGTGTTTTTAGGTGTGGTCCGAAATTCAAGATGGCTGCCAGTGGCCATTTTGTACCGCTGATGCAAAAATCAGTTTTTTGTACAGAACTTCTGTATGAAAGTTCTGATTTGAATAAAGTTTTGTATAAATGTTTAGTACCATGGGATACATCACATATAATACGGGTTTTTTTCTCGTGCGTAAATTATGCAAATTAGACTGACTTTGATTTATTTAGTGTTACTTTCAGAGCTGTAAGTGCCAAGCTGCTATGGCTCGGGCTAGAGGCCGTATTTATGAACCGATCTTTACAAAACTTCTTGGGTACCTTTGTTATGACCGTGGGACGAGAACGAGTGTTTTGGGGTCCGGTCCGAAATTCAAGATGGCTGCCAGCCGCCATTTTGTACCGATGATGCAGAAATCTGTTTTTTGTACAGAACTTCCATATGAAAGCTCTGATTTGAATAATTTTTTGTACGGATGTTTAGTACCATGGGATACATCACATATAATACGGGTTTTTCTCTCGTACGTAAATTGTGCAAATTAGACTAATTTTGATGTTTTTTGTGGTTACTTTCAGCACTGTAAGTGCAAATGCCAATACGGCTCGGGCTAGAGGCCGTATTTATGAACCGATCTTCACAAAACTTCTTGGGTACCTTTGGTATCACCGTGGGACGAGAACGAGTGTTTTTGGGTCCGGTCCGAAATTCAAGATGGCCGATGGCAGCCATTTTGTACAAAATTAGGTGCAATCAGATTTTTGCACAGAACTTCCATATGAAAACCCTGATTTGAATAATTATTTTGTGTGAATGTTTAGTACCATGGGATGCATCACATATAATACGGGTTTTTTTCTCGTGCAGAAATTATGCAAATTTAGATGAACTTTGATTTTTTCAGTGCGACTTACACACAGTAAGTACACATGTCAATACGGCTCAGACTAGAGTCTGTATTTATGAACTGATCTTCACGAAATGTCTTGGGTACCTTTGTTATCACCTTGGGACGAGAACGAGTGTTTCTGGGTGCGGTCTAAAATTCAAGATGGCTGCCAGTGGCCATTTTGTACCGAAAATAGGTCTAATCAGTTTTTTGTACACATCTTCTATACAGCTCAGACTAGAGGCCATATTTATGAACCAATCTTTACGAAACTTCTTGGGTACCTTTCTTATCACCGTGGGATGAGAGCGAGTGTTTTTGGGTGTGGTCCAAAATTCAAGATGGCCACCAGCAGCCATTTTGTACCAAAATTAGTGCAATCAGTCTTTTGTATAGAACTTCTGTATAAATTTTTGTATGAATGTTTAGTAACATGGAATACATCACATATTGTAAGGGGTTTTTTTTCGTGCCGAAATTATGCAAATTAGATGAACTTTGATTTATTCAGTGCTACTTACACAATGTAAGCACACATGTCAATACAGCTCAGGGTAGAGGCTGTATTTATCAACCGATCTTCACAAAACTTCTTGGGTACCTTTGTTATCTCCTTGGGATGAGAATGAGTGTTTCTGGGTACGGTCCAAAATTCAAGATGGCTGCCAGTGGCCATTTTGTACCGAAATTAGGTCCAATCAGTTTTTTGTCACAAGTTCTATACAGCTCGTATTTATGAACTGATCTTCACAAAACTTCTTGAGTACTTTTGTTTTCACCTTGGGACAGGAACGAGTGTGTTTTGGGGTGCCTTTGTTATCACTGTGCTATGAGAACAAATATTTTGGGGTTCAGTCAGACCCACTCTGGGACTCAAAGATTTTTTCTAGTTCAGCATCCTGACTGTTACCCACCTTTACAATACTTTACCTATACATTTGTTACAGGCAACGGTCAGTATTCATGTACAGACCGTTACAATACTTTATATGTACCTTTGTTATCAGGTCATTACCTAGATGTTTGTCATTGCTGTGTCACATACTATACATGTACATGTCTTTGTCTTGACAAGTTGAGCTACAGTGTCATTGACACTTTCATTTTTATCAAACTGAGTCATTTGAGACTACTATACTCACCTTTCTCATAACATCAATGAAGGAACTTCAGTGAGACAGTTAAAAACAATTCATCAGACACTGTGGGGTCATGAAAAATCATGGAATCTCATTGGGAAAAGCCATGATTCTCCAGAATCATAAAGTCCAGTTAATCATTAAATTTTGAAAAATTAAATCGACCGCTGGCCAGATTCAAGTTTGTTCAACTTTGTACATGGGTTAATATTTGGGCTCCCCATGTGAGTCCGAATTTTAACTTAGTGCAATATGAGGAAATTTCTTTAAAAATCTTCTTCAGATCCCAAAGTCCGAATGCTTTCATATTTGGTATACATTTTGGTCCGATTCAAGTTTGTTCAAATTGAGTCCTGGGGTTAATATTTTGGCTCCCTTTGAGCAGTTTTAAAATGTTGAGACCAACAAGAAAAAGTATGATTATTCGATAATCAAGGCACCCCTAGTTGGGTTAATGGAGTGATGTGCCATTTGCACTGGAGGCCACATCTGCATAACATAACCATTTTGACAAAAACTATTTGAAATTATATGAATTTGAAAATAATAAAATGGTAGCTAAATTAACCATATAATGGCATCATCTGATTTAAACCACTCGTAGAATAAAAGGTTTAAACCCTTATTTGTTATGCTGGATGCTACCCAACAAAGTCACCAATATGGACCACCGTCACTTTTATACAGAGTTGCAGAGATCCGAAGTCTACAGTTGGAAGGTTTAGATTTTTAGCTTGACTTGACAAAGTCAAGATGAGCTATTGCCATCACGCGTGCGGAAGTTTGTGAAGTTTGTGAATCTGTGAGTCTGTTCACATTTTCCTTTAGCACGGGCTACACCCCGCAGTTCTTGTCTGATCATCACAAAATTTCATATGCAAGTTTGGGGTCATGTCTAGATGAGAACGTCCCCTTTCGGTCGCGATCGGTCAACCGGTATGGCTGCCCGAGCCTAAAACCCGAAAACCATTAGCACAGTCTACAGGTCATATTTATGTAGGAATTTCATTGTAACTTGGTAGGATGCCTCTGTATATGCCTAGATGAGAACGTCCTTTTTTGGGCAGGCTCTCTCAACCCTGGTGGCTGCCCAAACCCGAAACCCAAAAACTTTTATCACAGTCTGTAGGTCATGTTTAATATGGAGGGATTTCATTGTAACTTGGTAGGATGACTCCTTATGATGTCTAGATGAGAATTTCCCCCCTTTGGGCGCGATCTGCTAACCATGGCAACTGCCCGAGTCCAAAACCCTAAAACCTTTAGCACAGTCTATAGCTCATATTTATTGAGAAATTTCATTGTAACTTGGTGGGTTAACTTCATATAATGTCTAGATGAGAAAGTCCCCTTTTGGATATGATTGGGCAACTGTGACGGCTACAGGGGCCCGAAGCCCGAAAACCTTTAGTACAGTCTACAGGTCATATTTATGAAGGGATTTCTTTGTAACTTGGTAGGATGGCTCCAAATGTCTAGATGAGAGCGTCCTATTTTGATCGTGATCATTCAGACTTGATGGGTGCCCAAGCCCAAAAACCTTTAGCATAGGCAAAAGGTCATATTTATGGAAGGATTTCATTGTAACCTGTTAGGTTGACTCCATATAATGCCTAGATTATGACATCCCCTTTTGGTCGCGATTGATCAACTGTGATGGCGACAGGTGCCCGAAGCCCAAAAACCTTGAGCACAGTCTACAGGTCATATTTATGAAGGGATTTCATTGTAACTTCGTAGGATCACTCCAGATGATGCCCAGATGAGCTTGTCCCTTTTGGTTGCGATCATTCAACCATGAGGGCTGTCAGAGCCTGAAACCTGAAAACCTTTAGCACAGTTCACAGGTCATATTTATGAAGGGATTTCATTGTAACTTGGTAGGTTGACTTCATATAATGTCTATATGAGAACGTCCCCTTTTGGACACGATTGGGCAACTGTGACGGCTACAGGGGCCTGAAGCCCGAAAACCTTTAGAACAGTCTACAGGTCATAATTATGAAGGGATTTCATTGTAGCTTGGCAGGGCTTGCCTTGAGTAAAATGGTCGGGGCCTAAAAAAAGTCCCCCAGATGTTGAGGTCGGGGCCTGATGGGGGCCTGAAAAAAAGTCCCCCAGATATTGAGGTCGGGCCTTTTGGGGTAATTTTATGTTGTTACCTTCTTTCCAATGGCGACCTTACTTGATTGCTTTTGCTTAGAAAAAAATCCCGGGGACGAAACGACTTGGAATGTGGGTGCTGGACGTTTCGTACATAGACATTTTGGATTTTTTGTTGATAAAATTTTAGGACGTTTTGCACATATTGTGGCATGCTGGGTGTGTATTTTCAATGCAAGGGTTGTCTCAAAGAAAAAAATTGAAAAACATTTCAGTTTACCGTTTAAATAATTTCAATCCATGAAAATTCCCCACAGCTTTGGATATTTCAGAAATGGAATGCGCCCCACCTCTCCACGTAGACACAGGTACACATTTTATTTTATTTCGTACATTTATTTTGATGGCAGTTTCTGTGTCTAGTGTTGCATTTATTCAGATGTTAGGATCGGATGTACCCACGCATAGTATTGTGGGATTGAAGGGAATTCCCCCATTAGTTGACAAGCGTGCTTTCGAAGTCTCGTAAATGTGTTTGTTTTGTTTTTTTGTTTAATCTTGGGATGTTCTCAGTTTTCATGCGGATTTAGGTGGATGTTAATTAGAATCGGACAAAAACAGTTTGTATTATTATTTTATCTGTTATTTGCTGCTTCTTCTATTGTAATCACACTTGCGTGAATGAGACGTGAATGGAAAAATTAATCTCGCAAAATTTTGTTGCCCAAACCTACCAACACTGAGATTTCGGGAGCCAAGACTGAAAAAAAGTCGGGGCTGAAAAAAAAAGCCCAGAGAAGGGGCCTCTCAGGGCCGATCGGCCCCGACTCAAGGCAAGCCCTGCTTGGTAGGATACTCCAAATAATGTCTAGATGGGAACATCCCCTTTTGGTTGCGATCATTCAGCCTTTATGGCTGCCCGAGCCCACAGACCTTTAGCATAGTCTATAGGTCGTATTTATGGAAGGATTTCATTCTAACTTGTTAGGATGACTCCAAATAATGTCTAGATGAGAACGTTTTTAATCAGTTAGAATATTTTTTTTTAAATTTCGACAAATTGCAACATTGCGACACAAACATACATAAATTTGATTTGGAAAATTATTGATGACTGGTTATCATTCAGACATTCTGTGACATCAACATGCAGCAGTTTATTTTGTCTAATCTATTTCACAATTAATGCCGAGATTACTCTCTCTGGAGTTAATCCCTTTCACTCCAAATGTCTTGTCCAATTTAATTATTGCATTCATTGTCCGTGTAATATCGGGTGGGTTTAATACTTTTATCTCACCTCGGACCTATGATATTCATGTAACGGTCGCTTGCACAGTAGTGTAACTTGCATTTGGGCTAATCTAAAGGCTGTTTTCAGCAGCTACAAAATCAGTTTCAAGACAAAAATTACTTTTTCTTGACTTGTCTAGTTTGTAAATCATCCTCAGATTTCTGCAGTACTTGATGATGAAGAAGAAGAATGTTTACATTATTTACACACAGTGAGTATCTTGTCTCTTATTAATTTTACCCTTTTCCAACAGTGCTGGTCAGTCTTTCGATTTTGAAAACAGGAGGCGTGATTTTGTTATTGTTTTTGTTTTCATTGATACAGTTTAGGCCTACAGTTAAAACTAGAAGTCCTGTCATGAAATGCGCACAAATAGCATGTTGATATGCGTGTTAATGTACGCGTTATGGCCTAAGTAAAGCCATCAAATTCTGTACATATGACCTGTGCACAAGCAATGTTTCAGCCAATGGACCTCTGGGTTACCCAGAGGTCCACTGGCAGAAACATTGCATGTGTTTGCTATGAGTAACCAAGAGAACCTGCCGTGCTTTGGATGCCATTCGATATGGCAATTGCATGCAATTCCAACGGGCAATTAAGCCTAGATAAGCGCACTATTCATGACAGGACTTCTAGTTTTAACTGTAAAAAAATAATCTTTTTCTCAGGCCCTCCTGCATTGTCCTTTTGGCTGCCGCATGCTCTCTTTTTATTACCAATGTAAACTTAAAAAAAGAAAAAAATGAAATGTTTTGTCTGATATTTTACCCAAGTTAAAAAAAAATTGATAAATTGTCCCTTGAGTTCAAGAAGACTTTGCTGTGCTTTAGCATTGCAAATCCTTCTTGATCTCACGGGATGAAATACAGCATCACTCATGCTATTCTGTAGATTATGAGGCCTAAAACATAAACCCAGAACATTAACTTTTGATGGCAAAGAAATAGTAACAGAAATAAAAAATAAAACAAAAAAAACGTTCACCCGCATGCAATTTTAAAAATAATGGCTTGAGAAACAGAAGATCTACATTGTGTGACATTAGTGTGTTTTGGCTTCACGTGGTTTTGTTTTCAGATACACTGAAATTGGGTGCATTTGATTTTAGTAACTAAGAATCAGAAACTGTTGGCAACACGCATACTCGACTATCTGAAACGACAGTGATTGTCAAAACAAGCACACTGTTGTTACTGTTACGAATTTGATCACTGTTTCATCGATGATAAATAATGCAATTTTATTTAGTCTTGGCAGAAAACTTGTGCATTTTAAGTGCCATTTGATGAAAAGCGAAGTGCTAAAATTTTGTGGGAACCTGTTCTGTGAAATCTGCATGTCTGTTGAATTTTTTTCTACTGCTCAATTTATGTAATACACAGCGGATTCATCCGATTCATTAGACAAGTGTTAATTTCTCACTTGGTTCAGCCGAGGCGTGCTATAGTCTATCTGCAAGAAGCTAAAATTGCAGGAGCGATGGCACGCAAGAAAGACTGCTGTCCTTAAAATTGAAAGACTGGTGATGGTCATATTGGTGTAATCAGGTTTTTGCCTAGAACTTTTATATGACATTTCCTATTTCTATAATGTTTGGTACGGAGGTGTAGCAGCATAAGATAAATAACATAGCACACAGGTTTTAGTACCCCAATATGAACCCCCAGCAAGTGGAGTGGTGCTTGTTTATTTACTAAGGTAAACAAGTTATTTTTTTTTACTGCTAAAATATGATCCGGAACCAATGCCTTATGGTAGTATGGGTATAATTGATTGTCTAAATTTGACTTCATACCCATGTTGCTGTCATGGAATAGCCAGATACTAAATGTGATCTGAACCCTTAAGGGCCTGGGCAGTAGTCCTGAATTCATACCTGACCACAGCCAGAATATGTCCAGTTGCTTTGCAGTGATTTCTTGTCAAGTCTTGGCTGCCTGTTAAGACAGCCAAGACCTGACAAGAAGCCACCGCCTAAGCACACTGTTTACTTGTGTTTAACCCCTAAGAGCCCAGATCTAATTTTTATGGGTTTTTTTTTTATCTCACATGTGCATGTAGAATAAATGTTCCAACATACAGCTTTTGGTGGTCTTGCTGATGGAAGCTACAGTACCTTCCTTGTTAATGGTTTCCATTGAAGGCTTGGCACAGCCAAGATTTCATGCAACACCATTGCTAAGTCAGATTGTTACCTTACAAGGAAGCAAAAAAATTAGTATTCTCTTGGCTTTTAAGGGCAATTCTGTAGGAGAATCAAACATTTGGTGAGAAATATCAAAGAGAATTCTTATTGTTTTCCTTGTGAGAATCGAGTCTTAACTCCTTGCATGCTGCTGGCGGAAATTCCTGCCCAAGACACGATTTCTCTTGCCACTGACTCAAGTATAATATGAGCACATTTAATCAAATTATCTCCCTGTAAATTATATGAATTTTTCACCAATAATTCCTTGTGTTAAATGTGGATGAATTCTTTCTCAAATCTAGTCATGGCTGCTTCACAGCAGCCATGAGTAGGTTTGATGAAAAATATCAAGAAAATACTCAGTGGGTTAAGAGTTAAGTCCCAGATGAATTTCCAGGTCTGTGTGCTATACAATATAATTCACCACTAATATAATTTTTTTTTTTCTCCACAGTTAGAAGTTGAGGAGTTTGAAGATATAAAATCTGGTTACAGAATTAAATTTAATTTCAATACAAATCCATATTTCAGTAACGATGTTCTAGTCAAAGAATTTCATTTAGCAACATCAGGTATGTACAGTACAGTTAAAACTAGAAGTCCTGTCACGATTAGTGCACTTATCTAGGCTTAATTGCGCGTTGGAATTGCGCGCAATTGCCATATCGAATGGCATCCAAAGCACAGCAGGTTCTCTTGGTTACTCATAGCAAACACATGCAATGTTTCTGCCAATGGACCTCTAGGTTACCCGGAGGTCCATTGGCTGAAACATTGCTTGTGCACAGGCCATATGCACAGAATTTGATAACTTTACTTGGACCATACCACGAACAGTAACGTGCATATCAACGTGCTATTTGTGCGCATCTCATGACAGGACTTCTAGTTTTAACTGTAGGGGTATATCTAATGTAAAAACGATTATTTGAGAATTTGGAATGGAAGCAGTGTGAGAACGATTAAGGAATTTTCGTAGCCATTAGTTGACAAGTCGACACCCATCACCACAACATAGTATAGGAGCAGGCAGCACCTATCATTACACCCAGACTAACGATAAAATACTGGCGACTTTCCACTTCTAGCTTAACGGTTTATAACTCATTTTTAGGTGGAAGTAATCTGTGCAATACATACATGAATTTTGAAGTACTAGTCTCGATAAAATTGCAACATATTGAGGGATATTTCATTCAAATAAATCATTGTTCAGTGTTGTGTTCCTTAGTCATTATCACCCATTTTTTTTAATCTTAACCCTTTACCCAACGTAAAAATCACCAATTAATTTTCATTATTTTTTCATTTTTTGTCTCAAAAACCTGGGTTATGACCCCTCGTTGGAACGACCTTGCCGGGCTCGCCCCAAAATAATTAAATTTTCCAGTGTTCAAAAACTTTGGAAATGGCCAAAATACATGTGGATAGCAAATGTGGGTGGAAATTTTGAACAATTTTTAAAACACACTGCATCGGTTAATAAATTTCTTGCCGGGCTCGCCCCAAAATAATTAAATTTTCCAGTGTTCAAAAACTTTGGAAATGGCCAAAATACATGTGGATAGCAAATGTGGGTGGAAATTTTGAACAATTTTTAAAACACACTGCATCGGTTAATAAATTTATTGTACACAAACAAGGGGGGTACCTCGGAAATCGGAAAGATAAAATAGCTGTTCAATACGGCGACTTTAATCATCAGCATAAATTAATAAAATGAACATACCGAATGAATGAAATGAAAAGTTTCCGATTGTTTGTTCTGTTTTTATTAGCTCAACTTTGACGAAGTCAAATTTGAGCTATTGTCATGGCCCGCCGTCCGTCCGTCTGTCCGTCTGTCCGTACGTCAACAATTGGCTATGGCTCGGGCTAGAGGTCGTATTTATGAACCGATCTTTACGAAACTTCTTGTGTACCTTTGTTATGACCCTGGGACGGGAACGAGTGTTTTTAGGTGTGGTCCGAAATTCAAGATGGCTGCCAGTGGCCATTTTGTACCGATGATGCAAAAATCAGTTTTTTGTACAGAACTTCTGTATGAAAGTTCTGATTTGAATAAAGTTTTGTATAAATGTTTAGTACCATGGGATACATCACATATAATACGGGTTTTTTTCTCGTGCGTAAATTATGCAAATTAGACTGACTTTGATTTATTTAGTGTTACTTTCAGAGCTGTAAGTGCCAAGCTGCTATGGCTCGGGCTAGAGGCCGTATTTATGAACCGATCTTTACAAAACTTCTTGGGTACCTTTGTTATGACCGTGGGACGAGAACGAGTGTTTTTGGGTCCGGTCCGAAATTCAAGATGGCTGCCAGCCGCCATTTTGTACCGACGATGCAGAAATCTGTTTTTTGTACAGAACTTCCATATGAAAGCTCTGATTTGAATAATTTTTTGTATGAATGTTTAGTACCATGGGATACATCACATATAATACAGGTTTTTTTCTCGTACGTAAATTGTGCAAATTAGACTAATTTTGATGTTTTTTGTGGTTACTTTCAGCACTGTAAGTGCAAATGCCAATACGGCTCGGGCTAGAGGCCGTATTTATGAACCGATCTTCACAAAACTTCTTGGGTACCTTTGGTATCACCGTAGGGCGAGAACGAGTGTTTTTGGGTCCGGTCCGAAATTCAAGATGGCCGATGGCAGCCATTTTGTACAAAATTAGGTGCAATCAGATTTTTGCACAGAACTTCCATATGAAAACCCTGATTTGAATAATTATTTTGTGTGAATGTTTAGTACCATGGGATGCATCACATATAATACGGGTTTTTTTCTCGTGCAGAAATTATGCAAATTAGATGAACTTTGATTTTTTCAGTGCGACTTACACACAGTAAGTACACATGTCAATACGGCTCAGACTAGAGTCTGTATTTATGAACTGATCTTCACGAAATGTCTTGGGTACCTTTGTTATCACCTTGGGACGAGAACGAGTGTTTCTGGGTGCGGTCTAAAATTCAAGATGGCTGCCAGTGGCCATTTTGTACCGAAATTAGGTCTAATCAGTTTTTTGTACACATCTTCTATACAGCTCAGACTAGAGGCCATATTTATGAACCAGTCTTTACGAAACTTCTTGGGTACCTTTGTTATCACCGTGGGATGAGAGCGAGTGTTTTTGGGTGTGGTCCGAAATTCAAGATGGTCACCAGCAGCCATTTTGTACCAAAATTAGTGCAATCAGTCTTTTGTATAGAACTTCTGTATGAAAGTTCTGATTTGAATAAATTTTTGTATGAATGTTTAGTAACATGGAATACATCACATATTGTAAGGGGTTTTTTTTCGTGCCGAAATTATGCAAATTAGATGAACTTTGATTTATTCAGTGCTACTTACACAATGTAAGCACACATGTCAATACGGCTCAGGGTAGAGGCTGTATTTATGAACCGATCTTCACAAAACTTCTTGGGTACCTTTGTTATCTCCTTGGGATGAGAATGAGTGTTTCTGGGTACGGTCCAAAATTCAAGATGGCTGCCAGTGGCCATTTTGTACCGAAATTAGGTCCAATCAGTTTTTTGTCACAAGTTCTATACAGCTCGTATTTATGAACTGATCTTCACAAAACTTCTTGAGTACTTTTGTTTTCACCTTGGGACAGGAACGAGTGTGTTTTGGGGTGCCTTTGTTATCACTGTGCTATGAGAACAAATATTTTGGGGTTCAGTCAGACCCACTCTGGGACTCAAAGATTTCTTTTCTAGTTCAGCATCTGACTGTCACCCACCTTTACAATACTTTGCCTATACATTTGTTACAGGCAACGGTCAGTATTCATGTACAGACCGTTACAATACTTTATATGTACCTTTGTTATCAGGTCATTACCTAGATGTTTGTCATTGCTGTGTCACATACTATACATGTACATGTCTTTGTCTTGACAAGTTGAGCTACAGTGTCATTGACACTTTCATTTACTTTCCCAATACATCCCTGAGAAGAAATCACTTTTGATCTACTGGTACTTGAAAAGTTTTGCTGTTTCCACAAATTATGTTGAACAGTAATTAAGCCATGTGCTTGTGTTGTTACTGTTAGATAAAAAAGCCTGAGCTGGCTTCAGTGTTTTCAAATTGGACCAATGTAGCCATTCAAAGGTGATGAAGTGCAAACAATTTTTGAGTGGTGTGTATATTGACTCCCAAGACTGTCCTCCCCCCCCCCCTTTTTGCAAAAGACAAATATGAATTATGAGTTTTATTCACTCCCCCCCCCCCCCAACCCCGTCATGTGGAAACCAGTTGCTATTATTCAGAAGGACAAATACGAATTATTGACATACAAGTTTAAATTATTGATTTAGAAATATCCCCCCCCCCCCACCCCCCCCAAAGATGTGCAATGCAAAATGCTACATATTATAAAAGCGAATACAAAATGAATTTTTAAAAAATAATGACTGGTATTAGCTCCACAGTTCCTCTCGTATTTCCTATTTTTGTTTTTGGAAGCGTGCCCTTCCCACATACACTGCTGATGTTTATCGAAAATAATATCAAAAACCAGTATGCTTTGACAGTGTTTGGGTCCATGTGTTAATTTTTGTGAAACCCTGAAGCAGCACGTTTTGGCCTCATTGTCGTTTGTTCTATTTTTAATATTGGAAAATTTTGTTGCTGTTCATTGCACTGAATATGTTTTTTAGAAGCAATAATTACACTGTTCTGTTGCTAGTGCATGGTTTATACTGCATTATATGGATTTATTTATGGGACCCTTTCATTATTGTCATCATTTAAGGTCAGTTCAACATAACATTTGTGGGTTTTTCTCTTTCCAAATCTCAAAGGAGTCTAATGAAAGCACACGTTTTGAAAACAAAAATTTGACAGGTCAGACATGTCAGTTTGAGAAGGAAAATAATACTTACCTGTCAATAAATGAAGAACAAGTTTGCAAATAATGTTGTTTTAATAATTCTATTTCCATTGTTCAATATATTGTGCATACAATACATGTTTTTAACAGAAAACAAAGAAGGAAACATGAAATATTCAACTGGAAAGAAAATCATTGACATTTTGGATTTATGTTTCACTGGGATTTTCTCACCACATCAGTCCGGGCCGATCTTTGAGTGGGTGTCCGAAAATTTCGAAGCTTAAAAAAATTATTTTTTGATGAAAAAATGGTGTCTGAAAACAAAAAGTGTCCAAAAATTTAGTTAAAATACGGTCGTTTATTTTTAACAAAGCACATGGCCTAACATGTAAATTCAGTTTTCTCTTATCACTGCAGCAGTTCCTGGAATTATAGTCTGTGTTAAATGGCTGGTTTCGGTTTCCCTTGGTTGTCATGTTTCACAATTCCCAGAAGTGTTCTGCTTACAATATGACACTATTTTTATAAATAGTTGATTATTGGGTAAACATTTTTCCAATACACTTTGTGCTATGTCTTATTCCTAAATTATTCTCTGTCGGGTGTTTTACGTGATAAATTATGATTGAATAATGCTTGCGTGCTGGTAAACTACGTAATTTAACCATTTACCCAACTTAACTACCAAACACTGTACTAGTACACATCCAGTGGCTTAACAGTGATGTCTAATCAAGTCTTGGCTGCCTTAACAGGTAGCCAAGACTTGACTAGAGACCACTGCCTATGTAATTTGTGCAGTGTTAAACCGAATACCAATAATGGTCGCTGACCGATTACCGGTTATTTGAGTTCACAATCGGCCGATTCCGATTGTAATACTGTGCACCACTAGACAAGTCGAGACTTGAAAGAACTACATTAAACTGAACATTTTTCACAGTGTTAAACTTCGGTGACTGGGGTCGCCGTAAAATTACCAGTCGCAGGCACTTGGGCGGTAAACGTGGCTCTCAGAGTAATTTTACTGCTACCTGAGTCAATGGTGTGCAGCCTTCACTTTTCCAGTATGAACTGGCCATTGCCGTAAGTATGCTCAATTGTAAGCTTTACATGTCGTTTAACTTGTATATCCCATAAAGGTGCATCTAGAGAGATTAAGAATACACGCTGTGGCTGTTTCTCAACTTTATTGAATGAATCATCTCAAAATGCTTGGCAACAATCGGTTGAACCGATGTTCCAGGAGCCGTTGCCGTTGTTATCTGATTGCCCATAATCGGCCGATTGTGGTGGCCGGTTCCGATAATCGGTTCAACACTAAATTTGTGTATTGTCAGCCGGATCTTCTCATGATGTTATGTTAAGGGCACCTGTTCTGAGGTCAGAAAGTCAGAAATGGGCCTTTAACCCTTCGAACACGAGATGCCCTTTTTTCCGGTCTAGGCACATGATACGCTGTAAGTTCATTAAGGAGGATGGCTGCGAAGTGAATCTGTTGGGTAGACCAATCAATATATATATTGATTAATCTACTTCCAAATAATGAATATGGACTCGTCTAATTGCTGCATTTGAACTGACATGGAAGATACCACCAGTGTTCAAAGGGTTAAGTTGAATTGAGCAGAAACTGTATCAACTCAGTCAACATTGTTTTCTATTGCTTTCTCCTATAACTTGCAAATAAAATTGTTTTGCACCATGTGTTCGTTGAGTTCACATTGCTACAACGCACTAGAGTTATTTTTCTCAACTTACGCCATTATTTCATAATATGCTTTCTCATCAAGGTTTCCCACTCAAATGAAAAGTCCTTACATTTTGCTCCCTTCCTTGAAAAGTGCTTGAAATTGTTTCTAGCCTTGGAAAGTAATTGATTTCCCATCACTCCCCTATAAAAGTAGTTGAATTCAGTCTATCTATAACCTCAAGAGAAAATTTGAGCTATAGGTTAACCGAAACCAAACCAAGGTTTTTAGTTTTTTTATAAACCGAAACCGTCGACATCCCGTAATCTAAGGTTTTTCGTTTTTTATTGAATAATCTCTTTCTGCAGAAATTCACAGAATGTAGCCATCCCAGAGTAGTGAGAGTACCCAGACACTGCCAATGGCAGTGTCTGGGTACTCTCACTACTCTGGGAAGGCTACATTCTGTGAATTTTCCGACATTTCAGCTTTCCTCAAGTTGCGTGTAAGTGTCAGACATCGAAAAATGGCCAAGCACAATAAAAGTTCTGTATATTTAGGTAATTATTATATTGGCCTTCCTGATTCTTCATGTATTATAATTTATTTCGGGCATTCATTGAGTTTCGCTCAGTTCCACTGCCATTCAGTCATGACTCCGGACAAAAGAATGAGTTTTATTGAATTGTATTTGGCCTCATGAACAAACCGAAAACCGAACCGAAATGAGGTTTAACTCCACCTGAAAAACCAAAACCGAAACCCAACAAGAAATTTAAAAACCTACAGCTCTAGAGAAAATAAGTCTTGGAATAACCCTCGCCATGTAAATGCGATGTCACAAAATCAGTCATGAATCACATTTATTTGATCTCTATATTACCCTTGAATGCAACGAGGCATCATCTGCAATGCTTTAGCATTGCAGATGGCTCCTTGATGAAGTTCAGGACTGATATATATCCAGTCCTGGAAATGAGACGTGTGCGAGTGCAATTCCTCCCGTCAGCAAAGGTGTTTTCTCTTTTCCGTGAGCTAAAAAATGCACTTGTTGAAAAATATTGTGAAGCAGTAATATACTGTGAGGGCACATAAATGTGTGTTCTTTTGAGAAACCAGCACTCTGTGGCCAGTGGCAAAGTTGTGTCACAATTCAGCAATTCCTTATACATTTAACCCCTTGCAACCGAGTGGCCCAATTTCTGGCCAGGAACATGAATGATACGTCATAACGTCATTAAATAGGATGGCTGTTCAGTAAATGTGTGGTGTAGACCAATCAATATTTTCAACGTGCAGCCTCAGCATGTTGAAAATATTGATTGGACTACCACCAATAATGAATATGGACTCTTCTAATTGCTGCCATTGAACTGGCATGGAAGATACCACTAGAGTTTAAAGGGTTAAGGTTTCTGTGTTGGTGACAGTATTCCCTTGAAAATTCATATAGTAACATTTTACAGGTGCACTTTACTCCCGTCTCTGATTTCACGGGAGCTTAAAACTGCACCCGTCAATTTTGTTCATTTCCAGCACTGTATATATCTAGCTAGTTGGTTTTTCCCGAGATCAGGTCCTCATGACTGAAATTTGTGTTGCTATGGTGTTGTAAGTTTATATCAAAATTATAACAGTCCTTGAAAATCATGGTCAGAGTCCTTATTTATAAGGCTGTCACGAATGATCAAAAAATCGATCAACCGTCGATTGAGGTCATAATCGACGATTTTTTTCAATGATCGATTATTTGACTGGACATGTGCTGTCATACCTTTTTGTTAAACAAAGGGGAAATATTGATTCACAAGCTATTGTTTCACATAAAGGACCTATTTCGACACCAAATGTGTGTGTGAATGGGGTTAAAACATAAAACCAATATATAGCTTCAAGTCGCGGCACCACGCGAGTTAAAGTTAGCCGAAACCCAGTCATCATCGTATGCATGATCACTCAGTTCCCAATACTTCTCATACCTTTGATGTGTGTCATGTGACCTGCCAAAAAAACATCAACATTTTTATGAGGTTGTATTTAATAAATCCCTGGAAAGATTTAGCCCCCCCCCCCCCCCCCCTCCCCCAAGGGAAAGCATTTTCACACTGAACGGGCTGAATCATTATCATTCATGGGCCGAACTTTCGGTTCCAGCATCGCTGGCTCACTACCATTAGCAGTGATAACAATTTAACAAAAATAACGTAACACTCGATGATGCCTTACTGTCAATGGCTACATTGTATTCCTTGCCAATAAAACATCATCGAGTGTTGAGTTTTTTGTTTTTATCAATTTGATGCTTGATAAGCAATTTTAACATACGGAAAGTAAAGAGGGAAAAACTTTGAAATGCCATGTTATTTATTTTTAAAGTATGATTTATTTTGTTCTCCGACGTCCCGCAACCGAAAGTTTCATTTCCACATGTAAAGCTTTGTTGACTTGACATTCCCTGAGGCTAAATTCATAATCATTACGCATTGAGCACGGATGGTACCATTAGTGAGTTTAGTATGCATTTTTCTATGATTTGAAGTTTGAATCTATGCGATGTAGATTCTGTTTTGTCAAATTTCTCAAGGTTTGGGTGTTCGTTTGGTTCATTTACGATTAGGATATTTTTAATTTTAACCCCCCCCCGCCCCCCCCCCCCCCCCCAAGTTATTTCATAGACGAAGTTCTAGGAAACGAGACAGAAATATTAACCATAAATAATCGAATAACCGTTGATTTTTATGTCACATATTTCTGCACAATGGCTAACCATGACCGTGTCAGTTTTATGGGTGGAGGAAGGCAGGAAGCCAGAGTACCCGGAGAGAACCACCGATCAACAGCGAGCAACTGTCAGCTCCCCAACATACCAAATCCACACAAGCAGGGTTAGCATTGGTTGAAGACAGGCGCACCATCGACGTTCAGTACACCTTAGTACACAGCGTCACCGTGCCTCCACGTGGGCAATGGGGGTGAAGTGTCTTGCCCAGCGGTTGCCGCAGGTGGGATTCGAACCGAGGACCTCTCGGCTTGCAGTCTGCACCTCTACGAACTGAGCCACAGCACCCCCGGTCAGAGTCCTTGAAAAGTGCTTAAATTTGATTTTCTGATATTAGTTGGAAGCCTGTCAGCTGAAATTTCCCAAATCTCATCTGAATCTGATTGTATAATTATTGTTAATACATCTGACATTAACCCTTTAGCCAACGAATCGGTCGCATCTGCCTGCGTAATATGCAAATTCAGCAGTTGCAAAAATAGTATTTTTCAAAAAAATTTCAACAAAACCATATCATGTGACCCCCTCATTGGAACGAGCTCGTTCCAATGAGGGGGTCACATGATATGGTTTTGTTGAAATTGTTTGAAAAAAATTATAAAATGATACAGTAAAACCTGTCTTGAGAGACCACCTGTCTTGAGAGACCACCTGTCTTGAGAGACCACTGTGACCTGGTACCAGCTTGTATTTTTATGCCATAATGGACCTGTCTTGAGAGACCACCCCTTTGAAGACTGAAACCATGACAAAAACTTTTTTTTACCTGTTCTGGAATTGGAAAATCCATTGTGGTTATACTAACATAATTGAAAGTATTAAAAGCTCTTAATTGGGTTTCAATTGCTAACTCATTAAAGATTGAGATGTTTTTATAAGACCCCTGTGAAAAGATTAGGATTATTGCTGAATAAACAATTTCATACATACCTGAAATGTGACAGATAGGAAAATAAATAAATTTGTGTTGAAAATCTTTTTGTAACAAATTGAAATGGACTGTTATAAAAATTATAAAAATAAATTAGTGTTGAAAATCTTCAATGAAGATTTTCAACACTAATTTATTTTTATAAAAATTATAAAAATAAATTAGTGTTGAAAATCTTCAATGAAGATTTTCAACACTAATTTATTTTTATAATTTTTATAACAGTCCATTTCAATTTGTTACAAAAACTTAATAAAAAAGAACAACTACAAAATAATTACAAAAATCTATTTTTCTCCATTTCTGAATTTTGTGGTTGGTTATTCACTGACTTGAGAAAACCTGAAACCTGTTATGAGAGACCACCTGTCTTGAGAGACTACTTTTGTGTGGCCCAAAGGGCGGTCTCTCAAGACAGGTTCTACTGTATTTAAAATAATAAATTTTTATATCGTATGCATTGGGTAAACGGTTAAGGCTCTTCAAAAGTATTTAAAACAAACAGACTGGATCAAAAATAATGTAAAATAGGTTCCCATTACAATTCTTGGCAGGATTCCTAAGCGAGTTCTGTTTCCAGGTTCAGTCAATATCTGAAATCTGCATGCCTGTTTATACTTGTTTTTCAGTCATAATATGATATACAGTTGAAACTAGAAGTCCTGTCACGAATACTGCGCTTATCTAGGCTTAATTGCGCGTTGGAATTGCACGCAATTGCCATATCGAATAGCATCCAAAGCACGGCAGGTTCTCTTGGTTACTCATAGCAAACACATGCAATGTTTCTGCCAATGGACCTCCGGGTTACCCGGAGGTCCATTGGCTGAAACATTGCTTGTGCACAGGCCATATGTACAGAATTTGATAGCTTCACTTGGGCCATAACGCGCATATCAACGTGCTATTTATGCGCATTTCATGACAGGACTTTTAGGTTTAACTGTAATGATTGCAACACAATTTGCAAGTATGAAGTCAAATTTAACCAACCCATTTTCACACAGATACCTTAAACACCAATAAATAAATATGGGTTTTATATTTACCAAAGTAGCAGAACACACCAGGGACCAGCCTAGAGGGTAATTTGTGGGAGAAGTCATTTCTCCCTCCACTGACTGTAGGGAGAAGTCAGATGAAATGAAGAAGTGAGAAGAAAATGTATAGCGATGATTCTGCATTCGCATGATCTACCGGTATATTATATTTTCATTTCTCACAAAAATAAATCACTACAATTGGGCAATAACACATCTCTATGTGTAAATTTATTTGTACAAAGAATTGTTTACGAGAAAAAAACATGCCTCTGTGTATTTATTTATAAAAAGAAAAGTTTACATTTCAAATTGAAATGGGCATTTACTTTTTAGAAGAGACAGATCAGCCTTGAATTAAACAATTCAAGTGTGTCCATTTCTTGGTCCAGAGTGAGTAAAAAGTAGGTCAATATACTATTTTGGTTTTCAAAACGCCTTGCACAAAAAATAAAATCCAGATTGGAATTAAAACTTCAGCTTTTACACAAAAGTGTTGCTTTATGAAAAACTGCTCCCCAGAAAAAAAATTCTGAGTGTGAAAAATACTTATTTTAAAGATAACTTAAATAGAAAAACTCGACGACTTGTCACCTAATTTCAATGCATCCAAGACGGTTCACGATTACATTAATTCATTATTAATTGGGCATTGTTTTTAGATGCTGATTTTATTTTTAGTTACTATGAAAATTAATCACAATAACAATTAACCCTAGCAATAATACTCTTTTCAGATGGAAATTACTTTGTAAATTCTACTTGACTTCACCTAATTTCAAGGTAGGTCAATTGGAAATTTACAAGTTACAGGGCGACACGATGTCGCTTTTAATTGAAGTCAGAGCGAAGTTATTCAATCCAAGGTGACTTTTTCGCCCCAGTCGCCTGGACGGCTGGTCTGGAGCACACATTTTAGACACTTTTCTTTGTTCTCATCATTAGGTGACCCAGCATCAGATTCAACTTCAATAGAATGGAAAGAAGGAATGGATTTAACGAAAAAAGCAAAAACACAGGATGCCAATTCAAGGAAAAGGCGACGGGGGATGTCAAGGACGTTTTTTAATTGGTTTTTAGATAACACAGATCCTTCAGCAGATGACATTGCAGAGGTAATTTCTCATTCCACAGGGATTATATTTCATATAAATTTGTAAGAATCCACACCGGCTGTGAGTGTCCCAGGATCCAATGGGGCCACCATGGTTGAACCCCTGTTGTGTACTGATAACACATGTTCAACCTTTACCCAACACAACTTTTTAATTTAACTTATGTAAAAGTACTAGAACATGCATTTGTGGGTGGAAGCCTCTTAACAGTGGATTGTGGGGCTTGCAGAGATTTCCCAGGTTGATTTGACATTCTTTTAGACTTACTGTAATATTTTTGCATGTTGCGAAATACTCTTCTTCTGACCAGTCAGGACAGTAAACAGGGCTTATATTTTGACGATAAACCGATAATGGATTCACTCGAAGATTTGTGCAACAAAACCAGACAGAATCCATATATATTCTTGCTGCACCTCTGCTAGGATTCGCAAATTAACCAACACAAGGCTAAAATGTATTAGCATGGTGATTAAACTCTTTACCCAATGAATTGGCCGCATCCGCCCGCATAATCTGCAAATTCAGCAGTTGAAAAAATATTATTTTTCAAAACATTTCAACAAAACCATATCATGTGACCCCTCGTTGGAACGAGCTCGATCCAACGAGGGGTCACATGATATGGTTTTGTTGAAATTTTCTGAAAATTTTCAAAAAATAATATTTAAAATAATAAATTTTGATATCGTCTGTGTTGGGTAAAGGGTTAAGCCATGAAGGTTTTTAGTGCTGTAACTAGTTTCTACATCAACAACCATGACTGCTAGAAATCTTTGCTTTGTTACTGGGACCTGCAGGTTTAAAAATGCCTATAGGCTGGGTCATTTCTTCTAAGGCAATAAACTTTTCAGAGTTGAAATTGGGCCTTCAAGTGCTGAAAATAGAGAAATTTACTGCAAAAAAATAGTTCATTTTGCTGAAAAAGGAATAACCAGACCATGATTTGAATTGATAAAACTACATGAACATTTCATGCAAAATTTGAGGGGAGAGGTTTTAATTTAAGATTTGGTTTCGCCTCGAGTTTTGGATCAGTTTTTCCATGTGTTAAGAACATAATATTAATGTAAAGAACACTGACGGCTGGGGCTGTTGGAACTATCAAATTTTGTAGTTGACGAATTACCAGCATTGGTCAACAGTTGATTAATAGTCGTTTCCTACAAATTTAACAAACAATCTCAAATATATACTACTCAAAGTTTGCTAAGCACCAAATATTTGACACATCATTTTGAAATTTGCTTGTGACATATTTGCGATATTTTTGGTGGATATGATTGAGGAATGTATTGAGATGGTCCCCAGTGTTTACATTAGCTCTCTTGACAGGCAGTCTTTTCGTGACAGTCATGGAAAGCATGTACCCCTTGATTTCCATAATGTCTTTGTGTACTGTCCACATGTACATGACGTGTAGGGTATTCAATCTTCATTTCAACACAAACCCATGTGATTTAATGATTTAATATGGCAAATGCAAATGTAAGTAGACTTTTGTCTGAAGTAGGAATGTGTTGGGCTGTAGGGATGGTGGAGCAAGGGGCTACCCATCGTCAGGTTGGTGAAGCCCTTGGTATGAACCATACGGTGATCACCAGAGCCTGGCAAGATTTCAGCAGTGTGGCACACCAGTCAGACGGCATGTGGTGGCAGAGTCGGTAACATCTGCAGCTGAAGACCAGTTTTTGATCATTCAGGCCCATAGGAACCGATTTGCCACAGCAACCCAGCTTTGCAGTGACCTTCAGAATGCATCCGGGGTAAATGTTTCGACACAGACTATCCGGGCAAGGTTGCACTAAGGTGATCTCCGATCGAGAAGACCATGTATTCGCATTCCGCTGTCCCTGAACCACCGCCAGGCACGATATGAATGGGCCATTGACAACGTTAGATGGACCAGAGAAGATTGGCGACCTGTCATTTTTACAGATGAGTCATGGTACTGCCTAGACCACACAGATAGGCATTCTGGGGTATGGAGAAGACCAGGAGAGCAATTCCATGCAGCCAACATTGCATGGAATTGCTCTCCTGGTCTGGGGCGGCATCAGCTGGGATGGGCGTACAGATCTCTGTGTCCTTGAATGTGGTACATTGCATAACGGTATATTGATGAGATCCTGGATGTCCACGTCAGATTGTATGCAGGTGCAGTGGGTGATAGATTCATTCTGATGGACAATAATGCCCGTCCTCATGTTGCCCATGCTGTCGGGGAGTACCGACAGAGGGAGGGGATTGAGCGTATGGACTGGCCAGCAAGATCCCCCGACTTCAATTCAATCGAACCTGTCTGGAATGAGGTGCAGCTTACAATTTCAGCCCATTTAGTCCAGCCAAGAAGTGTCCAGGAGCTTGGTGCCATGCTGGTCCAAGAATGGAACAACATCCCACAAAGGACCAACAGGAACCTGATTGGGAGTATGAAAAGGCATTGTCAAGCTGTAATTAACAGTAATGGGTCTCATACTTGATAGTGAAGCCATACCAGTTCACTCTGTCAACTTTTTGGCATATTGAAAAATGTCCTCTTTTACCAATAATATCCATTTTCCATGGTTATCGTGTTCAAAAGCTAAAAAAATAATGTCAAACACAAATAAAATCTTAATTTCTGCACTTAAATCATTAAAGATATAATTAAATAAAAATTATATACACTTTTCATTACAATATTTCAACTAAAACAGGTAGTTGGATATACTTGGTGCTTAGCAAACTTTGAGTAATAAACTTAGAAATTTAGTTTAAACAGTATTTATTGCCAAAAAAACAAACCATAACAGATAAATTTCAAACATTAATGTGAATTCGGCAGTAAGCTGAAAGCTCATACAAGGCCGTTTCCACCAACACAAGATCACAAAGATTCGTCGATGACAATAGCAGGTATAAGTATCAAGTACAAACAGTGTTTATCTGCATTATACAAGCGTTTGAAAAGCAACAGTAACTAATCTTGTATGGAAACAGTCAGGGATGGGTTGAACTGCAAGAAAAGTTGAAAACTTAGAAATTTAAAACTGATTATGTATGAAAGTGTTCAGTTCTGTGTTGAGATAAAATGGAAACGCCAGAATCTTTCCAATTAAAGTGTATAAAAGAAAATTTCATGTCTCTCAGGTAATTTTTCTCAATATTATGATGAAGGAGGGAGGCTTTTTTTCTGTTTATTCACAAAACAGTGTTCTGAAAATAATTGGAATCAGAAATTAACTACTTACACTATTATGTGGCAAACCATTGTTTTCAGCAGTGAAAATTTCTGATTATGTAGTTGAAAATTTAACCAACTATATCTTGACAGAGCTCTGTCAAACAAGGTATAGTTGGTTAAATATTTGTCCTACAAGTGCAAAATGGTGTCATAGAAGAGATTTCCAGATGAAAATAAAAGTGATTAGGCAGATTTTCTATGACAAGTGAGGTGCCTGAGAAACGAGATTTTTTTAAATAGTCTAAGGCTAAAAAAAAATAATGTTTTGATTCTCAGGCCCTCCCTCGTTGGATTTGAACCTCCTCATTAGACATTTTTATTATGTCATGTTTTTTAAAGAATTTGTGAAAACTTGGAATGGTCATTTTTTCACATTTCTCTACATATAATTATTTAGCTGTGTTTGCAGTAAATTGGTTTTTCTTGTTGCAGTTTATGGGAGAGTGCCCAGAGGCACTCTCCCATAAACTGTAACAAAGAAAATTCTGATATACTGGATCATGATTTAATTATTCATTTATTTGCTGGTGTTTAAGGTCATATTTTTCTGCACATTGGCTGATAATGGCTGCAACACCGATATAAATTCAAGTTTAACCAATCATTTAGAGCCATGTGTCCCATTTTAAAGGACTCCTACCCCAAGCATTGGTTACTGGGGCCTATTCTAATGGAATATGATGCTTGACAGATCTATGCCATTCAAAAGAACAATAAAATACAAATACTTTTAGCTGTTGTTATGGCAGTTAGTTATAAAAGTTATACTATAATTACACTAAAATACAACCTTTTCTCTTTTTCAAGTGGAAAGACAGCAAAAAGATTTACTGAGTATACTCAACCCTTTACATGAAAAAAAAAAATAAAAATAAAATCCTCCCTCCCTCACTGATTTGAAAAAAAAAATGCCTGAGAATCAATTCATTTTTTTTATTTGGCCTAATCTGAAGAATTTAAACAGAAGAACATGTGTGCAAATGCTTTATTTCTATAACTAATTTCCAGAAACTTCAAACAGGAACCTCTCACCATTTCTACCCAAGTTACAGCTTAGTTCTACAAGTGTACTGACCATTGTTGACAACTCTCACATTTTCACAGTTCAGATTGTTCCAGTGGGGGTCATTCAAGTGCACAAGACCAAAAATTCTGTTCACTCTGCAGTCTGCAATAACTTCCCAAATCATGAATTATTCAAATTGTACCCCATTTGTACGATGCACTTTGGTATTGATTAACAAAGTGCTGGTTATACATCCTCAATTATTAAGTAATGAAATTTCAAATTATGTTGCTCTATTGGGCAGAAAACAAAGGCCATTGGATATATTACAAGTAACTATGGTTAGATATTTGAAAGTTTAATAACTGTTCTAATTCTAACTGAATCCTCTCCTCATCAGCAGCAGCTTGGAATCTTGATTTGGCAGACAATAATAATGTAAAAACGCTGTCGGGAAATGAATCCTACAGCAGGGTTTTTAATGAGTGATTGGATTTTAACTTAGTGCAAAGTGAGAAAATTTCTTTCAAAATCTTCAGATCCAGCAGTCAGAAGATAAAAGTAGAACTTTTGTTTAAAGTGTGTACTTTTTGTAAATCTGTGTAAGAAATTTCAAAATTTAACCGTTTACTTAACATAGCAACCAAAAACTGCCAGAAAATTAACAAGTTAAGCCTACCACAGCCTAAAATATCTTGGAATTTTCTCAATAAAACCATATAAATAACACGGGCACTTTGTGTCTGCCCATAGAGGACATAACAAGGGAGGGAGGGATGTCAGTTGTATGTAGATGTAAATAAGGTAAAATTTGTTAAGACATAATGATGTTTATTTGCTATATTTTTGGCTACACTGTACTGTATGTGATTTTACAGGTCTTTAATAAAGGTGTGGTGTAGCCCATTACAACAAGTCAGTCTTTGAGAGTCATTTGTCATGGTGCACAAATATAGATATCATTAGAACCAGCTCATCGAGCTGGTTCTAATGATATTCATATTTCCATGGTTTTATTGAAAAATTGTTAAATTTGCTTTGAAAAATGAAATTTAATTTAATTTATTTTTTGAAAATACTGTGTTAGGTAAAGGGTTAAAAAAACTATATTATTATTAGAAATAAAGTATCCAATAGACCTCCGAAAAATTTTCTTTTTTCCAAACTCGCAGAACACTAACCCCCCCCCCCCCCCCTCCCGTCTACCTACCCTAGTTTGTTTTTTTTTAGCTCAGCAATGAAGTTGTGTGAGCTTATGTCATAGCCTGAGGCACATCAGCATCAACTCTTGTGGTAAAATTATTGGAAGAGTCCACTTTGACTTTCCCACCTGTTACTATGCACCTGACAGCTGTTTCAATGGCTTACTTGCAACATTGACCATTTCAGCGACTGATTCGTGTTCCCGCGTTGTGTCCTTGGGCAAGGCTCTTAACCCTGATTGCCTACATGGGGGCACGATGTCACTGTGTACTAAGGCGTACTGCCTGTCGACGGTGCGCATGTCTTCAACCAATGTAACCCTGCCTGTGTCGCGGTGCAGAGTTACGATGTCGGAGAGCTGACAGCTGCTTGTCGTTGCTCGCTGGTTCTCTCCAGGAACTCTGCGTTCCTCCACCCATAAAACTGTCACCGACATGATATGACCCTGTCTGTTAATGTGTCGTTAAACCCTGATAAAAAAAAAATACTTGCAACATTACAATTACCCACAAAACCTTATCCTGTGATAGTTTTTTGATTTTGAGAGTGTTTTTGCAATGTTAGACTTTTTTGTAAGTATGGACCAAGAAAATTTCTGACCTGTTTTGCTATACATGTACATGAGTGGAGGCTACTGCCGGTATGCTGTAGCTTTTATATTTCCTATGTGTGTTACATGCATCAATATAAGACGACATTAACTCTTGACGGACATTTTTGCAGATTTTGGAGTTTTTTAATTCGATGTTAAGACTTTTTTGTAAGTGTGGACTTGGAAATTTTCTGACCTGTTTTGCTAGGCATGTACATATGGTATGCTGTGGGTTTGGGTGAGTGCAAACCTGATGTGCTTGATTTGTAACAAGCCTAGGTTTATTGCATGGCTTGCGTTTGTGAGCTGATGGGGATTGACACCCCCTTCTTATCTCCAGGTTACCGTAAACAAGGGTACAGTAAAACCTGTCTTGAGAGACCACCTGTCTTGAGAGACTACATCTACCGGGCACCAATTGGTTTTACTCTATAATGGACCTGCTATGGGAGACCACCTGTTTTGAGAGACCACCTGTCTTGAGAGACCACTGTGACCTGGTACCAACTTGGTATTTTTAGGCCATAATAGACCTGTCTTGAGAGATCGCCCCTTTGAAGACAGAAACCATGACAAAAACTTTTTACCTGTTCTGGAATTGGAAAATCCATTGTGGTTATACTAACATAATTAAAAGTATTAAAAGCTCTTAATTGGGTTTCAATTGCTAACTCATTAAAGATTGAGATGTTTTTATAAGACCCCTGTGAAAAGATTAGGATTATTGCTGAATAAACAATTTCATACATACCTGAAATGTGACAGATAAGAATAAAAATAAATTTGTGTTGAAAATCTTTTTGTAACAAATTGAAATGGACTGTTATAAAAATTATAAAAATAAATTAGTGTTGAAAATCTTCAATGAAGATTTTCAAGACCAATTTATTTTTATAATTTTGATAACAGTCCATTTCAATTTGTTACAAAAACTTCATAAAAAAGAACAACTACAAAGTAATTACAAAAATCCATTCTTTTCCATTTCTGAATTTTGTGGTTGGTTATTCACTGACTTGAGAAAACCTGAAACCTGTTATGAGAGACCACCTGTCTTGAGATACGACCTTTTGTGTCGAAGTGGGGAGCGACATATAGGGATTACTTTTGTCGTCTTGCATCGTCCGCGTCACACTTTCTCTTATCCACCACTCCTCTTTAACCTATGAATGGATTTTGATGAAAGTTTCAGTGATTCTTTATCACATAATGGCATTGTGCACCTCCTATTTTATTTTTTGATCCGCTGTGTTTTTTCCAGATTTATGCCCCTTTTCCACTTAGAATTCTGTCTGAAACGCCAGGCGACACCCGTCTTCCATAGAAGACTCACATCTAAGTTTTCAAGACAGGTTCTACTGTATTTATTTTTTTGGCCTAGGGAATATTTCACAAGTAGTGCTTACTCATAGGTCCAGTTCATTCTTTATAGGTAATCAAAGATGATATGTGGCCTAACCCCTTGCAATATTATCTTGCACCAGATATTGAAGTTGAAGAAAATGGCATCAGGTAAGTCATATTGCTTTTTTTTTTTGTAAAATTTGTAAATTTACCTTTCATAAGATCGTGGTGGCTCAGTGGTAGACTGTTGGACTTTTATGATAGAGGTCCCGAGTTTGATCATATGGGATGACCCACATTGTGTCCTTGGGCAAGGCACTTTATCCCGGTTGCTTACATGGGGAGCACGATAACGCCGTGTACAGTTAAAACTAGAAGTCCTGTCATGAAATGCGCACAAATAGCATGTTGATATGCGCGTTAATGTATACGTTATGGCCCAAGTAAAGCTATCAAATTCTATACATATGGCCTGTGCACAAGCAATGTTTTAGCCAATGGACCTCCGGGTTACCCGGAGGTCCATTGGCAGAAACATTGCATGTGTTTGCTATGAGTAACCAAGAGAACCTGTCGTGCTTTGGATGCCATTCGATATGGCAATTCCAACGTTAAGCCTAGATAAGCGCACTATTCGTGACAGGACTTCTAATTTTAACTGTACAAAGGTGTTATGCACGCCGATGGTGCACGTCTTCAACCGCTGTAACCCTGCTTGAGCGGAGCTTGAACATAGTTAGAATGTTGAGAAGCTAACAGTTGCTTGTCAGTGCTCGGTGGTTCTCTCTGTGTACTCTGGTTTCCTCCACCCATAAAACTGTCGCGGTCACAATTAGCCTTTGTACATAAGAATGTGACCTTTAACACCAATAAATAAATAAATAACCTTTCAGAAACACAGTGTGTAAAATTTCAGAAATGACCATAACTGATTGTCCATTTATGTGGTTTGGTTATGGCTAACCAAACGTTTGGTAACGAAAAACAATTTTGTAAAATTACTTCTTTATCTTTAAGTGTTCATATAGTGTGTGGAACTAAAATATATATAGCCTTTGAAAGTCTATGTTCAACCTGCTATGCGGACAAATAGAGCTGTAAATGCTGAAAACATTGTTTCTTTAGGCCACACAAAGTAGATCTTCTGTTTCTCAGGCCATTATTTGAGAAATTGCATGCGGGCGAGCGGTTTTTTATTTTATTTTTTATTTCAGTAATTTCTTCTTTGCCATCAAAAGTTCATGTTCTTGGTTCATGTTTTAGGCCTCATAATCTACAGAATAGCATGGGTGGTGGTGTATTTCATCCCATGAGTGCAAGAAGGCTTTGCAATGCTAAAGCATTGCAAAGCCTTCTTTGAACTCAAGGGACAAATTCATCAATATTTTTAACTTGGGTAAAATATCAGACATAAACCATTTAATTTTTATTTTTTTAAAGTTTAAATTGGTTATAAAAAGAGAGCATGCGGCAGCCAAAAGGACCATGCGGGAGGGCTTGAGAAACAGATTTTTATTTTTTTAGGCCTTAGTTATCATTGTTAATAAATACTTGGGGAGCGCGGTGGCTCAGCGGTTACGGAATTGGACTTCTAATTGAAAGGTCAACGGTTCAATTCCGTAACAATCAAGTAACTCTGTTGTGTCCCTAGGCAAAACACGGGGGTGTGGTGGCCTTGCGGTAACTGGTTCTCATCAGATTACCAAAGTTAAGCAACGTAAAGCCCTGTTAATCATTCGATGGGTGACCATCTGAACGATCGAGTCCTTGGGCAAGACACTTAATCCTGATTGTCCACATGGGGTCACAATGATGCTGAGTACTAAGGTGTACTGCACGTCGATGGTGTGCATGTCTTCAACCAATCTAACCCTGCAGTGCGGAGTTACGATGTTGGGGAGCTGGCAGCTGCTTGTCGTCGCTCAGTGGTTCTCTCCGGGTACTCTGGCTTAATAAATAAATAATTAGCCAAGGCACTTAATCCCAATTGCCCATATGGGGGCACAGTGGCGTTGTGTAATAAGGCTTACTGCATGGCAATGGTGCACTTGTCTTTTCAACCAATACTGACCCTGCTTGTGTGGAGTTAGTACATTGGGGAGTTTGACAGATGCTCGGTGGTTCTCTCCAGGTAGTCCGGTTCCTCAACCCATAAAACTGTCTGACACGAGGTGACCCTGAGTGTCAAAAGTGTCGTTAAATCCCAATGAATAAATAAATACTTATAATTTGCTATGAATATCATTAACCCTTTACCTAACATGAAAAGCAGACGACACTTGCAAAAAAAATTCTTGAATAACTAATTTTTTTCATTTTTTGTCTCAAAAACATAGGTTATGACCCCTCGTTGGAACGAGCTCGACGAGCTTGTTCCAACGAGGGGTCATAACCTATGTTTTTGAGACAAAAAATGAAAAAAATAGTGAAAATTAATTGGCGATTTTTGAGAATAGCGCTGGGCGGTTTTGGCGTTATGTTGGTTAAAGGGTTAACCAAAGGCTTTAAACTTTAGAAAGTTTTTAAAAAAAAGTGGGAGAGCTTTCACTAAATTAAGGGCATAGACATCTAATTTATTTCTGGATTCCAGTTCTTTAACTCTTTTCCCAAGTTAGCTTTTTAAAATTATACTGCAATCAGCCGCAATACCAATTATTTTTGGTAAATTGAATTTATTAAAGTTTCTGTGGCACATACCAGTTACCATACTATTCACAATATAGCTTTTTGACGGACCCAGTTTTATCCAAGGATAAATATAAAGACAGAATACCAGAAAAGACATCATCACTTAGATGTCTTTCTCTAAATCTGTATTAAATCATTGTTTTAGAAAGAGTTTTTGCCTACCTGTGATATTAATTTTAGACATAAAACACCGCTGAGAAACTGATAAAAGTAGATTTTAATCCGTTTTTTGAAGGTCATTTTGCAAAAAACTGAAATTACAATTATTTACATCCCTTTTGGAATAAAGCTGTCATGTGCACAATTGCCCCAACCTATATTTTTATACTGTACCAATGACCCAGACATAGCTGGTGCTAACTCTTAAAAATGTAGGGCCAAACTCAAATTTTGCCCCCCAATCCCCAAAATTTGCATCTAAAACCAAAGAAAACATGTCCTGAATGGCCCTCCATACTTCACCTCTACTGCGCATGCGCAGTGTCAAGGACGTCCTGAAATTGGCGCCATTAATCATTCTTTGTTTGGCCCTTCATCAGTTAACATCTGACTGATCTTTGTGCTTGTAAATCTCAGTTTAAATGATGCCAGACACATAAATATTATAGAAATCTTGATTCTAAGGAGGATATAGAAGGAGGAGAGGAAAAATGAGTGACAGAAAATATTCAGGGCTGTAACTTGAAATTTTTTAATGAAATTATGTTAAGTTACCTATTTTCGAGGCAACAGCCTGTTGTGGTCATTCTTGTTATCAAGTTACACTGCTTGTTCAGTGTTTTCCTCTCTCCCTTTCCTTTAAGTCCCCTCTTGCTATTCTCCCATGCTTTTGGCATATTTTCTGTAATATTATTACTAAAATTTCTTGGGAGTTTTAGCTGGATAACAGAATGAATTCTGTTCTTTTCCCCATGTTTACGTCTTCACCTATGGGTGGTTAGGCATAGTGTTCTGCATCTACCATCTGATGTTCTGCAGTTTCTTCCCTGGAAGTCTCTGTTTTGCATCAGATAGTGTATTATTGGTAACTGATTTCGGGCCAGGGTGCCTGGAGTCTTGTTCTGGTGTTTTTACACTTACTGTTTACATTTACAACAGCCCTCTGTGTGAGGGGGGATTTCTTGAAAATAATATCTTGATGTTAATTTAATCATAACTAGATACATTATTATTGTTCGTAAGTGTTGCATAAATTTTTTAAAATATTTTTAGAATTTTTGTCCACACTTAGGCTTGGGATCCATTGGGGCTCAACGTTACTTTTCAGAAACTTGGGCTGTTCTGAAAAAATATTTTTTCAAAAGTTTTTGATTTCAATTATTTTTTCTATGTTAATGGATCATTTTATTATGTATTTTGATTGTCAGGGGTTGGTGCGAGTACTAGGACTTTGTTTTCTTTTCACAATGAAAGGATATTGTTCAATTGTAATAAGAGGAAATCTTCCTCTGACTTTCATAATCATTGTATAATGTAGTCAGTGTGCTCGCATTAACTCCTGTTCTGTATGTGTTAATTTCGATGACAACATGGGAAGCGTGTGTCACGGTATGTTAATGGGGAAATGGCCATTCCGGTCCTTTCCCCACAGGGTCACTCTACTTTATCAATCTCTATTTCAGACGATCAAGAACAGGGTGATGTATCCGTGATGTCTTCCAAAAGTGTGCCTCCGTTCGTCACAATTAATGAAGAGCTAGCGGAAAAGTGCTCATGTAAATACGTCAATTGCCTAAGAGGACCCTAGTAGGTTTGACGTCCGCTAGCTCGCCCGGTGTAGCGTCCATTCATCGAATGGTTCGGCAGCCGGGTCTGTCCGTTGCGGTCTAGAAGGAGTTTTGGGTGATGCGAGCACTATAAATCAACCAAATGCACACCCAGTGACGGCGGATTAGAGGAGAGAACGGAGGAAGCCTTTTAGTCCGGTTCCTAGCTCGTCCAGGTCCATCTGGACTGCGAGCGAGAGAGGCCCCTCTCTCGTACAACAACATCTGGCCTCAGATGTTGTGGTACAAAATGTTTCGCATTCGGAGCATACGTCCGCCGCTCGGGACGCTCCGGTATATAGTCAGTCCGGAGAGACTGTCAGTAAGGCTTCCTCATCCTCATGGTAGCGCACACGACCGCTCTTGGCTACGTGACCTCGGATATCCAGTCAGCTTCGCCAATCAGAGAATCATCGGCGACCAGGTAACACCATCCGGTAGCCAGGGACACGAGGCCTGCAGACTACGTTTGCATAAGAAAGTATGCGGGAGTCAACGTACACGGAGCTTCCAGCAGCAAAGCATCGTAAGACCGCTACTGCACAGGCCTCGGTGACGACGTGCTATCCCAAATAGCACAGCTTATCGCAGCATTCCAGCATCGACAGAATCTCTGTCGCATCATGTATTATCCGACGACGCTGGGTCGGGACGCTCCGCGGAAGCGGGTACGGACGTCCGAAAATTTCATCCGGTCCGACGGGATGCGGAAAGGGATTCGGAGGATTTCGAGCTTTCCCTTTCGGAACAACATCAGCTGCTGTGTATGTCATCTGACTTATCTTCTAGAGGTTCTTTCGTCGGACCAGAATGCTGCGATGCCGGATAAGAAACTGATAGCGTCGGTGGACACAGAATTTTTGGTTCGGTTCAGGGACATCGTCCCTCAGTTCCGACACAGTCCAATAATGTCACACAAACTTTCGAATTATTGAACGACGCTATATATATTATTTATATGCTTGCTATTAACAAGCATGTCTGGTTTCTTGTTCGCAAAGTTACTGAGATGTCTTTCAAAAGTGTGCCTCTGTCGTCATAGTTAATGAAGAGCTAGCGGCAGTAAGTGCTCATGGAATACGTCAATCGCCTAAGAGGTCCCTAGTAGGATCGACGGAGTTGACATTCGCTAGCTCACCCGGTGTAGCGTCCATTCATCGAATGGTTCGGCAGTCGGGTTTGTCCGTTGCGGTCTAGGAAGGAGATTTGGGTGATGAGAGCACTATAATAGACTTTAGTACACACCCAGTGACGACGGATTAGAGGACAGATCGGAGGAAGCCTGTTAGTCCGGTTCCTAGATCGTCCAGGTCCGTCCGGGCTGCGAGCGAGAGGGGTCCCTCTCTCGTACAACAGCATATGGGACCGGATGTTGTGGTACAGTCATTTTGCATTCGGAGCATATGTCCGCCGCTTGGGACGCTCCATTATATTGACAGTCCGAGAGACTGTCGATAATGCTTCCTCATCCTCACAGCAGCGCACACGACCGCACATTGGCTACGTGACCTCGAGTATCCGGCCAGCTTCGTCATTCAGTGATTCCACGGCGAACAGGTCACTCCATCCGGTAGCCAAGGGACATGAGGACTATACACTCCGTTCGCTCGCATAATAGAACTATGCAAGGGGTAACGAACGCGGAGCTTCCAGCGGCAAAGCATCGTAAGACCGCTTCTCCACAGGCCTCAGTGACGGACGTGCTATCCAAAATAGCACAGCTTATCGCAGCATCCCAGCAAACGACAGATTCTCGGTCGGATCACGAATAATCCGACGGCGCTGGGTTGGTGCGCTCCGCTGTTGCATCAGGTACGGACGACCGAACACTTATAGGGTGCGACAGGATGGCGAAAGGGATTCGGACGATTTCGAGCTTTCCCTTTCGGAACAACAGAAGCTGCCATACATTTCTTCCGGCATTATCTTCCAGAGGTTGTTCCGTCGGACTACATTGCTGCGATGCTGGATAAGAGACTAATAGCGTCATTGGACACGGAGTTTTGGATCGGTTCAGGGACATTGTCCCTGACTTGCCGACACAGTCCAATAATGTCAATAGAACATTCAAATTATTTAACGACGCTATATATAAGCTTGCTACCAAGCATGATAATCTAGTTTCTTGTCTGCAATGCTCTATTCTGCCTTTCATCAATTCTAGGAAATAATTTATATTGGCAGAACAGGGCATACCGAGAGTTCCTATGCGTCTTGATGGCGGGACTGAAGACTGGGAATTATCTTTTTCGCCGTCTATGTCAATTCCAACCACGATGTTGGAAACGACAATGATGTCTATTAGACTTAACTTAGACGCTTTATCATACGTAGACCACCTTACTGAGGCGTTATCATTACGTCTTCAAGAGAAGGAATTCCAGGATATGATCCTCAATGTGATTTCTTTCAAGGGCAGTAGTTTTTCCACGTATAACTCCGCCCTTCAGTGGCAACCTGGAGTTGGTTAGACGTGACGCAGCCCTAGCTACATCCACGCGCGTGGATTGTAAGGTGAAGAACTCTCTCAGAGTCGCTTCGGTCTTGGAGAAGCTTCTCTTCGACGGCAACCTTTCAGCAATCTATCAATTGCTCGATATACACGTTCTCTTGTCTATTAAGTGTAACAAGAGATTCAGACTGGGGCCAACATTCGGTGGTTGACTCCGAGAGTGCCACTACAGTTGTCGGATCCGAGTTTTATGATTATGACGGATGCCAGTCAAACAGGTTGGGGTACAATATTGATCCCAACGAATTCGAAGTGCCAGGGTCTTTGGGTTCCGCAGTTTATAGGCAAGCACTTAACTTCCAGGAAATGATGTTATTTTGGCTTGCACTATGTCATTGGATGAACATTATTCAGAAACGCATGTCCAAATCCTGTCCGATAATATGACAGTAGTTGCGTATCTCCGGAACCAGGGAGGCACTCATTTGTTTCCATTATTCAATTTAACGGAAAGAATCCTTCTGTTTGTTATAGCACACCAAGTTCTGCTTCGGTCCGTCATATTCCGGGTCGTCTGATTGTATTAGCAGACTCCCTTTCACGTAAGGGTCGCTTGTTGCCGTCAGAATGGACTCTCAACAAACAAGTATTCAATCAGATTTGCTATCAGTGGGAGCGCCCAATGATAATTTATTTGCGACACAACTCACTAATTAATTGCAGACGTATGTGTTTCCATGTCCAGATCCCTGAGCTTATGTTGTTAACGCTCTATTGATCTAATAGGACGGAATGATAGGATATGCGTATCCTCAGCGCTGTTGATTCAGCAAGTATTGCTAAGATAAACATCCACAATACAATTCTGTTGATAGCATCTCTGTCTTCACAGAGACCATGGGTAAATTTACTCAGGTGTCTACTGTGGGACTTACCGCGAAAACTTCCTCCATGAGAGGATCTTCTTTCGCTGGGGAAATCATGTCAACTTCATCACAACCCGCAAGGTCTCAACCTTCACGTATTCCGTTGTGTGGTCCTTCTTGCATGGCAAGCATTGTACAGGACGAGCTATGGACGCGATTTCTTACTGTAGGAGAACCTCTTCTTCGCTATACTATGCGGCTAAAGTGGAGGCTCTTCCGTTGTTGGTGTAGGGATCATTATGTTGATATTTTTGATCCCTCCATACTAGACATTGCAACTTTCTAGTATACTTGTTTGACAAGATCAACTGCAGCCTGTTACTATTAAGGTTATAGGTCTATGTTATCTCATACCTATGCACTCCATGATAGTTTACTATTGAGTCTTATGTCTCTTTATCTAAGTTAGTTAGAAACTTTTCGATAAATAGACCTAGAATCCTTAGATTAATTCCTATACGGAATTTAGCTTCGGTTCTTATTTAGCTAAGTAATCATTTGAGCCTCTGGAAACAGTTTTCAAATTCTGACCTTTTAAGACAGTAATTCTCTTAGTCTCTTTTACTGAGGAGTCAGTGAGCTTCATGCACTATCGGTGGACGATTCTCACTTTCGTAGTTTCGGAAACACTATTTCCTTTACTACTTAGGTTGGATTTTTGGTTAAGAATCAGGCTCCTAATAATATCCGGAACCTATTGTTATTAAGGTCCTTCCGTCTTCGTACGGGCAGAGGCCTTTACTCTGTCCGGTTAGAGTTTACGTATTTATAAACAGATCTCAGTTTATTAGTAAGGACATAAGCTCCTTCTGTCTTTGATGCCTAATAGAAGGACATTACGCTCCATTCTATTGCTAATGGATTCAATTAACTATCGGTACTGCTTATGGTATATCATTAACTCAGCAGTTTGTGCTTGAGATTTCGGCTCATGAAGTAAGAGCTCTTTCTACATCTTGGGCTTACATTATTAGTGTCGCTGTTATAGATTTTATGAAGGCTGCACATTGGGCTCAGCCATCCACATTCATGAATTTTTATCTCAGAAATATTGAGTCCATTTCTGGAGGCCTGCATTGTTAGGTCTATTATCTACTGCTCAGAATGCCATTCACTTAACAGTTGCTACTATAGCTAGGTAGGCATTCTGTTCCGGCAGTGACTCCGTCCTGCTGCCCTCTTCGCTCTGGGCTATTTGACCCAGGGCAAGGAGAAGGGGGGGGGGGGGGGGGGTGGGGAGGGTGTTCCCTTGGGTCACCTGTTTTATTATGAAAACAAGGGGATACCTCCTCCGGAGTTAGTAATTCTGAGCTGTTACTGGGATGGTTTTTAAGTGATAAGTTTATGTTTTAAAAATTCATTCAGGTCATAGTTTTTAAAGTATAGCTTTTGAATATATCACGTGTCAAACGGGCGTTATTATACAATCCTCAGACACTTTTAAAGGACTATAAAGAGTCTCTTTTCTCTAGACTAACTTTATTTATTGGCTTACTTTAAAAATTATTAGTATAAGGATTATACTGGATATTAATAGAGTACATGGATGTTATGGTGCTCAATTATGGAAGGTGTTGTGTCTTTTTAATTTATCATAAATAAGAAAGATACATGTAAGGCCTAATACTCCTTTTCCCCTCGAGGGGATGGCTCTATTTTATATAATTGAGCTTATTGGATTTTCCTCTATGTCCTAGGCCCTCCAGCCTTTTTACTATTCAGCTATGTCTGGGTCATTGGTACAGTATAAAAATGTTAAAAAATTTATAGTAATTTATATATTTTTTATACTTACCAATGACCCAGACGGGGATGGCCCTCCCAGGAGTTGGGAACTCATACCTCCCCGCTGAGTACATAGCGCTTACCAGGCACTGATTATAAGAATGATTAATGGCGCCAATTTTGGGATGTCCTTGACACTGCGCATGCGCAGTAGAGGTGAAGTATGGAGGGCCATTCAGGACATGTTTTCTTTGGTTTTAGATGCAAATTTTGGGGATTGGGGGGCAAAATTTGAGTTTGGCCCTACATTTTTAAGAGTTAGTACCAGCTATGTCTGGGTCATTGGTAAGTATAAAAAATTTGTAAATTACTATAAATTTTTTAACTTTTGGGGGGACCAGAAATGAATCTAGTTCTATAAATTCTTTTGGGAATTCCTACAAACTGGAAATATTACCTACAAAGTACACCTGTTCTCAATTTAATTCTTAGGGTAATATGCTTGATTTGTTGTATGCTTCTTTGCTCAATGAGATCTCCAAAACAAATTCCCATGCCATGATTTTTCCAATCCCATCGGTCTCCTTCCATTTTCCAAACAGGGCAGAAGAAACACCTGCCAATTAACCCTTTACCCAACGAATCGCCTGCATCCGTCCGCGTAATATGCAAATTCACCAGTTGAAAAAATATTATTTTTCAACAAATCCATACCATGTGACCCCTCGTTGGAACAAGCTCATCGATCGATTTGGACTCCCACGTTGTGTCCTTGGGCAAGGCACTTAACCCCGATGTGTCCACATGGGGGCACGATGACGCCGTGTCCCCCATGGGAACCCCGGGAAGTGAAGCAGTGCTTGTTTACTGTGGTAAACAAGCTCTGTTTCACTGGTAAAATAGGACCCAGTCACTAATGCTTGGGGTGCGAGTCCTCTAAAATAGGCAACATGGGGTATAAACGATTGACTGACCTTGACTTTATCTCCATGTTGTGGTCATGATTAGCCATTGTGCAGAAGTATGTGACCTTAAACAACAATAAATAAATGACGGCGTGTACTAAGCCATACTGCATGTCGATGGAGCGCATGTCTTCAACCAATCTAACCCTGCCTGTGCTGCAGTGCGGAGTTGCGATGTTGGGGAGCTGGCAGTTGCTCATCGTTGCTCGGTGGTTCTCTCTGGGTACTCCGGCTTCCTCCACCCGTAAAACTGTCACCGACACGATATGACCTTGGCTGTTAATGTGTTGTTAAACCCTAATAAAAAAAAAAAGCAAAAAGAAAAGATATTTAAAATAATAAATTTTGATATCGTCTGCATTGGGTAAAGGGTTAAATGGATTTCGTACATACGTATTTTGAACTAGTTTGTCATGCATATTTAAAAAAAAAAGACACAACTATAAATCTAAAAATCTGTTGGACACTCAAAGAAAGTTCAATTACTCAGACTCATTGTACCATTCAAGGTGCAACATTTGGCTAAACAGTCGCCAGTTCCCATAAATTTAAATTTCCATAACAGGCATGTCATGACCCGTCCCGTCCGCCTGGACGTCTGTCAACAATTCTATACGGCTCGGGCTAGAGGCTGTATTTATGAACCGATCTTTACGAAACTTCATGGGTACCTTTGTTATCACCGTGAAACGAGAACGAGTGTTTTGGGGTGCAGTCTAAAATTCAAGAATTTTCTTCTCCAGAACCATTGATCAGAATATTTTGATATTTGGGAGGGGGGGGGGGGGGTCAGATCCAAGTGTGTTCAAATTGAGCCCCTTGGTTCATATTTGGGCTCAACATGGGAGCCCCAATCTTAATTTGGTGCAATATGAGCAGAGATGAAAGTTTTCCGGTTTTTAACGGAATTCCGGTATTCGCAGGTCCGTTTTTTGTGTTCCCCTTTTTTGTTTTTTATTAAACCCATTGTTGGCTCCTTTCCGGTAATTAGCGCTTCCGTCTACTTTGTGTATTCCTATTCCACATTTTGGCAGTTGCTTGAAGTCATGTCGAGTTTGTTTGCTTTCTTAATGCTGATTGGACAGTCGTTTTGAAGAAGTGAGCTTATGAGGAATAACTGTGAGACTTAAACGAATCGGATTGCCTGTGTCATTGTACATTCAGTGTTTTGTTGTACACGCAGTTTTCTGTTTCAAATGTGCAAAATGGAATTGAAAGGACAAGAAGATCGATCAATGTTGATGCTGGAATAAAAAATAAGTTTCATTGGGATTGGTTGCAAGAAAAGGATTGTAACAACGACTTTTTATCTGACTTTGTACGAAAAATAGATCGAGCTGGCAAAGCCAGATGCATTTGGTATGCAAATGAAATCTACTCTGGAAATGATGGCAAAAAGGCGCTAAAGCAGCATTTGAAAACGAAAGTGCACATTAAAAAGAGATCGGACATAAATTCAAACCACTCGCTGCCATCATAATTTTTCAATCCTTGGTAATTAATTAACCACTGCCACATATATTCTAAATTTTGATGTATCTTTGGAGAGAAATATGTTACAAAGAAAAGTTGAAAAGTAGGCTCAGAATGCCCCAGTAAGCTTATTTTGGAGGTGGGTTTTTAAAAAATCTCCGAACCCAAGGAGGGGGATATCATACCTCCTCCTTGAACCTCCCCCAGCTCGGCACTTTGCACTTCAGCAGCCCCGCTTCGCGGGGCTCGGTTCCTATTATAATTATTCTCAGGTATTTTGGCCAATGGCCACTTTCATCTCTGTACGAGGAATATGCTTTAAATATCTTCTTCAGAACTGCTCGTCATAATTGGTAAACTTTTTTTTTTTAGAATCAAGTCCCTCAGTTAACATTTGGGCTTCCTATGGAGGCCCAAATTTTAACTTAGAGCGATATGGGGAATAATCTTTAAATAATCTTCTTCAGATCCACCACTCCGAATCTTTTGATATTTGGTCTACAACATCTCTAGGGGGGGCAGTTCCAAGTTTGTTGAAATCAAGTTCATGGGTTAATATTTGGGCTCCCAATGAGAGCCTGAATTGTACTTTAGAAGAATATGAGGAAATTTCTTTAGAAATCTTCATATTCACCTGTCAGAATCCTTTCATATTTGGTATACAGCATCTCTATGGGTGTCATATTCAAGTTTGTTCAAATAGAGTTCCTGGATTAATATTTGGGCTCCATATGGGAGCCCAAATTTTACCTTTGTGCAATATGGGAAAATTTCTTCAAAAATCTTCTTCAGATCCACCAGTCAGATTGCTTTCATATTTGATGTACCACATCTCAAGGAGGGTCAGTTTCAAATTTGTTCAAATCAGGTCCCTGGGTTAATATTTGGGCTCCATATTGGAAAGTTTAACTTAATGTAACATTAAGGATTTTCTTTAAACTCTTCTTCAGAATCATCAATTAGAATCCTTGGATATTTGGTATCAAGCCAGAAAATATGCAGACTGACATCTGCAAAATGAGGTCCCCAGAGTGTGAATTTAGTGATGCTACCCTGCACAGCAGGGTAGCATCACTAAATTCACACTCTGGGGACCTCAATCTGAATCAGGGTCTCAAAACTAAACAGAACGAGGTACCCAGAGGATAAATTGGCCCACTGTATGGGACAGCATGATCAAATTCACCCTCTGGGGACCTCATTCTGCAAATGTCAGACGGCTTATTTTCAGGCCTGTTTGGTATACAGCATCTCTTTTTGAGATTATTTTCAGTTTGTGTTGACCAAAACATAATGGTTTGTACGAGTTCTAGGATTTTTCTGGGTGATAACCCTAGCCTAATATGGGCCCCTTTGCCATTGAGATTTGGGGATGCTTTTTCAATTTTCCACATAGGCTTGGAATTGGAGATATCTCAGCCATTGTTAAAAGCATGATGAACTCTCCAATCATTTGAATTTCCGATAATAGAAAAAGAGATTGACTTTTTTTTTAGGAATTGCTCGATTGTGATTTTTGGTGGTTTTCAAAAACTGACACCTAGTTGTTTTTAGTTAACCTTCCAGCAGGGACCGATCAGGACTATTTAAAATATGCTCTAGCCTCGGAGCCTATTTTTCAATTCATGTGCCAGATTTCAATTTACGGAGTCACACTGCAGTTTGTAACACACACTGCAAGTATGTAATAGCTTTCATCATTTTCATTTAGTACACTATAGCAAACATTAATCTTCACTGTGGTTTCTGATCAAGTCTTGGCTGCCTATTTAGGCAGCCAAGACTTGATCAGAAACCACAGTGAAGATTAATGCTTGGTAATTAAGACTTGAAGTATTAACTTAAGCACTCTACAACAATGATAAATGATAATTATATATATAATACATGTAAGAGTGTCTCTCTCGATTATCCATCGAAAGAATATCAAAATATGATCTGAGAAGTTACGTGCCAACTGAGAAGCCTATTTCTGAGATTTAAGAGCCAGGTACTGATGTTTCAGAACCAAATACGCACTGGCGCATGCCCATGTCGGTCCCTGCCTTCCAGCTCTACCTCACAGCATTGTAGAATCTTAACCATTAGACAGAAACACGGGAACATTGAATCGATTTTATTTGGTTGTTTTACATGATTCGGTCTTGAGTTTGTAACATTTTATTCACAAAATCTCAACCCATGATGCGATGCGATGGCCAAATTGGAATTTGATCTAAAAAAAAATATACCACTTTTGTGATTCACGGTGCTCTATTGGGGGGTAGGGTATAGTAGTAAGTACTTTAGTAAATATTCTGGAAAACTCCCCAAGCACTAAGAAATGAAAATTGTTAAGTTACTGAAGAAAGTGGTTTAGCCAGCAACCTGTCTTTTGGGTGGCCAGATTTTCTCCTTTGTCCTGAATTGACAGGTGTTGGTCCAAACCAGGGTATAAACGATTGACTGAGCTTGAGTTTATCTCCATGTTTTGGTCACGATTAGCCATTGTGCAGAAATATGTGACCTTAAATACCAATAAATAAATCAATTAAATGGATGTTCTGAGACCTAGAGCTGTAGGTTAACCGAAACCAAACTGAGGTTTTTAGGTTTTTTTTAAAAACTGAAACCGAAACCGTCAACATCCCGTTATCTAAGGTTTTTCGTTTTTTACTAAATACTCTTGCTGCAGAAATTCACAGAATGTAACCATCCCAGAGTAGTGAGAGTGCCCAGACACTGCCAATGGCAGTGTCTGGGTACTTTCACTACTCTGGGAAGGCTACATTCTGTGAATTTCCGACATTTCAGTTTAGTTGTGTTTGCAGTTTTCCTCAAGTTGCATGTAGGTGTCAGACCTCGAAAAATGGCCAAGCACAATAAAAGTTCTGTATATTTAGGTAATTATTATATTGGCCTTCCTGATTCTTCATGTATTATAGCTTATTTTGGGCATTCATTGAGTTTCACTCAATTTCACTGCCATTCAGTTATGACTCCGGACAAAAGAATGAGTTTTATTGAATTTTATTTGGCCTCATAAACAAACCGAAAACCGAACCGAACCGAGGTTTTACTCCACCTGAAAAACCAAAACCGAAACCGAACAAGAAATTTAAAAACCTACAGCTCTAACTCAGAGAGCACCAGCGAACAACTGTCAGACTCCCCAGTTTACTAACTGCACACAAGCAGGGTTAGCATTAGTTGAAGACAAGTGCACCATCGATTTGAAGTACACCTTAATAAACGGCACCACCGTGCCCCCACATGGTAGAGCTGTAGGTTAACTGAAACCGAACCAAGGTTTTTATGTTTTTTTAAAAACCGAAACCGTCGACATCCCGTAATCTAAGGTTTTTTGTTTTTTTATTAAATACTCTCTTGCTGCAGAAATTAACAGAATGTAGCCATCCCAGAGTAGTGAGAGTACCCAGACACTGCCAATGGCAGTGTCTGGGTACTCTCACTACTCTGGGAAGGCTACATTCTGTGAATTTCTGACATGTCAGCTCTACCACATGGGATATCGGGTTTAAGTGCCTTGCCCAAGGACACAACACAGTTACCCCTAGCGGGGATCGAACCATGGACCTTTCGGTTTGAAGTCCAATACCATAACCACTGAGAAGCTCACTCTTATTACAAAATTTACTCGACATGCAAATGATTTGTGTTTGGAAGTTATATTGAGTTAACCGGGTTAGTCAGTGGAGAAATATCCAATAAAGTGGACTCGACTGTATTGTCAAATTAAGAATTACTTTTCTCCCTTCACCCCCTAATTAAAGGCCATTTTATACATTTTTGCTGTCCTTTGACAGACTACATAAATCCTGTGGATTTTCAGTTTCTTGGCAGCCAAGACTTGCCTAAAAACACCTGTAACAGCATTCAGACTGTAGACTGCCAGAGATTGCATGTTGGGGCACCTGTTCTATTGCAATAAAAGTTGTTAAAGTTGGAAATAGGCCTTTACGGGTTAATCCTTTCTGACTATGGTTATTGTGGTGTTTTAACAACGTTTTACCATCGCGTAGAATCAGGCTTTTGCAATGTCAACCGCAATCATTAAAAATCTGAGTACGTAATATTACGTACTGTAGTCGCAATGCACAGGAATTTTTGTACGTAATATTACGTACCATAGTCGCAAAGGGTTCAGGGATTTCAGAGTTCCATTGTTGGAGGCTGCTATTAAGAATGGTCAGAAAGTGAGAAGGCTTAGGCAACTATTCAGATTTTTTCAGTTGGTTCTCTTTATGCTCCTTTGATTTTGTTTTACAATTTTCTGTAATTGTAGTGATGAAGATGAAGATGAGGCAGATGATTCGGTAGTGGTTGTTGGAGAGGATGATGATGATGATGATGACGATGAAGAGGAGGATGAAGGTGTGTATTTGAAAATGCTACCGATTGTCAGACAAAGCAATTCTCGACATAAGAGGATTTTTATGGAAAGAGAACATTAATATTTTTATACTGTACCAATGACCCAGACATAGCTGGTGCTAACTCTTAAAATATAGGGCCAAACACAAATTTTGCCCCCCAATCCCCAAAATTTGCATCTAAAACTAAAGAAAACATGTCCTGAAAGGCCCTCCACACTTCGCCCCCACTGCGCATGCGCAGTGTCAAGGACGTTCCGAAATTGGCGCCATTAATCATTCTAAGTTTGGCCCTTCATCAGTTAACATCTGACTGATCTTTGTGCTTATAAATCTCAGTTTAAATGATGCCAGACACATAAATATTAGTGAAATGGTGATTCTAAGGAGGATAAGAGAAGGAGGAGAGGAAAAGAATGTGTGACAGAATATTATCAGGGCTGTAACTTAAAATTTTTTAATGAAATTATGTTAAGTTACCTATTTTCAAGGCAGCAGCCATTTTGTTGTCATTCTGATTATTTAGTTACACTGTTTTTTTTTTAAGTGTTTTCCTCTCTCCCTGTCCTTTAAGTTCCCCCTTGCTATTCTCCCATGCTTTTGGCATAGTTTTTGTAATTATTATTACTAAATTTTCTTGGGAGTTTTAGCTGAATAACAGAATGATTTCTGTTCTTTCTCCATGTTTACGTCTTCACCTAGGGGTGGTTAGGCGTTGTGTTCTGCATCTACCATCTGATGTTTTGCAGTTTCTTCCCTGGAAGTCTCTGTTTTGCATCAGATAGTGTATTTTTGGTAACTGATTTCGGGCCTGGGTGCCTGGAGTCTTATTTTAGTGTTTTTACACTCATTGTTTACATTTACAACAGCCCTCTGTGTGAGGGGGGGATTTCTAAAAAATAATATCTTGATGTTATTTTAATCATAACTAGATACATTATTATTGTTCGTAAGTGTTGAATAAATTGTTTAAAATATTTTAAAAATTTTTGTCCACACTTAGGCTTGGGATCCATTGGGGCTCAACGTTACTTTTCAGAAACTTGGGCTGTTCTGAAAAAATATTTTTTCAAAATATTTTGATTTCAATTATTTTTTCTATATCAATGGATCATATTATTATTATGTATTTTGATTGCCAGGGGTTAGTGCGAGTACCAGGACTTGTTTTCTTTTCACATTGAAAGGATATTGATCAATTGTTTTAAGAGGAAGTCTTCCTCTGACTTTATTATCATTCTATATGTGGTCAGTGTACTCGCATTAACTCCTGTTCTGTATCGTATGATTTCGATGACAATATGGGAAGCGTATGTCACGGTATGTTGTTGGGGATTTGGACACTCCGGTCCTTTCCCTGCAGGGTCACTCTACTTTATCAATTTCTATTTCAGACGATCAAGATTAGGGTGATGTATCTGTGATGTCTTCCAACAGTGTGCCTCCGTCGTCACAATTAATGAAGGGCTAGCGGAAAAGTGCTCATGTAAATACGCCAATTGCCTAAGAGGACCCTAGTAGGTTCGACGGCCTTTGACGTCCGCTAGCTCGCCCGGTGTAGCGTCCATTCACCGAATGGTTCGGCAGCCGGGTTCGTCCGTTGCGGTCTAGAAGGATTTTTTGGGGTGATGCGAGCACTATAAACTAACCTAATGCACACCCAGTGACGGCGGATCGGAGGGAGAACGCAGGAAGCCTTTTGGTCCGGTTCATAGCTCGTTCCGGTCCATCCGGACGGCAAGCGAGAGAGGCCCCTCTCTCATTCAACAACATCTGGCCCCAGATGTGGTACAAAATGTGTCGTAAGCGGAGCATACGTCCGTCGCTCGGGACGCTCCGTTGTATAGGCAGTCCGCTGAGACTGCTAAGGCTTCCTCTTCTCGTCAGCGCACACGACCGCACCTTGGCTGCGTGACCGCCGATATATTACCAGCTTCGCCGATCAAGGATTCTTCGGCGACCAGGTCACACCATCCGGTAGCCAGGGACACGAGGCCTGCAGACTCCGGACGTTCGCATAGGAAGTGTGCGGGAGTCAACGTACACGGAGCTTCCGGCGGCAATGCATCGTAAGACCGCTACTGCACAGGCCTCGGGAACGGACGTGCTTTCCTTAATAGCACAGTTTATCGCAGCATCCCAGCATCAACTGAATCTGTCGCATATATTTTATCCTACGATGCTGGGTCGGGATGCTCCGCGGAAGCGGGTACGGACGTCCGAAAGTTTCATCTGGTCCGACGGGATACCGAAAGGGATTCGGAGGATTTCGAGCTTTCCCTTTCGGAACAACATATGCTGTTGTGTATGTCATTTGACTTGGTCTTCTACAGCTTCTTTCGTCGGACCAGAATGCTGCGATGCCGGATAAGAAACTGATAGCGTCGGTGGACTTAGAAATTTTTGGTTCGGTTCAGGGACATCGTCCCTCAGTTCCGACATAGTCCAATAATGTCACACAAACTTTCGAATTATTGAACGACGCTATATATATTATTATTTTATGCTTGCTAACCAAGCATTTCTGGTTTCTTGTTCGTAGAGTTATGGAGATGTCTTTCAAAAGTGTGCCTCTGTCGTCATAGTTAATGAAGAGTTAGCGGCAATAAGTGCTCATGGAATATGTCTATCGCCTACGGAGTGACATTCGCTAGCTCACCCGGTGTAGCGTACATTCATCGAATGGTTCGGCTGCCGGGTTCGTCCGTTGCGGTCTAGGAAGGAGATTTGGGTGATGCGAGCACTTTAATTACTTTAGTACTCACCCAGTGACGGCAGATTGAGGACAGATCGGAGGAAGCCTGTTAGTCCGGTTCCTGGCTGGTCCAGGTCCGTCCGGGCTGTGAGCGAGAGAGGTCCCTCTCTCGCCCAACAACATAGGGGACCGCATGTTGTGGTTCAGATATTTTACATTCGGAGCATATGTCCGTTGGTCGGGACACTCCGTTATATTGACAGTCCGAGAGACTGTCTTTAATGCTTCCTCATCCTCACAGCAGGGCACACGACCGCACATTGGCTACGTGACCTCGAGTATCCGATCAGTTTCGGCATTCAGTGATTCCACGGCGAATAGGTCGCGCCATCCGGTAGCCAAGGGACACGAGGCCTATACACTCCGTTCGCTCGCATATTGGTAGTATGCACGGGGTAACGATCACGGAGCTTCCAGCGGCAATGCATCGTAAGACCGCTTCTCCTCAGGCCTCAGTGACGGACGTGCTATCCGAGTTAGCACAGTTGTTTCGCAGCATCCCAGCAATTGATAGTTTCTCGGTCGAATCAGAAATTATCCGACGGCGCTGGGTCGGTGCGGTCCGCGGTTGCATCAGGTACGGACGACCGAACGCTTTATAGGGTCCGACAGGATGGCGAAAGGGATTCGAAAGATTTCGAGTTTTCCCTTTAGTAGTATCGGAAGATGCCTTTCATATCTTCTGGCATTATCTTCCAGTGATTATTATTTCGGACTTCATTGCTGCGATCTTGGATAAGAGACTTATAGCGTCATTGGACTCGGATTTTTCGATCGGTTCGGGGACATTGTCCCTGACTTACCGACGCAGTCCAATATTGTCATTACAACATGTGTTTTATTTTTCGACGCTATATATATATATATATACAAGCCTGCTACTAAGCATGATAGTTTAGTTTCTTGTCCGCGTTGCTCATTTCTGCCATTTTATCATTTATACAAATAGTTTATTTTGGCAGAGCAGGGCATACCGAGAGTTCATATGCGTCTTGACGGTGTGATTAAAAACTGCATATATTCTTTTTCGCCGTTTGTCTTTTCCAATTTCAATGTTGGGAACGACATTATGTATAGTAGACTTAACTTAGACGCTTTATTATACGTAATCCGCCTTACTGAGGCGTTATCATTACGTCTTCAAGAAAAGATTTACGGGATATTATTCTCAATGTAATTTCTTTTGAGGGCAGTAGTTTGTTCACGTATAACTCCGCCCTTCAGTGGCTGATTGGAGTTAGTTAGACGTGACGCAGCCCTAGCTACATCCACTCGCGTGGATAGTAAGGTTAAGAACTCTCTCAGAGTCGCTTCGTTCTCGGAGGAGCTTCTCTTCGACGGCAACTTTTCGGCAATCCATGAATTGCTCTATTTACACGTTCTCTTGTCTATCTAGTGTTACAAGAGATTCAGACTGGGGCAACATTTGGTGGTTGACTCAAAGAGTGCCGCCGCAGTTGCCGGACCCGAGTGTGGCTGTTATGACGGTTGCCAGTCAAAACAGATTGGGATATAATACTGATCCCTACAGATTCGAAGTGCCAGGGTCTTTGGGTTCCGCAGTCTTTTAGCAATCAGTTTTCTTCCGCGGAATAATGTTTTTTAGGCTTGCTTTATGTCATTGCATGAACATTATTCAGAAACGCATGCCCAATTCCTGTCCTTTAATTCGACAGTAGTGGCGTATCTCCGGAACCAGGGAGGCACTCTTTCGTTTCCGTTATTCAATTTAATGGAAAGAATCCGTCTGTTGGTTATAGTACACCAAGTTCAGTTTTGGTCCGTCATATTCCGGGTCGTCTGATTGTTTTATCGAACTCCCGTTCTCTTACGGGTCGCTTGTTGCTGTCAGAATGGACTCTCAACAAACAAGTATTCAATCAGATTTGCTATCTATGGGAGCGCCCAATGATGATTTATTTATGACACAGCTTGCTAATCAATTGCAGACGTATGTGTTGGCTTGTCCAGATCTCTGAGCTAATATTCTTAACGCTCTATTGATCTATAGGACGGAATGATAGGATACGCGTATCCTCCGGCGCTGTTGTTTTAGCAGGTATTGCTAAGATAAACAACCACAATACATTTCTGTTGATAGCATCTCTATCTTCACAGAGATCATGAGTAATTTTCTCTCTTGTCTACTGTGGGTCTTAACGTGAAATCTTCCTCTATGTGAGGATCTTTTTCACTGGGTAAATCGTGTCATCTTTATCACAACCTGCAAGGTCGCAACCTTCATGTATTCCGTTGTGTGGTCCGTATTGCATTGTAAGCACTGTACTGGACGTGCTTTGGACGCGATTTCTTACTATAGGAGATCCTCTTCTTCGCTATTCTATGCGGCTAAAGTGGAGGCTCTTCCGTCGTGGTGTAGGGATCATTATGTTCTTATTGTTGATCCCTCCACACTACTCATTGCTATTTTTTAGTATACTTGTTTCACAAGATCTACTGCAGCCTGTTATTATTTAGGTTATAGGTTTATGTTACCTCATGCCTATGCACTCTATGATAGTTTACAATTGAGTCTTTTGTCTCTTTATCTAAGTCAGTTAGTAACTTTTTGATAAATAGACTTAGAATCTTTAGATTAAATTCCTATACGGATTTTAACTTCGGTTCTTATTTAGCTAAGTAATCATTTGAGCCTCTGGAAACAGTAGTTTTCAAATTCTGACCTTTTAGACAGTAATTCTGTTGGTTTCTCTTTTACTGTAGAGTCAGTGAGTTTCATGCACTATCGATGGATGATTTTCACTTTCATAGTTTCGGAATCAATACTTCCGTTACTATTTAGGTTGGATTGTTGCATAAGAGTTAGGCTCCTATTATCCGGAACCTATTATTTTAAGGTCCTTCCGTCTTCGTATGGGCATAGGCCTTTACTCTTTCCGGGTACAGTTTATGTGTTTATAAACAGATTTCTGTTTATTACTATGGGCGTAAGCTTCTTCTGTCTTTGATGTCTAGTAGAAGGACGTTACGCTCCATTTTTTTTTTTTGTTAATGGATTCTATTAACTATCGGTACTGCTTATAGTATATCATTGACTTAGCAGTTGTGTTTAAGATTTCGGCTCATGAAGTAAGAGTTCTTCTACTTCTTGGGCTTACATTAATAGTGTCGCTATTATAGATTTTTGAAGGCCGCTCATTGCGCTCAGCCATCCACATTCATGAATTTTATCTCAGAAATATCGAGTCCATTTCTGGAGGCCTCTATTGTTAGGTCTATTATCTACTGCTCAGAATGTCATTCACTTAACAGTTGCTACTATAGCTAGGTAGGCTGTCTGTTTCGGCAGTGTCTCCGTTCGGCTGCCCTCTTCGCTCTGGGCTATTTGACCCAGGGCAAGAAAAAGGGGGGGGGGGAGGGTGTTCCCTTGGGTCACCTGTTTTACTATGAAAACAAGGGGATACCTCCTCCAGAGTTAGTAATTCTGAGCTGTTATTGGGATGGTTGTTTACTGAGAAGTTTAGGTTTTTAAAATTCATTCAAGTCTTAGTTTTTAAAGTATAGCTTTTGAATATTGCATATGTCAACGGACATGATTATGCAATCCTCAGACACTTTTAGGAGTATAAGAGTCTCTATTCTCTAGACTTACTTATTTATTGGCTTACTTTAAAAATTATTAGTATAAGGATTATATTGGATATTAATAGAGTACATGGATGTATGAAGCTCAATTTTGGAAGGTGTTGTATCTTTCTAATTTATCTTAAATAAGAAAGATACATGTAAGGCCTATTACTTCTTTTTCCCTACAGGGGATGACTCTATTTTATTTTATTTTATTGAGCGTATTCCATTTTGCTCTATGTCCTTGGCCCTCCAGCCTTTTTACTATTCAGCTATGTCTGGGTCATTGGTACAGTATAAAAATGTTAAAAAATTTATAGTAATTTATATATTTTTTATACTTACCAATGACCCAGACGGGGATGGCCCTCCCAGGAGTTGGGAACTCTTGCCTCCCCGCTGAGTACATAGCGCTTACCAGGCACTGGTTATTAGAATGATTAATGGCGCCAATTTCGGAACGTCCTTGACACTGCGCATGCGCAGTGGGGGCGAAGTGTGGAGGGCCTTTCAGGACATGTTTTCTTTAGTTTTAGATGCAAATTTTGGGGATTGGGGGGCAAAATTTGTGTTTGGCCCTATATTTTAAGAGTTAGCACCAGCTATGTCTGGGTCATTGGTAAGTATAAAAAATATATAAATTACTATAAATTTTTTAACGTTTAAGTGTTAACCATGGCCATTTTTCTCTGCCCATACATCCGTAGGCATTCTGCACATGAAATTTAGTTTCATTTGGCATAGTGTTTTCAAATTTTACATCTGTTCTTATTACTTTATCGTGAAGTGCAAGTTCAATTTTTCAAATTTTGTTCCTGTGATGGCTCTTGATTGTTAGCTCTGCCTGACAAGTGTCATCAGAATCAGAGCTTTTCAGACAATTCAAATGTAATATGTTGTCTTTGTATGATTTTTCCCCACCAAAACAAATTCCCAGCCCCCCCCCCCCCCCCCCCCCTCCCCCTCCCAATGAGGCAACTTTTTTCAATGGCATGGGTCCCGGACCCATTTCCAAAGAAGGCAAAAGAATCCCTGTTCCTGTATTCTAGAGATAAACTGAAAATTTATTGCATCTTGTTTCTCAAGAGTGTTCATGGCAGTTTAGTAAAGTGGAGCCCACTTAATTGGATATCTCTTAACTGAATAACCCTGTTAATTGAATACCAATGCCTGATGTGGGAATCCTGTAAGGTGAGCAGCATAGCTATAAACAATTGGCTAAACTTGACGTCATACCCAGGCCTGGTAATTCGTGCCGAGGAAACGAAAAATTTCCAAAGCAAAAATACTGCCGAGGATGGATTCTTCAGAAAGCCTTGTGGTGGCAGAAATTACTCAACTTCAGGTTACACGAGGAATCAAACCATTTGGGTTGCACTATGCTGTATTGCTAATCTTAAAATTTACAGTACAAGATGCAGCATAACCACTAGAAACTGTGTTTTCTGCTTCTATGTTGATAACACCAGAATCTGACATTAGTTTCTGGAAAGCTCTTACAGAGCTTTCCAGAAACTGATGTCAGATTCTGGTGTTATCAACATAGAAGCAGTGAGATACTTAGTTTGTGGTTATGCTGCATCTTATTTTCACTCATACTCGACATATTGAGCAAGTCGCCTGCTTACTTTTTTCTCCTCATTCACATGGTTCATGATATTGGCATGATCTAATTGAGTGAAAGATTCTGCACGTTGATTATGATTATATACACATGTATCTCGAACTACTTTCACATATTAAGTTATTTGAAAGTTTTCACTTTGCCGCATACTACATATACATGGCAATTAAGATTCTGCCCAGCCCCCTGATGATTTTTACACAATTGGACAGGCTCCACAGCAATTGCCGTAGAAGCACCAGTTTTCCACAGCAGCTTTTTTTTGCTGAGGAAACCAGGATGAATTACCAGGACTGCATACCTGTGTTAATGTCATGATGTGGATGACAAATTACCTTAAACATCAGTAAAGAAATAAATTGAATATAACTTCCAAACAGCAAACCATTTACCATGTCATCAGTACAAATTTAATCTGCTAATTGCATATAGTTTATAGAGCTAACTCCAGTAAATTGAATAAAAACTTGAGTAATATGTGGAGAAATGACCCTCACTCTCTCAAAAATACCCTTTGATTATAGACCTATTTAGCCTCTGCACAACCAGTATAGGCATTTAATCAATCATATCTTGTTTGAGAGAGCTCCATGAATAAATGTTTATTTTTATCTCTGAAATACAGAAATGTGACTCATCCCAATTAATTGAATACTCAAGTTAATGGAATAATTTCCATTGGCAAAGTGGCTATTCAATTAACAGGTTCCCCTCTGCATGGTGTTGTATATTTTCAATATAACATTCATACGCAGCTGAAATGTACTTGTATTTTTGGCATTTGTTACTGGAAAAGTACTGGAATTTCACTCAGAAAAATATATGAATTTTTTTGGAGTGTGGTGGTTGAGTGGTTAAGGCATTGAACTTTGAACCGAAAGGTCCACCGTTTGATCCCCTTCAGAGGTAACTGCCTTGTGTCTTGAGCAAGCCTCTTAAGTCTCTTCACTCTGAATTCAAAATATCCAAATTTCAAGTAGCCATTTTTCCCATAATGCAACTGGGAATTTAACCAATTCAATCTTGTTTGACAGAGCTCAATGAGCTCTGTCAAACAAGATTGAATTGGTTAAATTTCTAGTTGCATTTATGGAGAAAATTTGCACCTTGAACTTTAGATATTTTGACATCAGTGTGCAGGGGGTTAATTCAGATTGTCCACTTGAGGGCATGGTGGTGCTATGTACTAAGGCATACTGCACATCGATGGTGCACTTGTCTTCAACCAATGCTAACCCTGCTTGTGCAGAGATAGTATGTTGGGGCGTCTGAATGTTGATCGCTCCTGCACGGTGGTTCTGTCCGGTACGAGGTGACCCTGTTGAAAGAATCATGGAACCGCAGTAAAAAATAATAATAAAAAAAACAAAAAACACCTAGCTTTTTTTAACAACATGCTTTAATAAATAGGATAGGATATCTATGCTGTTTTAGTGAATATCGAGAATTATCTCCTTTCAGGTCCACACAAATGAGATAATTCCCGACATTCAATAAAATAGCTTACCGTATTTACTCTATGTATTGGGACACTCTATATGATTTGGGACTCACATTTTTCCAGAAAACTATATTTTTTTTATGTTACAAAGTTTGGGACATTCAGGAGATTTGTTTCCAGTTGGCCCGTCGCTGATAGCAGACGACACTCCTAAAAAAAATTCTTGAGTAAATAAAAGTTTTCATTTTTTGCTTCGAAAACATAGCTTATGATCCCTCATTGGAATGAGTGATTGTTGACGCGAGAATAAGAGTTTTTAATGTTTTTCCATTACCTTCAGTGTTAAAAAGTGCCGAGTCAGCACTTTTTCAGAGTCCCGAAATAGTAAATTAGAAAAAAACGTTAGCGATTTTTTTCTACCATTCCTTTCCATTGGTCATAAGCAAGCTGCACAGCAAATAAAAAGTTTCTGAGCCGTGCAGTTTTGGAGATATGAGCAATTTTAATTTTTTCTATTTTTAGCTCCTGAGGTTCCCATGGGGCTACGTGAAAATTTTTTTCGGCATAAATTAGATACTTATGACCCAATAAGTCCTCAAAAAAAATTTGGTTCAAATCGATCTCTTGATTCAAAAAATAGAAATTTAGGGGTGGAGCGTCAGCCAATCAGAAGCTGTGGCAGCCATGTTGGATGGCGGGCGGACATGGCTGCCACAGCTTCTGATTGGCTGACGCTCCACCCCTAAATTTCTATTTTTTGAATCAAGAGATCGATTTGAACCAAATTTTTTTTGAGGACTTATTGGGTCATAAGTATCTAATATATGCTGAAAAATTTTTTCCCATATCCCCGTGGGAACCTCAGGAGCTAAAAATAGAAAAAATTAAAATCGCTCATATCTCCAAAACTGCACGGCTCAGAAACTTTTTATTTACTGTGAAGCTTGCTTATGACCAATGGAAAGGAATGGTAGAAAAAAATCGCTAACGGTCTTTTTCTAAGGTACTTTTTCGGGACTCTGAAAAAGTGCTGACTCTGCACTTTTTAACACTGAAGGTAATGCAAAAACATTAAAAACTCTTATTCTCACGTCAACAATCATCTCCTTCAAAACCAGTGGGCCAATTTCAATAAAATTTTGTGGGCTTGATCATTGGGTGGAACACTCGAAGAATTGTGTTCGAAATCTCTGTCGCCTATCTAATATGGCTGCCTTGGCTGCTGATTGGCAAAACACATTTCGAACTTAATGCATTTCAGGCAAATTTCTTTGAAAATCTTCTTCTCAAGATCCAGCAGGCAGAATCTTTTTGATATTTGGTATGCAACATTGTGGTGTGGATCTGATTCAAGTTTGTTCAAATCGGCCCCTTGGGTTTATATTTGGGCTCAGTATAGGAGCCCAAATTTGAACTTACTGCATTTCAGGCAAAATTTCTTTGAAAATCTTCTTCTCCAGATCCAGCTGGCAGAATCTTTTGATATTTGGTATGCAACATTGTGGGGTGGATCTGATTCAAGTTTGTTCAAATCGGCCCCTTGGGTTTATATTTGGGCTCAGTATAGGAGCCCAAATTTGAACTTAGTGCATTTCAGGCAAATTTCTTTGAAAATCTTCTTCTCTAGATCCAGCAGGCAGAATCTTTTCATATTGGGTATGCAACATTGTGGGGTGGATCTGATTCAAGTTTGTTCAAATCGGCTCCCTGGGTTTATATTTGGGCTCAGTATAGGAGCCCAAATTTGAACTTAGTGATTTTCAGGCAAATTTCTTAAAAAATCTTCTTCCCCAGATCCAGCAGGCAGAATCTTTTGATATTTGGTATGCAACATTGTGGGGTGGATCTGATTCTATTTTGTTCAAATCGGCTCCCTAGATTCATATTTGGGCTCACTATAGAAGCTCGAATTCGAACTTAGTGCATTTCAGGCAAATTTCTTCAAAAATCTTCTTCTCCAGATCCTGCAGGCAGAATCTTTTGATATTTGGTATGCAACATTGTGGGGTGGATCTGATTCCAGTTTGTTCAAATCGGCCACCTGGATTCATATTTGGGCTCACTATAGAAGCCCAAATTCGAACTTAGTGCATTTCAGGCAAATTTCTTTGAAAATCTTCTTCTCAAGATCCAGCAGGCAGAGTCTTGTGATATTTGGTATGCAGCATCCTTAGGGGGGTGAGATTCAAGTTTGTTCAAGCCATGTCCCTAGGTCCATATTTGGGCTCACTGTGGGAGCTTGAATTGTAACTTTGTTCGAAATGAGGAATTTTCTTAAAAAATCTTCTTCTTCAGATCCAGCAGTCGGAATGGTTTGATATGTGGTGAGTAGCATCCTTGGAGGGGAGGGGGGGATTCAAGTGTGTTAAAGCCAAGGCCATGGGTCCATATTTGGGCTCCCTGTGGGAGCCCAAATTATAACTTAGTCAATATGAGGAATTTTTCTTTAAAAATCTTCTTCTTCAGATTCAGCAGTTGGAACGTTTTGATATTTGGCATGGAGCAACCTTATGGGGCTGAGATTCAAGTTTGTTCAAGCCAAGTCCCTTGGTTCATATTTGGGCTCACTATGGGAGCCTGAATGACAACTTAGTTCAAAATGAGGAATTTTCTTTAAAAATCTTCAGATCCAGCAGATGAATGCTTTTGATATTTTTTATGCAGCATCCTTAGGGGGGTAAGATTCAAGTTTGTTCAAGCCATGTCCCTAGGTCCATATTTGGGCTGATTGTGGGAGCTCGAATTGTAACTTGGTTCAAAATGAGGAATTTTCTTTAAAAATCTTCTTCTCAGATCCAGCAGTCGGAATGTTTTGATATTTGATGTGCAGAATCCTTAGGGGTGTGAGATTCAGGTTTGTTAAAGCCAAGTCCCTGGGTTCATATATGGGCTCCCTGTGGGAGCCCGAATTATGACTTAGTTCAATATGAGGAATATTCTTTAAAAATCTTTTTTTAGATCCACTGGTCAGAATATTTGGATATTTGGTTTCAGCTTTTCTGAAGAGGAGCAGATGCAACTTGTGGAAATCAATTCTCTGGGTTGATATGTAGGCTACCATGTCAGGTGAGCGCCCTCAGGCCCCCTGGGGCCTCCTGTTTATTATATGCTATGAGACATTTCATTGCACAATATTCAACCCCAAACGCGGACGTTTCAAAACTATAACAAAGATCAGCTGATCGATCCTTCAAGGCAACGTCATTTAGTAAGCTACTGAGGGATATTTCTCGATCTGTCGAGTTGATGGGTATCAAGAAATATCATTTAGATAATTCGCGATAATTCTCAGGCTAGCATATAATAAAATATGTTTGGATGTTTTATTTCAGAAATATATGAGGTAGATGATGAAGAGGATGAGGAACTTGAGGGTGAAACACTAGAAGGTAAGATAGTTGATAGATCTTGGGGAACCATCCAACCAGCTTGGCAAGTGACTAAGATATAGCAGTGCCTTGAATCACCAAACACAGCTCTGCCATCACTTAAAAGCAACATTTATCACACACCTATTAATAGAGCTGTAGGTTTTTAAATTTCTTGTTCGGTTTCGGTTTTGGTTTTTCAGGTGCAGTAAAACCTTTGTTCGGTTCAGTTTTCGGTTTGTTCATGAGGCCAAATACAATTCAATAAAACTCATTCTTATGTCCGGAGTCATGACTGAATGGCAGTGAAACTGAGCGAAACTCAATGAATGCCCGAAATAAACTATAATACATGAAGAAACAGGAAGGCCAATATAATAATTACCTAAATATACAGAACTTTTATTGTGCTTGGCCATTTTTCGAGGTCTGACACCTACATGCAACTTGAGGAAAGCTGGAAACACAACTAAACTGAAATGTCAGAAATTCACAAAATGTAGCCTTCCCAGAGTAGAGAGAGTACCCAGACACTGCCATTGGCAGTGTCTGGGTACTCTCACTGCTCTGGGATGGCTACATTCTGTGAATTTCAGCAGCAAGGGATTATTTAATAAAAAACGAAAAACCTTAGATTACGGGATGTCGACGGTTTCGGTTTCAGTTTTTAAAAAAAAACTAAAAACCTTGGTTCGATTTCGGTTAACCTACAGCTCTACCTATTAATGTAAAACATGGGATTTCAATGTTCTGCCTATACGATAAAAATAAAGTTGTATCGCACATGTGGCGATATAAAACACGTTTGATTTCATTTCCAACGTAAACAGAGACGAAACCCGTCGTAATTAAATCACCTCATCATTGGTTGACTGCACCGGAGTCGAGATCGCTTGGAAATTCCAAGTTCCTTATTTATATTTATATACCTGGGATATTTAACCCTTTACCCAACGTAACGGCCAAAACCGGCCAGCGCTATTCTCAAAAATCGCCAATTAATTTTCACTATTTTTTTCATTTTTTGTCTCAAAAACATAGGTTATGACCCCTCGTTGGAACGAGCTCATCGAGCTCGTTCCAACGAGGGGTCATAACCTATGTTTTTGAGACAAAAAATGAAAAAAATTAGTTATTCAAGAATTTTTTTTGCAAGTGTCGTCTGCTTTTCATGTTAGGTAAAGGGTTAAACAGTCGGATTCAAGTGACAAATTTTCAAAATAAAATTCTGACTGTTTGTTCCTTGACAAATACTTTCCACAACTGGTCATATAGTTATGGAGTGTGCTAAACTTATTAGCTATTTTAAAAACTTTTTATTGTGTTATTCCCCACAGTTTAGTCAATATTTGAAGTTTGATCATCGTGACCGTGACACTGATCAGCGTCAATTGGTTTCCACCAATTGAGTGCTATAAAAATTAAAAAGCAGATTAGGGTTGGTACCCCATCACTTAACAGTGATGTCTTGTTGACAATGAAGGAAATGCGGAAATTATCCAGTTCAAAAGTGATTTTAGTTCAATTTTTGTGTAGACTGCTTGTTACATGGGGGTGTGTGATAAATACAGAACTGCACATACACTTGAATGGGTTAAGATTTATCGCACTCGATTGCTTTATCCCAGGATATCACTCGAGCCTTCAGCTCTTGTGATATCCTGGGCCAAAACAATCTTGTGCGATAATTCTTAACCCATTCAAACGTATGTGCGGTTCTGTATATTTATGTTGCCTTCTACAAATTTTAATCTATCTTGAAAAATTACGCATTTAAGAAATAATTTTTACTTTAGAGGAGTTTCATTGGAAGTATCAACTGATATGGAGTGATAATTTTCACAGAACTAAAAGTAAAATCAGTTTCCAAATTAAATGTGCTGTAAATGATCCATAATTACACATGTTAAAGGGCAGTTGTCTGGGTGAAAAAAACACTTACATATAAAAATAGAAATTTTAATTTAAATTTGGGCAGTCCCCAGGTTTTTGTATTGTGGAATCCCCAGTTTTATACCTGTAGAATACTCTGGAGCTCATTTGATTGTATATCTCTTTATTGAATAACCATGTTGAATATAGGTCATAGAGTTATGCCCCTTTTTGTCTTAGAATGCCTGAATATTGTCCAGAGATTTTCTCAGATGCTTGCAGGTCGATTCCTTTGAAACTTTGTATGGATGTTCACTACCATGGGAACCTGTGCACCTGCGATTATAGTTTTGATTGGACTTTTTTGCAAGAATGATGCCCCTTTTCATCTTAGAATGCCTGAATTTTGTCTGGAAAGTTTCTCAGATAATTATGGGTTGATTCCTTTGAATCTTGGTATGAATGTTCACTACTGTGGGAACCTGTGCACCTGTGATTATAGTTTCAATCTGACTTTTTTGGCCAGTGTTATGACCCTTCAAGAGGACCTCAGCTACAGAAGTTCGAGCACAAAAGGCAGATGTTTTTCGCTCCTAACATGAATGAGATGAGATGTATCTCAAAACAACGTAAAGTCATTGTTGGGTGTCACCTTAAACGGCACACTATCTAGAAATAGTCACATTGATGCAACAGCCAGGAAGGCAAACACCACCACTCCCTTTCTACAATGAAACCTGTTTACTTGTCCATGAGACATCAAAGCCACATGTTACAAATCAGCCCCCAGCTGGAATATACAGCTGCTGTTTGGGACCCTTATACAAGATCCAACATCACCAAGCTGAAGAGGTTTGAACACAACAGTTAATTTCTGTCGCTGTGACTCTCGTTCTCCAGCAGCATGACATCCATGCAACATGATTTGGACCTGGCTCCTCTTCAAATCTTTCGCCAGAACTGTCATGATGTATAGGATTTTCAGCCAACTTTTGCCAGAGGGCATCCAGTCCAGTCACTTACACCAGAGTTGATACAGAAGGCCATGCATACATGGTCTTCATTCCATTCACCAGTGTCAATGCCTGTAAGTATTCTTTCTTCCCCTTTGGAACAGCCTACTGGCCAAGATGGTAACTCCACCTTCATGTAAATGTATTATAATGCCTAAATTTGATAAAGTCTGACATGGGTTGAGTCTGGCAGTTTAGGCTGAAAAAAGATCCAACAGGAGATGTGGCAAATGGGGAAGGGGTGGGGTGACGTCCCAACATACTTTTAACAAAAGAGTATTTGATTTCTTATAAAAATGGAAAACATTTATTTGTATTTACCAGGTTACTGTGCTACTGGAAACTGAACAGAATGTTTTACAGTACGTGGAAATTCCTAAAAAATTGTAAATTTTGGGGGCAATATTATCGAGTCCTGTAAAAACTAACATTATTTTTGTTGCAAAGGTGCATGCTGTGCACATTTGAACGGCTGTTGAGCACATTGGAAGGTTGTTTACCCTTTACCCAACGCAGACGATTTCAAAATTTATTATTTTAACAGGGCTTGCCTTGAGTCGGGGCTGATCAGCCCAGGCCCCGAGATCAGCCCCGAGGAGCACTTGCTGGGGGCTTTTTTTCAAGCCCGACATTTTCCACAAAAAAGCACTAACAATAATGGACAAAATGGAAAATCAGCCCCGAAAAGGCCCCGACCTCAATATGTGGGGGACTTTTTTTAGGCCCCGACCATTTTACTCAAGGCGAGCCCTGATTTTAAATATTTTTTAAATTTAAAAAAAAAATTTCAACAAAACCATATCATGTGACCCCTCTTTGGAACGAGCTCGACGAGCTCGTTCCAAAGAGGGGGTCACATGATATGGTTTTGTTGAAATTTTTCGAAAAGTAATATTTTTTCAGCTGCTGAATTTGCATATTACACGGGCGGATGCGGGCGATTCGTTGGGTAAAGGGTTATTCAAAATAGTCATGAAATTGTTTTCTAAATGGACCAAACAAACCTTAAAATGGAATAATAGTGCTGGACAGAGGTTGAGCGGGGAATCGAATGTAACTTGTCCAAATTTTCTGTCGGGAGTTGTGTACCTGTCCAAATCATGGTTTCAAAAGCGTAATGTTTACCTTTGTAGTTTGCACTAGACATTTCTTTGTTGACATATTTACAGGGGCAAGTTAAGTTCGAAACACACAGGCATTTATTGCATATCAGGATGTGAGGATTTTATGTTTAAATGAAGTAATTTGATACATTGGTTTTACCACAATGTACATGTTAATTTTAATCCAGGGATTTCTTCCACATTGAAGAGCTATCACTTTTATGTCTGTAGAGTCCAAACATTGGACTGTAAGGCTGTAATTTGTTTTTTCAGCTCAACTTGACAAAGTCAAACTGAGCTATTACCATCACTTCTCGTCTGTCGGCATACGTACGTTAGTACGTTAGTGTGTTAGTATGTTAGTACGTACATCCACGATTTCCTTTGGCACACCTCACAGGTCGCATTTATAATCAGATCACTTTGAAACTTGGTATGCTTGTTTGGGGTGATCTCTAGATGGGAGCTATCGATTTTCTTCAATTTCTGTCAAAAAATGTTGCCAAGGCCAACGTTCTTAGAACTTAGTTTAGTCAGACCTCAATATTTCCCTTTGGCACACCCTACAGGGCACATTTATGATCGGAATGCTTTGAAACCTGGCATGCTTGTTTGGGGAGACCTCTAGATGGGAGCTATCGATTTTCTTCAATTTCCGTCAAAAAATGTTGCCACGGCCAACGTTCTTAGAACTTAGTTTATTAAGACTCCAATATTTCTCTTTGGCACAACCTACAGGGCACATTTATGATTGGATTGCTTTGAAACCTGGTATGCTTGTTTGGGGAGAACTCTAGATGGGAGCTATCGATTTTTTTCCGTTTCCGTCAAAAAATGTTGCCACGGCCAACGTTCTTAGAACTTAGTTTGGTCAGACCTCAATATTTCTCTTTGGCACACCCTACAGGCACATTTATGATCGGATTGCTTTGAAACCTGGCATGCTTGTTTGGGGTGACCTCCAGATGGGAGCTATCGATTTTCTAACATTTCTGTTGACAAATGTTGCTTCTGCCAACATTCTTAGAACTTAGTCAGACCTCAAAATTTCCCTTTGCCACACCCTACAGGGCACATTTATGTTCGGATTGCTTTGAAACCTGGCATGCTTGTATGGGGTGACCTCTAGATTGGAGCTATCAATTTTCTTCCAATTCCATATGTCAAAAACATGTTTCTGCTGGCAACGATCTTTGAACTTAGTTTAGTCAGGCATCAATATATTCCTTTGGCATGCCCTACAGGGCACATTTATGATCAGATCGGTTTGGAACTTTGTATGCTTGTTTGGGGTTACCTCTAGATGGGAGCTATTGATTTTCTTTGATTTCCATCAAAAAATGTTGCCACCTTCGATGAACTTAGTAAAAACTTAGTGCAGTTGAGCATCAGTATTTCCATTTGACACACCCTGCAGGGCACATTTAAGATTGGATCGCTTGCAAACTTGGTGTGCTTGTGTGGGGTGACATCTATATGGGAGCTGTCGATTTTCTTCCATTTCTGTCAAAAAATGTTGCCGCTGACCTTTGAACTTAGTTGAGGCAGACCTCAATATTTTCCTTTAACACACCCTTCAGGGCACATTTATGATCGGATCACTTTGAAACTTGGTATGTGTGTTCAGGGTGACCTCTAGATGTGAGCTATTTTTTCATTTCCATAAAAAGTTATTGTCATTATCACCAGTCTTTGAACTTACTGCATTTGTGCATCAACTTATCCCTTTTGCACTCTCTGCAGGGTATATTTATGAATTTCCATAGAAAAAAAACCCCATTGCCACAAAGCAATGACCTTCTACTTAGTGCATTTGTGCATTAACATCTTCCTTTGGAATGCCTCAGAGGGCACATTCATTATCAGGTTGTTTTGAAACTTTGTATGCTTATGCAGGGTGACAAAGATAGAAGCTATTGATTTTCTTTTCATATCCATCAAAAACTGTTTCTATTAGCAACAATCTTTGAATTTATTGCATTTGTGCATCAACATTCTTTGACATGGCCTACAGGCCACATTTATCATAGGATTGTTTTTGAACTTGGTGTGCTCATTAGTCAAAAACTCAAGATAAGAGCTATTGATTAGCATTCATTTCTGTGAAAAAGTTGCCATTTACAATAACCTCTGAACATACTGCATTTGTGTATCAACATTCTTCCTTTTGCCAGTCTTAGTTTACATTTAAAAATGCATGGATTACTCTGACGTTGTGCACACACAATGCTGTTATCTGGAAATTTCATCAAATAACATTGGTAGCAATGGTCTTCAATTTTGCCATTTCATTTACAGTTAAAACTAGAAGTCCTGTCACGAATAGTGCGCTTATCTAGACTTAATTGCGCGTTGGAATTGTGCACTATTGCCATATTGAATGGCATCCAGAGCACGGCAGGTTCTCCTGGTTACTCATAGCAAACACATGCAATGTTTCTGCCAGTGGACCTCCGGGTTACCCGGAGGTCCATTGGCTGAAACATTGCTTGTGCACTGGCCATATGTACAGAATTTGATAGCTTTACTTGGGCCATAACGTGTACATTAACGCGCATATAAACGTGCTATTTGTGCGCATTTCATGACAGGAGTTCTAGTTTTAGCTGTATAACTTACCAAGTTCAAGTTTGTCAAGTTGAGCTACAGTGTCATTGACACTTTCATTTTATTATGATTTTGTACTCTTAAAATAAATAATGTTGAAACTAAAGCAGAAATGTATAAAAAATCTTCAGGCCCTCAACTCTTTGCAATCCTGCCCAGCACAGGGTTTTTCTTGTCACCAAAATAAGTATAATTTGGGCACATATGATAAAATGTTCATCCTGTCAATTGAACAGATTTTTCACCAAGGCTTTCTTATTGTGTCACCGCCCCACGAAGTGGGGAGCGACATGTAGGGATTACTTTTGTCGCCTTGCGTCGTCCGCGTCACACTTTCTCTTATCCGCCACTCCTCTTTAACCTGTGAATGGATTTTGATGAAACGTTCAGTGATTCTTTATCACATCATGGCATTGTGCACCTCCTATTTTATTGTGTCGCCGCCCCACGAAGTGGGGAGTGACATATAGGGATTTCTTTTGTCGTCCGCGTCACACTTTCTCTTATCCGCCACTCCTCTTTAACCTATGAATGGATTTTGATGAAACTTTCAGTGATTCTTTATCACATCATGGCATTGTGCACCTCCTATTTTATTTTTTGATCCGCTGTATTTTTTCCAGAGTTATGCCCCTTTTCCACTTAGAATTCTATCTGAAACGCCAGGCGACACACGTCTTCCATGGAAGACACACATCTTATTTTTTGATCCGCTGTATTTTTTCCAGAGTTATGCCCCTTTTCCACTTAGAATTCTGTCTGAAACTCTTATCCACCACTCCTCTTTAACCTATGAATGGATTTTGATGAAACTTTCAGTGATTCTTTATCACATCATGGCATTGTGCACCTCCTATTTTATTTTTTGATCCGCTGTATTTTTTCCCGAGTTATGGAAGACTCACATCTAAGCTTTACATTGGGATTAATTTTTCATCAAATCTAGTCATGGCTGCTACACTGTAGCCTTGACTAAATTTGATGAAAAATATCTTGAAAATATTCAGCGGGTTAAGAGTTAAGGGTTAAACAAACACCAATGAATAAATGCAGGCAAAGGGGCTATTCATTTAACAGGCTTCTGCTGTGCAAGATAATGGGATTTTGCTCCTGTTTCATATAACATTCAAATGAAACTAAAAATGACTGAAGAATTAGGCCACACAAAATTGATCTTCTGTTTCTCAGGCCATTATTTGTGAAATTGCATGCAGGCGAGCGGTTTTTTATTTTATTTTTTATTTCAGTAATTTCTTCTTTGCCATCAAAAGTTCATGTTCTTGGTTTTTGTTTTAGGCCTCATAATCTACAGAATAGCATGGGTGGTGGTGTATTTCATCCCTTGAGTGCAAGAAGGCTTTGCAATGCTAAAGCATTGCAAAGCCTTCTTGCACTCAAGGGTCAAATTCATCAATTTTTTTAACTTGGGTAAAATATCAGACATAAATCATTTAATTTTAATTTTTTTTAAGTTTAAATTGGTTATAAAAAGAGAGCATGTGGCAGCCAAAAGGACCATGCGGGAGGGCCTGAGAAACAGATTTTTTATATTTTTATGCTGTACCAATGACCCAGACTTAGCTGGTGCTAACTCTAACAAAACCAGGGCCAAACACAAATTTTGCCCCCCAATCCCCAAAATTTGCATCCAAAACCAAAAGAAATCATGTCCTAAAGGACCTCCATACTACGCCTCTACTGCGCATGCGCAGTGACGCAGTCATCCCGAAATTGGCGCCAATTATCATTCTCTGTTTGGCCCTTCATCAGTCAACATCTCACTGATCTTTGTGCTTGTAAATCTGTTTAAAGGATGCCAGACACGTAATTTTTGGAGAAAATGTGATTCTAAGGAGGATAGAAGGAGGAGAGGAAAAAGAAGTGACAAAAAATAATCAGGGCTGTACTTAAAATTTTTTGATGAAATTATGTTAAGTTGCCTATTTTCGAGGCATGGGCCTCTTGTTGTCATTCTTGCTAATTGTTGCACTGCTTATTCAGTGTTTCCTCTCCCCAAGCCTTCTAAAGTCCCCCCTTGCAATTCTCCCATGCTTTTGGCATATTTTTGAGAAATTTCATTTCTAAAATTTCCTGGGAGAGTTGCTTGGTTACAGAATGTTTTCTGTTATTTTCCCCATAGTTACGTTTTCACCCATGGGTGTATAACGTTTGTGTTCTGCATCTTCCATCTGATGTTCTACAGATTCTCCCCTGGGAGTCTCTGTTTTGCATCAGATAGAGTGTAATTGATGACTGATTCCGGGCCAGTTTTTTCAGTGCCTGGAGTCATGTTTTCTGGTGTTTTTACACTGTTTGTTTTCATTGGCAACAGCCTTTTTTGAGGGGGGCTGTTTGCCTTTGCTGTAGTTTATCTCACTATAAGATACATTTATATTATCCGAAAGTGTCTCATTAATTATTTTATATAAATTTAAAATTTTTGACCACGCTTTGCCATCGGATCCATCGGGGCTCAACGTTACTTTTCAGCAACTTGGGCTTCGCTGAAAAAATATTTTTTCAAAATTATTTTGTTTTGCAATTGTTTTTTCATTTATTAATGGATCATGTTATTATGTATCTTTGTGTCAGGGGTTTTTGCGAGTAACTAGGACTTATTGTTGTTCTTTCACAATGAAGGGACGTTGTTCAAATTGTAATAGGAAGAAATCTTCCTCTGACTTTCATGATCATTGTATTAATTGTAGTCAGTGTTCTCGCATTAATCCCTGTCCTATATGTGAACATTGGGATGAGAAACATTGGAAACGTGTGTCACGATATGTTGTTTCTGGAGAAAGAGCGATGCCGGCTCTTTCTCTGCAAGGTCACTCTACTCTCTGTTTCTATTTCAGAGGAACCAGAACAGGGTGATGTTTCCATGTTATCTTCTTCAAGTGTGCGTCCGTCGTCACAAATGAATTCAGAGCTAGCGGCAAAAGTGCTCATGGAGATTAGACAAATGTCGTCCGCTAGCTCGCCCGGTGTAGCGTCCATTCACCGAATGGTTCGGCAGCCGGGTTCGTCCGATGCGGTCCAAGAGGAAATTTTGGGTGATGCGAGCACTATAAACATAATAGATGCACACCCAGTGACGGCGGATAGTAAGCGAGAACGGAGGAAGCCTTTTAGTCCGGTTCCTAGCTCGTCCAGGTCCAGCCGGGCCGCGAGCGAGAGAGGTCCCTCTCTCGTACAACAACATCTGGGACCAGATGTTGTGGTACAAAATGTGTCTTTAGCGGAGCATACGTCCGTCGCTCGGGACACTCCGTTGTATAAGCAGTCCGCAGAGACTGTTAAGGCTTCCTCTTCTCGTCAGCGCACACGACCGCACCTTGGCTGCGTGACCGCCGATATATTACCAGCTTCGCCGATGAAGGATTCTTCGGCGACCAGGTCACACCATCCGGCAGCCAGGGATTCGAGACCGATGGACTCTGGACGTTCGCATAGGAAAAGTATGCGGGAGCCATCTGATGCGGAGCTGCCCTCGGCGAAGCAGCGAAAGACTGCGCCTCCGCAGGTCTCGACGCCAGACATTCTTGTGCAGATAGCACAGCTTATCGCAGCATCCCAACAGCCGACAGAAACGGTGTCGGATCGAGAATTATCCGACGGCGGTGGGTCGGTATGCTCCGCCGAAGCATCGGGGGCGGACGACCGGGAACATCGTGAGGTCCGACCGGATGGTGAAAGGGATACGGATGACTTGGAGCTATCCATTTCGGAACAACATAAAGCTGCCGTGGACTTCATCCGGCACTTTCTCCCTCAAGTTGTTCCGTCGGGCCAGACTGCTGCGCTTCCGGACAAGAGAATTATAGCGTCATTGGACTCTGAATTTTTTGAGCGGTTCAGGGACATCGCTCCCGAGTTTCCGTCGCAGTCCAATAATGTTGCTAGAACATTTGAATTATTGAACGACGCTATATTTAAACTTGCTTCCAGGACGGGGAAAGCAGGTTTCTTGTCCGCTAATACTCTCAACCTGCCTTTCATTATGCAAGGAATAAATTCGATACGGCAGGACAGGGTATACCGAGAGTTCCTCTGCGTATGGACGACGAGGCGGAAGACTTAGAGCTATCATTACCGTCGTCAGCTTCTATTCCAACCGCGGTGTTGGAAACAGCTATTGCGTCTAACAGAGCCAATTTAGATGCCTTATCTTACGCAGATCACCTTACTAAGGCGTTATCACTGCGCCTTCAAGGGGAAGAGTTTCAGGATATACAATCCTCTTTAAGACTTCTTTCAAGGGCAGTAGCTTATTCCACGTGTAACTCCGCCCTTTCAGTGGCAAATCTGGAGTTGGTTAGACGTGACGCAGCCCTAGCTACATCCACACTAGTGGATTCTAAGGTGAAGAACTCTCTTAGAGTCGCTTCGGTCATAGGAGAACTTCTCTTTGACGGCAAGCTTTCCGCTATTTATGATAAAATTAAAAAGAAAGCTAATGATTCTCTGTTGTTCAGATCTGCTCCTAAGAAGTCGGATACAGCAGACACGAATAAGACAGGCACTTTTGGGTCTAATGCGCCCAAGAGAGGTTCCTATAGAGGTTCCGGTGCGTCCTCTTGGTCTTATTCGAGAGACCGTCAGGATAGCGACTCTCGTTCGGGACGTCCTTCAGGCCGGGACAATCGGTCGGACGCCCCGAGGTCGACGAGGCGAGGTGCGGGTCGTGGAAGACGTGGTTTCTCCTACCGCAGGCCTCGCAGATCCAGGAGGTGATGGCTTAAACCTCTATCGCGTTCCGGTTGGCGGAAGGTTGTCGGGTTTTTCACAAGAGTGGGCGTCGATTACGGACGACCCTTGGGTGAGAGGAGTGACTTCGGAAGGTCTGAAGATATCCTTCAAACGAAAGCCTCCATTAACTCGAAGTCCAAAGTGGACTCATCTTCCGTCAAATCCACAGAAAAGAGACGCTCTGTTATCAGAGGTGCAGTCTCTTTTAATGAAGAACGCGGTAGAGGTCGTAGAAAACCAGGAATCTCTGGGATTCTACAGCCATCTGTTTCTGGTTCCGAAACCAGACGGCTCGTTCCGTCCAGTCATAGATTTGAGCTGGATAAACAAGCTGATCGTCGCTTCGAAGTTTTATATGGAGACGATTCGATCGGTCAGAGCGAGTATTCGGGTGAACGATTATGCAACGAGCATAGATCTCAAAGATGCGTACTTTCACGTCATGGTACATCCGACATTCCGAAAGTATCTACGCTTCGCAGTCCTTGGAGTGGTGTATCAATTCCGGGCGATGTGCTTCGGATTGAATCTAGCACCCTGGGCTTTCACTCGGGTAATGAACTCGGTAATGATCTACTTCCGAGCTCATTCGTCTGCGGTAACGTCGGCCTACCTGGACGACATTCTTCAGAGGTACGGCAACGAGTTAACGCTTCAGAACGATGTTCAGAATCTTCTTCTATTGCTCCGACGTCTCGGTTTTATAGTAAACGAGGAGAAGTCGGATCTGGTGCCGTCCAAGTCATTCACTCATCTGGGAATGAGCTTCGAGACGCACAACAATCTCGTTCGTCTGCCGTTAACCAGAGCGAAATTGGTCAGTTGTTATGCTCGCTATTGTCTGCATGCAGACAAAGTCACGGCGAGAGAATTTATGAGACTGATAGGTCTGTGCGGAGCCGCCGCGGATCTCATTCCGATGGGGCGGTTACGCACACGTCCTCTTCAAATTTTCCTGACTCAGAATTGGAGTGTGAAAATTCATTCGCTCAATGTAGACGTTCTCTTGTCAGATCAAGTGAAACAAGAGATTCAGACTTGGGGAAACATTCAGTGGTTAACTCAAGGAGTTCCGCTGCAGTTGCCGGATCCGAGTTTTACCGTTATGACGGATGCCAGTCAAACAGGTTGGGGTGCATCATTAATCCCAACGGATTCGAGATGCCAGGGTCTTTGGGATCCGCAATTCCTGTGCAAGCACATAAACATCAAGGAAATGATGTCAATTTGGCTTGCGTTACGTCACTGGATGGACATTATTCACGATGCTCATGTCCAAATCCTATCCGACAATACGACAGTAGTGGCGTATATACGGAATCAGGGAGGCACTCATTCAGTTCCGTTGTTCAATCTAACGGAAAGAATCCTTCTGTTTGCGTTAGAACATCACATTCTTCTTTCGGTCCGTCACATACCGGGTCGTCTGAATGTGCTAGCAGACTCCCTTTCACGAAAGGGTCGTTTGTTGCCGTCGGAGTGGACTCTCAACAAAAAAGTATTCAATCAGATTTGCTACCAATGGGAACGGCCAATGATAGACTTATTTGCGACACATCTCAACAATCAGTTGCAGACGTATGTGTCTCCGTGTCCGGATCCAAGAGCATTTGCAGTAGACGCTCTGTCGATCCCTTGGGACGGAATGATAGGATATGCGTATCCTCCAGCGCCGTTAATTCAACAAGTATTGCTAAAGATAAAACAATCTCAATGCAAGATTCTGTTGGTAGCATCTCTGTCGCCACAGAGACCGTGGATAAATCTACTCAGGTGTCTGTTGTGGGACCTACCGCGGAAGCTTCCTCCACGAGAGGATCTTCTTTCGCAGGGGAAATCGCGCCAACTCCATCACAACCCGCAAGGTCTCAACCTTCACGTTTTTCCGTTGTGCGGTCCTTCTTGCATGGCAAGCACTTTACAGGACGAGCAGTGGACGCGATTTCTAACTGTAGGAGGACCTCCTCTTCGCTAAACTATGCGGCTAAGTGGAAGGTTTTTCGCCGTTGGTGTAGGGATCATTCTGTAGATATATTTGATCCCTCTATACCAGACATTGCAAACTTTCTAGTATACTTGTTTGACGAAATCAAACTGCAGCCTGTTACTATAAAGGGTTATAGATCTATGTTATCTGATACCTATGCACATCATGATAGTTTACAAATTGGATCTAATGTCTCTTTATCGAAGTTGGTTAGAAACTTTTCGATAAATAGACCCAGAACTCTTAGATTAATTCCTAAGTGGAATTTAGCTTGGGTTCTCCTTAAATTGAAGGAAAAGCCATTTGAACCTCTTGGGACAGTAGATTTCAAATTCTTATCTTATAAGACAGCTTTTCTCTTAGCTTTCTCTTCTGCCAGAAGAGTCAGTGAGCTTCATGCACTATCGGTGGATGATTCTCATTATCGTAGTGTTGGGAACACTATCACCTTCACTACTAATGTGGGTTTTTTAGCTAAGAATCAGGCTCCTAATAAATATCCGGAACCTATTGTTATTAAGGCTCTTCCGTCTTCAGACGGGCGTAGGCCTTTACTCTGTCCTGTTAGAGCACTACGTATCTATAAACAGAGATCTCAGTTTATCAGAAAGGGACGGAAACGTTTCTTTCTGTCTTTGATGCCTAATAGAAAGGACATTTCAGTCCATTCTATTGCTAGATGGATTCAGTTAACTATCCGTACTGCTTATGAAGATTTATCTTCTTCTCAGCAGTCTGTGCTTAAGATTTCTGCTCATGAAGTAAGAGCTCTTTCTACTTCCTGGGCTTATGCTAATAGTGTTGCTATTACAGATTTAATGAAGGCTGCTTATTGGTCTCAGCCATCCACATTTACGAATTTTTATCTCAGAAATATTGAGTCCATTTCTGGAGACCTGCATTGTTTAGGTCCGTTATCTGTTGCTCAGAATGTTGTCCACTAAACAGTTGCAACTATAGTTATGCAGGCTTTCTGTTCCGGCAGTGACTCCGTCCGGCTGCCCTCTTCGCTCTGGGCTATTTGACCCAGGGCAAGGGGAAGGGGGGGGGGGGCAGGTGTTCCCTTAGGTCACCTGCTTTATAGTGAAAAGCAAGGGAATGCCTCCTCCGAGTCAGTATTTCTGAGTCGCTTCCGGGATGGTTTTAAAGTGTAATATTAATGTTTAAATTCATTCATGTCTTATTTTTAAAGTGTAGCTCGGTGTGAAGCATTTGTATATGTCAAGTGTCAAACGGGCTTTAATATACAATACTCGGACACTTTTAAATGACTATAAAGAGTCTCAATTCTCTGGACTACTTTATTTATTGGCTTGCTTTAAAAATAATTAGTATAAGGGTTATACTGGATGTTAATAGAGAACATGAATGTTATTGTGCTCAATTATTAAGGGTAGTGTATCTTTCTAATTTAATATTAAATAAGAAAGATACATGTAAAGCCTAATACTCCTTTTCTCCTTAAGGGGTTACCTCTTTACTTTATAGTTGAGCTTATTGGATTTTCCTCTATGTCCTAGGCCCTCCAGCCTGTTTACTATTCAGCTAAGTCTGGGTCATTGGTACAGTATAAAAATGTTAAAAAATTTATAGTAATTTATATATTTTTTATACTTACCAATGACCCAGACGGGGATGGCCCTCCCTGGAGTTGGGAACTCTTGCCTCCCCGCTGAGTACATAGCGCTGACCAGGCACTGCCAGTAAGAATGATAATTGGCGCCAATTTCGGGATGACTGCGTCACTGCGCATGCGCAGTAGAGGCGTAGTATGGAGGTCCTTTAGGACATGATTTCTTTTGGTTTTGGATGCAAATTTTGGGGGTTGGGGGGCAAAATTTGTGTTTGGCCCTGGTTTTGTTAGAGTTAGCACCAGCTAAGTCTGGGTCATTGGTAAGTATAAAAAATATATAAATTACTATAAATTTTTTAACTTTTTTAGGCCTTACAGGAAATTTACTCAGAAAAATGTGTATGAACATTATTCATTTATTAAAATTTCAGGTAGTGGCGATTTAGAGGTGTTAGATGAAGCAGGTGACGATGATGAGGAGGCTGAAGAGGAAGCGTTAGGTGGTGGGGACGAAGGAGGAGATGCCTGATCAGTGCTGTCTCGGTTCATAGAACTGTTTTGTATTGTTGATTTTAGTTTTTATTGTACATCATGTTGATCAGCTGTTGTCATTTTAGGAACAGTGGATCGATTGATGTGAAACGCAGAATGGGATTCATCGCATTTTAAAATCATGCATATATCATGTTCATCGAATAGTGCAGCCGTATTTGAAGAATGTACATTGTTTATCAAAGCTGATCACAGTTTTATCAGCTGAATACAAGGAATAGCAAATCTCCTTGATTAATTTCCGTGGTTATTCCTTCACCTATTATATTTATGAAATCCACTTAAAAACAGTTTCGAACAAAATCATTTTCTTTTCTTTTTTAATATTTTTCTTTTCTTTTCAACCCTTTAGACTATGGAATTTGCCGTAAATAGCCAAAACTATTTTAAAAAGTACTTCAGAAACATTGCTTATGAGCTCATTCAGATGAAGGGGGTCATGACTGTTATGAGCAAGTTCCATTAATTTTTGGATTTCAGATAATTTGTCAAATTACTGAAATATAATTTTCTATAAATCTACATGAAAATGGCCTTAAAGGCCATTTTCATGTAGATTTATAGAAAATAAATTTTGACCAAATTACACCTTAACTATATATCCCCTTAGTTTTTCTGAAAAACCTCCTGCTCCGACAGTATCAGTTTTAAATTATGAGAGCTTTGGCTTATTTTAGATATTTCATATTACTTGCTTGCACTCCCTTCCCTCCTCCCTTCCCTCCCTCTCATAAAGGATAAAATGATAAATTTGAGCTTTCAAGAAATTGTTTGCAAGTGCCATCAGTTTTTATTATGTGAAGAGTTAAAGCATAGATCCAAAGTTGAATTGGCTTGTGGAGCTCACTCCTTTTGAGAATCATAATATTTTGGATTGTGAAAATGGCAAGTTTTATTAAAAAAAAAATATAGGTATTGATAATTTTATATAAAAACCATGTTTGCTAAAGGGGTTGAAAAATTATTATTTTACCCTTCAAAATTTTTGGCGACAATTTCAGTAAAATGAATAGGGTTTCATTTTTGTTTCCATTATTTTTTTTTCCTTGAGAACATTTTGTATTCCTTTGTAAGATTTTTAAACTTGTCCCTGTTAAAATTTGCAAATTTTGTTTGGGAAATTAAATTTTGAAAATATTACCGTTTATATTGTTTTATAGCACTAGAGAGATTAGAATGATTGTTTGGTGAAGATATTTATATTTATATTCATCATATCAAGCACTAAAACCTTTACCTAACAAGTCGCGCCAAATCTGTCTTGTGCTGTCAACATAGCTAATCAGATTTTGTTTTTAGTTCTTCTTTCAAACCATTGATTCTATCTCCTCATTCAAAGGAACTTATTGCACTCGCTTCAATGAGGCATCAAAAGCTATTGTTTAAAAGGAAGAAAAATGAAATGACTTATATGTATGGCCTTTCGAATCACACATTTTCAATTCAAATCAAAAATCGAAGCAGGTCTATTATTCAAAATCAAATCAAATCTTGAATCGAATTTTAGGTGTCTTGAAGATGACTGATAAGGGGAAGGGGACTGTAAACCCGATTGTTCCAACTGTGATGGCTCAAGTCCTGACTCATAAAATATTCCTGCTACATCATTAAGGCATGCCTTCCTGGAATATTACCCAGGAATGTGTATGAGACTTACCAGAACTAAGCACTGCATAGGACTAGCTGCTCGCAATAGTTCATCGTCAACATTGTTTGGAAACTAGAACTTTGTTTTCAACAGTGGTAGAGACAAGTGAGACTAGAATTCGCATGGGAGGTGGCATGGGTCAGATGCTATTTATGTTAATACAGATGAAATTACACTCTGTCTTTATTTTCAGCATTATTTACGTACAAATTCCATCTGAACTATATGATTTGTGAGACGACAACAGTGACTTATACCAAGCTATATTTCTGTGTAAAGAAATGAAAGGAAGTGAATCTGGTAGCTGATTTTGAATCAAATTGAATATCAAGTTAAGATTCCAAATTGAATCGAAGCTCCGCAGGGCCCTACTTATTTGTTATGTAAAATCATTGATGGAAATGTGGAAATATTGTTGGAAAACAGGGTTTGTCTTATACTGCCAAAGGAAGCGTTATTTTACCATAAATAATATTACTATAAACATAAAACAGCTTTTCGACTCTTATTTTCAAGTGACTCTTATCAGAACTTTTAATTTTTGGTACAGATATTCATTTGAATTTTTAAGGTTGTTTGATTGCATATTTGAAACATTCAACATGAAAATTATTAACCCTTTACCCAACGTAACTGCCAAAACTGGCCAGCGCGATTCTAAAAAATCGCCAGTTAGTTTTCATTATATTTTCATTTTTTGTCTCAAAAACTTACGTTATGACCCCTCTTTGGAATGAGCTCGTCGAGCTCGTTCCAATGAGGGGTCATAACCTATGTTTTTGAGACAAAAGAAAAAATAGTTATTCATGAATTTTGTTTGCAAGTGTCGTCTACTTTTCAGGTTAGGTGAAGAGTTAATATACCTTTTGTCTTCACTTGTGAGACCCACAATCCTGTCCCCATTTTTTCACGAGTTTCTGAATTGAAAGTATTTTCATGCCTTTTACTAGTTGAGTGCATTTAAATTTTGACTATCAGAGAATTTGTTCACAATTTTGTGGTGTAATAATTTACTGGAGAGTCTGAGTGCCTACTAGTATAGGCTGTGTCCCAGAAACTGTAATCTCAAAAATTCACACACTAAGAAAGTAAGAAGCACATTCACTGAAAATGAAGCTAATTCATTGTGGTACTTAGACTTTGATGGTCCTCGGTTCGAATCCCACCTGGGGCAACCGCGGTGTGTCCTTGGGCAAGACACTTCACCTCCATTGCCCATGTGGGGGGGCACGGTGACGCTGTGCACTAAGGCGTACTGCACGCCGATGGTGCACCTGTCTTCAACCAATGCTAACCCTGCTTGTGTGGAGTTAGTATGTTGGGGAGCTGACAGTTGCTCGCCGTTGCTCGGTGGTTCTCTCCGGGTACTCCGGCTTCCTCCACCCGTAAAACTGTCATGGTCATGATTAGCCATTGTGCAGAAATATGTGACCTTAAAGACACCAATAAACTTCGACTTTGATGCAACCCACCAAGCCCTCGGACCACCAGTTAAATTCTGTAAGAAATTTGATGCTGTATGGACTGGCCCCCCACCTATGTTTAAATTCACTCATCTGAAATAATTCAGTTGGAAAAGCGAACCAACGGATTCCAAACAGAATTAGAATGGTGGCCTGAGAGCTTGGCAACCCATATGGTGTTTTTGTCATTCACCACTACTATGTGGACATGAAAATATTCTAAGGGATCAAGAGTGGCACAGAGATTAGACATAATTCATGCTGACAGCATTATTGCATTATTTCCATGCTTGGAAAACCTGCCCCCCCCCCCCCCCCCCAATAGAAATCTTTTCAAGAAGTCGAGTAGTTGTTGATTGTTGTTGACAAGCTCTGCTTAACTGGTGTAATAGAACTTGGTAACAATTGCGCGGTGTCCTTGGGTAAGATACTTAATCCTGATTGCTCATGTTGCGCTGTGTTTTAATCCTTTACCTAACATAACTGCAAAAAATGGCAATAAAATTTACCAAAATAAGACTACCGCAGCCTAAAAAGTTTCAAATCGTTTGCGTTGGGTAAGGGGTTAAGGTGTTCTACACTTTTTGTGCTTCTTTGTGCATTTGCCTTTATCCTCTTCTAACACAGCCTTTGCCTGGCTAATAAGTTGGAGAGCTGGACAGTTGTTCGCTGCTTCTCAGTGTCTATCTGGGTGCTCTGGCGTTCTTCCTCCACAAAACTTTGGGATACGATCTGATGCTTTCTGTTGAAAGTGTTGTTAAACCCCCCAATAAAACAAACTACAAGTGCCTGGGTGTGAGAGTTCACAACAGTGGACAAAATTGGTCTGAACATTTGCATGACCTTGACTTAATATTTTCATTGTGGTTATAATGTGGCCTTTGATGCTGGAAGTGACCTGAAACAAAGGAATAAGTATATGTTCATTTATGGAAAAATCATCATTATCATATTTCATTTCATCACTAATCCAGGGGTTATTTTTCATCTAAATTTGAGAGAATCAATTTGGATTCTCACGAATATTGTGAGAATCCAAACCTGCTATGAGTGTCCAAGGATCCCTTGAGGCCACCATGGTTGAACCCCTGTTGTATGCTGATAACACGTGTTAATTCTTGACCCAACGCAGCTTTTTATTAATTTTTAAAACGTTATATATTCGTCTACAGTCTTGACTTCGCCCCAATATATTGTAAGATAAAATGATTATTACCATTATGTGGATGTACAAAATATGTATTCGAGTCTCGCTCCGGGTTGTAATGGAAGATCACGACTCGTCGTGATCTGCCCATAGAACCCGGAGCTAGACTCGGATACATATTTTGTACATCCACATAATGGTAATAATCTCTATATAACAAAGCAAAGACATGTGGACTAATTTGGGTGTCCAAAAAATAAAAAATAAGAACTCTATCAGTTAACATTTGGTTCCATGTTGCACAGCATGTAACTGCTTCACTTGTACAAAGTTGACTCAACAAGCTAATGTGCTATTCTCAGACCACTGGGCATTCTACCCGGTGGTCCATGAATAGCACATTTTATTGTTGGATCCTCATTCCTATTGCAGGCCATAAACTTTGAGAAAGGAACTATTTTATCGTTCCTTTGGTGGTTATCTAAATGAAAAAACACATAACCGAAAGGTTGTTCATCTGGAACTTCAAACAGTGGGTCAAAAAGTTGTCTTATCACCTTATTTGATAGCAATGTTTTAAAATGTTCCTGTGGGAAGACCCCCTCTCTTGAATCCTCAAACTCTCTTAGACAGCTGACACCCCCTGTTCTTGTCGCTTTCAAAATCTGTGAAATGTCATACAGTAGGGCCATCATGGATGGGACAAAATCCATGAGTTGTCATTTTTTCCACACATATAATTCAGAGATGATCCGCAATGACACCAAGCAAAATTTCCACCAATAAAGCACCGGGATTACCCTGGTGCATCATTGGTGGAAATTTCGCAAGATGTCATAGCAGATCATCTCTGAATTATATGCATGGAAAAATGCCCACCCATAGATTTTGACCCATCCATGATTGCTGTACTGTAATCTGTCCTCTTTATTATATCCAAATGAACTGTAAATGGGTTCTCTAAATTTGAGATTTTATTCTCTGAATGATGGCCATATTTGTACAATTTTATTGACAAAGTGTCCGGATATTTCAGGACATGTTAGCCTTCCAATGGGGGTGCGATGTCTCATTAGGTAGAGGTCCTGTGAGGTCCTCTGTTGTGTCCTCAGCCAAGACATTTCACCCCCATTGTCACAGAGCATGGTGACGTGTACTAAGGCATACTGCATGTTAATGGTGCACTTGTCTTCAACTTATGCTAACCCTGCTTGTATGGAGTTGGAGAGCTGACAGTTGCTCAGAGGTTCTCTCTCCACCTGTAAAACTTGTCATGATTAGCCATTGTGCAGAAATATGTGACCATAAACACCAATAAATAATAATAGTAAATAATAATAGCCTTCCATTGGTTAATTTGCTGCCGCTTTGTAAGGTAATTGGTTGGGGGCGCGGTGGCTCAGTGGTAGACTGTTGGACTTCTGTGCTAGAGGTCCCGAGTTCGATCCCTGTTTGGGACGACCTGCGCTCCTTGGACAAATCACTTTGTTCCGGTTGCCTACTTGGGGGCACTGTGATGCTGTGTACTAAGGCATACTGCACGTCGGTGGTGCACATGTCTTCAACCGCTGTAACCCTGCTTGAGCGAAGCTTGGAACAGAGTTAGAATGTTGAGCTGACTGTTGTTCAGTAGTTCTCTCCGGGTACTCCGGCTTCCTCCACCCGTAAAACTGTCAGTCACAATTAGCCAATGTGCATAAGTATGTGACCTAAAACATCAATAAATAAATAACGTAATGGGTTAAATTGACTCCATTCTTTTCATATGAATCCTAGCAGAGGTGCAGTAAAAATCTCCATTGATTCTCACTTTTTATTGTGTTACGCGAATTCTTTTTTTTGAATTGATTCTCGTATTCTTTATGAAATATAACCTCTGCAAATCACTTAAGACAGTCTAATTCAAGTATGATGTTTTTCACTTTCTTCGGTTTTTTTTCCTTATCAATTTTGTTGACCGAGTGTTGTGTTTAAGGAGGAAATATTTCGGGTATATGGTAAAAAGGAAGAAACCTACATTACAATACTTTCAGACATGGCAGCACAATTCTTCGACAAAATGTTGTGTTTTTTTATCTCAATCTGCAAACGACTATTCATGTCATGTCCTTATTTGAAGAGCAAGTAATTCTGGAGTGTAATGTACTGATAGTAAAATAAAGGATTTCCATTGAGTCACAATTTGGTAGGAAATATTGTAATCAAGTTCACTTAAGTCCATCTGAGCCGAGATTAGACTCGGATCAAATTTTGTGAAGGCCTAAAAAAATAAAAAATCTGTTTCTCAGGCCCTCCCGCATGGTCCTTTTGGCTGCTGCATGCTCTCTTTTTATAACCAATTTAAATATTTTACCCTATTAAAAAAAATGATGAATTTGTCCCTGGAGTGCAAGAAGGCTTTGCAATGCTTCAGCATTGCAAAGCCTTCTTGAACTCAAGGGATGAAATACACCACCACCCATGCTATTCTGTAGATTATGAGGCCTAAAACTTGAACCAAGAACATGAACTTTTGACTGCAAAGAAGTAATTACTGAAATAAAAAATAAAATAAAAAAACGCTCGCCCGCATGTAATTTCACAAATAATGGCCCGAGAAACAAAAGATCTGCTTTATGTGGCCTAATTCTTTAGAAATTTTATATCAAATTGTGATGAATTTGAGATTCTTTTTATCACATAATCAGTGTGCAAAATTTGACGAGAATGCTCGTTTCGTTCGCGTAGTGGTTATGCAAATTTAAATCCAAGCGAACGGATGACCGGTTAGCCAAAAGTTGCATCTTTAATGGTAACGTCTCAGTAACTTAACTGGTAGAGTGCCAAATTTTTTTTCGGCCTCAAGGTTTGTTCATACATTTTTGTCTGGTTACAATTAATGGGAGAGTGCCCATAAATTGTAACAATGCAAATCTATGGAGATGAAGTAATTTTACTTCCAAGATAATATGGACGTCCACAGAATATGAAGCCTTTAACTTTCGGTACCTGCAATTCAGAATAAAGCCCAAATATGGGCTTCTAGCACTCTACCAGTTAACTGGTAGAATGCTAAATTATTTTTGCCTATCAAATCTTGTACACATGTCTTTGCCTTGTTACAATTTATGGGAGAGTGCCGGGGCACTTTCCCAAAAATTGTAACAAGACAGACACTTGCTGACTAAATAATATCACTTCAAAGATAATTTGAATCATAGCCACTAAATTTGAAGCCTTCAAGCGGTGGTACCTGCACTGCAGAATGGAGCCCAAATATGGGCTTGCAACACTCTACTAGTTGACAGCCTTTCTTTTGTCTTGATAGATTTTTAGAATCAATTTCACGCAATATATGAATACTTGTTAATGAGAAAAAGTCTAATTTATTCGATTCCACTTTTAAAAACCAACTCATAATGTAACAACATGATGTTGATTTCTGCTGCCACATTTTATTAAATGTGTTGCAGGCAATATTTGGCTGTTTGGTCGTGATTATGTGATAAAAAACGAGCTTTGAGGGCAAAACTAATCAGTGTAAATTATTTGTATTGATCTGTCTGTGCTTCACATAACCATTGTATTTGAAAATGAAATGGTCATCTTATGAGAATATTAAAAATATTTTAGATGGAATTACCCTTGTTATTATTCCATGACCCCCCCTCCCCTCCCTTTTTATTGTTCCGAACCAGTTTTGTAAAATGGACTTTTGAACATTTTTAACTGTGACTTGTGCATCACCATAAACATGTTTTGACCGGGTGCAGGCCTTGGAAACTCCTGGAAAGTAAGGGAAAAGGACAATTTCATTCTCCAGAACCTACGGTACGTGGAGAGTGTATTATCACTAAATCACCCACAGAGTGGAGATTCCACCCGATGAATAATTGCAAATTTGTTGCAAAGCTTAACCAGAACCAGCAAAGTTTCAGCCAATGGACCTCCGGGTTAAACCCGGAGGTCCATTGGCTGAAACATTGCTTGCGTTTTTGTCGATATGTACAAAATTTGAAAGTAATAGCTTGGGTGATAACTTCACTCTGTGGGTGATTTAGTTACAATCCTCTCTCCACGTACTGTAGGTAGTTATGGAAATCTGTGTTGTTTTATTTTTCAACAGGTTCTGAAAAGGCTTTGTAAATCAGGATTTTTGTTAGCCTCCTATGCGTATCAGATCACTCAACTCCATCCAATGAAATAGTATGCAATTTCTGTGAGGCGTCCTTTTTGTACAAACTATTGGTTGTAGAATTTTTTTTATTACACGCCTGTTCTATGAACTCTACATCCACATCAACACTGAACCTTGCGGAAAATGAAAATCTGTTCCTCACACATGTGCGGATCGGAAATCGTTGACTGTTTTTAAATAGAAGCAGAATTTCACCTGAATTTTATACAAATCGTGCACTGTAAGTACGATTTCAGTCACTAGAGACTGCTAAAAATCGTTCCCTGAGTTCCAGTGTGTTCTGTGTACCTACTGGCAGATTTGCACGTTTGTACGACTGCTGCTCAGTAAATCAAGAAAAAATAATAGCGACTCTTAATAATCTGACAATCATGGTATAAATAAAATATACCCAAAGTAGCTTGGTGCACCAAATGTTCACCACTCGTGGTGAAGTTGTGTTAACCAAGTGCCGAAGGCTCGCGGTTAACCCTTTACCTAACATGAAAAGCAGACGACACTTCCAAAAAAAATTCTTGAATAACTAATTTTTTTCATTTTTTGTCTCAAAAACATAGGTTATGACCGCTAGTATGACCCCTCGACGAGCTCGTTCCAATGAGGGGTCATAACCTATGTTTTTGAGACCAAAAATAAAAATATTTTGAAACTTAATTGGTGATTTTTGAGAACAGCGCTGGGCGGTTTTGGTTGTTACGTTGGGTAAAGGGTTAACACCACTTCACCACTTGTTGTGAACATTTAGTACACCAAGCTACTATGGGTATATTCTATTTTTGAATCTTTTGTGTTATCTTATATATCTGTGACCAGGTATAATTTAACAGGTTAAGTATTTCAGTTGCTGCAAACTGTCCTGGTGCTTTCCTGCTCTTTCTCATGACCATATAGAAAAATGATGTAATTTATTGCATTGCAGTTATAGTATCACATTTTTTTGTTCACAAAATTATTTTTGTCCAGTGTATTGAAAAATGCCAATTGAAACTATCCAATATATTGAAAGAAAATTATTGGAACTGAGGGGACGAAATAGTAACACAGGTTCCCCTCGCAAATTTGGTTGTGTTCTTTGTGTTGATAGTTGTCAAATGAATTGCTCAGTGTTCTTCTAATAATTGTTTTTACAGACGTGAAGGCATGTAATAAACACAAAACAACACATACATGTGAATGGGTTAATCAATATGGCACGAGTAATTGTTAAGTGCAGGTTTTACAGTGGAACCCACTTAATTGGATATCTCTTAACTGAATATCCCTGTTAATTAAATATAATTTCCAAACACAAAACCATTTTCCATAAACCTCCAGTACAAATTTGATCTGTTAATTGAATATAGGTTATAGAGTAGAGTGTTAATTGAATAAAAAAAATCTTGTAACCCATCGAGAAATTACCTTTGCTCTGCTGAGTTTTCCTTTGTTTGTAGACCTATTTAGCCTCAGTACATCCAATACAGGCATTTAATCCATTATAATTTGTTTGACAGCTCATGGAGCTCTGTCAAACAAGATATAATGCAATAAATACCAAGTTTATCTCTAGAATACAGGAAAGTGACACAATCCCCGTTCATTCAATTAACAGGGTTCCACTATCTTGGTTTGGAATCCATATATCAGAATATACTGCTGGGCAGGGACTTCTGTGCTAGAGATCCTGAGTTCAATCCCTATCCGGGGTGACCCACGATGTGTACTTGGGCAAGGCACTTTATCCCAGTTACCTACATGGGGGCACGATGATGCTGTGTACTAAGGCGTACTGCACGTCTTCAACCGCTGTAACCCTGCTTGCGTGCAGTTTGAACAGAGTTAGAATGTTGAGCTGGCAGTTGCTCGTCGATGCTTGGTGGTTCTCTCCGGGTATTCCAGCTTCCTCTACCCGTAAAACTGTCAAGGTCATGATTAGCCATTGTTCATAAGTATGTGACCTTAAACACCAATAACTAATAATAAATAATATTTAGGAGCTGACAGTTGCTCGGTGTTTCTCTCCTGGTACTCTGGCTTTCTCCACCCATAAAACTGTAGCGGTCATGATTAGCCTCTGTGCCTAAGTAGGTGACCTTAAACGCCAATAAATAACAGCTGGGCGGTTTTGATTTTTAAGATTCGGTTTCAGGAAAAAAAACTTTGTTTCGTTCCTGTTTTACTCTTTAAGAATATATAGTAAACAACACCTCAGGCTCCATAACGTGGAGAAAAAAAAACAGGAATCACTCTCCACACAAAGCCCTGTCTGTAAGTATCTTCATTGGGTTGCGCCTAACTTTCATTTGATCATTCTTAAGGGTACTAGACAATCAGTTGCTAAGTCTGTTGTGTCTGTAAATAAAGTACCAATGAATAAAGTACCTCTATTCTAGGGGTTGCGGTGGCATTGTGGAAACTGGTTCTTGTCAGATCACCGAAGTTGAGCAACGTCGAACCCGGTTAGTCCTCGGATGGGTGACTGTTTGAGCGATCAATTCGGACTCTTGCGCTGTGTTCTTGGGCAAGGCACTTAACCCCCATTGTCCACATGGGCGCACGATGACACTGTGTGCTGAGGCGTACTGCACGCCGATGGTGCGCATGTCTTCAACCAATCTAACCCTGCCTGTGCTGCAGTGCGGAGTTAAGATGTTGGGGAGCTGGCAGTTGCTCGTCGTTGCTTGGTGGTTCTCTCTGGGTACTCTGGCTTCCTCCACCCGTAAAACTGTCACGGTCATGATTAGCCATTGTGCATAAATATGTGATCTTGAACACCAATAAATAAATAATTACCTCTATTCTATGTTGTGTTCTCAGTGTAACATTTTCTCTCTGATTGACTCTATCGATGAATGAGTCGATAAAATGTGACAATGAGTACATATCTTATTTTATTACACGCCTGGTCTATGTATTTACCATCTACAGCAACACTTAACCATGCAGAAAATGAAAATCCATTCCACACATGTGCAGAGTGGAAATCGTTGACTGACTACTTTTTATAAAGAAGCAAAATTTCACCAGAATTTTCTACAAATCGTTCACTTCAATTACAATTTGAATCCCTAGTGACAGGTAAAAATCGGCCCCTGACTTCCAATATTCAGATCCAATGTGTTCTCTGTGCCAGAAAAAGTAACACGGGTTCCCCTTGCAAATTTGGTTGGCGATAAAATATGTTCTTTATGTTTATAATTATCAAATGAATTGCTTAGTCTCCTAATAATTGTTTTTATAGACACAAAGACATGTAGTAAACACAGGCATGTGAATGGGTTAATCCATTGTGGCCTCTCGTTTTATCCTTCGCGATGGTACGAGTGATAAAATGAGAGGCCACAATGACACAAGAAGGGAGAAAATGTAACTATGAGTACATATCGTATTCACCCCATTGCCTGGTAGACTAAGTGAAGAGAGTACATATAAAACACTAGTCCAGTTCCCTCCCAGTAAGATAGTTAATGCCACAAAACGAAGTTTTAGGGGGTATATAGGAGTCAACTTGTCTGTCGGTCGTCTGTCATCGTCATTGGTCCGTTGCACATGTAAACTTGTGGAGCGAACTACTTCCACAGTTTTAGCTGCATTTTCATGAAACTTCACAAAAGTTATCAACATGATGAGGAGCAGTGCGTGACATAATTTCTTTCCTGATCGGATTCAAGAGGGCTGACTGGTGGCCATATTGGATTTTTTTACAGGTAAACTTGTGGAACGAACTACTTCCACAGTTTTAGCCGCATTTTCATGAAACTTCGCAAAGATGATCAACATGATGAGCAGTGCGTGACAATTTCTTTCCTGATCGGATTTAAGATGGCCGACTGGTGGCCATATTGGATTTTTTATTAGGTAAACTTGTGGAACGAACAACTTCAACAGTTTTAGCTGCATTTTCACGAAACTTCACAAAAGTGATCAACATGATGAGGGGAAGAGCATGACATAATTATTTTCCCGCTCGGTTTCAAGATGGCCTACTGTCGGCCATATTGGATTTTTTTTTACTTAGAAAAATTTAATGCCACTTTTCAGTCACCCACACTAGGCGGTATGCCACGGTGGGGGTATAGCGGGTGACAGACCATCTCTAGTTCGATCAGTTTATGCACAAACACAGTAAATCCATTCTGTGAGTTTTTGCTGGGTGTTATGGTTCGGTTTTATGGTTTGCTGCCAAAAAAACGGAACTGAACCGAAAACAAAAAACGGAACTGAACCGGAAACAAAAAACCCTCCCAGTAAGGCCTTGCAAATTTTGATATTTGTTCATCAATCCATTCAATTTGAATTCAGTTTGACTTTGAGGCTTGTATAATAGTTTCAAATAGTTATCAGGTTTTAAGTTTAAAAAAATTTTGTGGCAAAGTTATCCATTTTGTTCAGTTCAATGGACATATTCTTCCAATAAAAACGTGATTCAAGGATTAAAACATTGATAAATAGAGAATATCTACATTGTTTTAGTGAATTATCTCATGAGTGTGGACCTGAAAGTTTTATTTTTTACGAGTGCTTGCACAAGTGAAAAATGATATGTTCAGGTCCACACGAATGAGATAATTCCCGAAGTGTGACGTCATTTGGGAAGCAACTGAGGGATATTTCTCCGTATCCATCAAGTCGATGGATATCGAAAAATATCTTTTAGATGATTTGTGATAATTCACAGACTAGCATATAATAAATATATTCATCTCCTGCTAAATCTAATCACAAAATATACAATCATGATGGTTTGGAAATGATTGGTTAGTGAAATTTCTGAATTCAAATTACGGAGAAAATCCAAGGAATTGTCAACACAAAACTATTCTATTCCCTCGTGGTTCTTGGTTATTGACTTTGTTAACATAAATCAGATGAATATTAACAAAGAAACTGTGTCAAAGTTGTGTTTATTAACATTAATAGATGGTATTGTGTTTTTTTCGCATTCAGATTGATACAGTTCAACCTTTTTTCTGTTCATGCATTTTCAGACAAAATGATTGGCTAAAGTATTTCTTTTTTTTCTTTTCATAACACAATGAACCAAAAAAAACGCAATTCGGCCCGCCCAAACCACGCCCCCAACATCTGTCTTAAAAATTACGTTGCACAGGTTGAATGAAAAAGAACCCCTGATTGCTCATATTGTTTCAACATGAAAAGTAATTAATATTTATCTCATCATATTAAAAAGACTTTTCCCCGTGGGAACCCCGGGAAGTAAGCAACACTTGTTTACTGTGGTAAACCAGTTCCGCTTTACTAGTAAAATAGGACCCAGTCACCAATGCTTGGGGTGAAAGTCCTCTAAAATGGGCAACATGTAGATCAACGATTGACTACACTTGACTTCATCTCCATGTTGTGTCATGATTAGCCATGGTGCATAAATATGTGACGTTAACCACCAACAAACAAACAAACATTAAAAAGACTTTCAAAATAAAATTAATAAACAATGAAATCCTTATCATGCTTTTATTCCATGTTCAATTTGTTTATACGCAATAGGTGATCATCTGTGTTCATCATTTTACCCAAATCAAATGTAAACAAAGGCCGGTCATCATAATCCACAAACGAAACTCACACGAGCAAAACTTGATAATTTCCAAATAACCTGAATGAACTCTTTCTGAGACAAAGTTCAACCAACTTCATGTCATCTGGGTTTATATCGAACTCTATATTTACAAACTGTTTTCAGTTTCTTGGGAAATGGCCAAAATCAGAATTAAATTTAATTCTTTGAATGACAGCACCCTCCTGTCAAGTGGAAAGGAGATCGACATTTTGTGTGGTCGTGGCCTGTGACGTTACTTTTAACTTAAGCAATTCATTGGTCAATAAAATTTTTATTTACACAAGAACATGTTTCAGTGAAATGTATTGTTATTTCAAATTGAATTTTAGAAAACTATGCCTTTTTTTATTCAGTTATCACAAGGAGGCATGATGCGACCTGGTTTTTATTTTAACTCTGCAAAGTAGAGAGTGTTTAAATTTATTGCCCCTCAAGTTTAATTATAAAGAATGATTGTTTGTCTATTTCTTGAGTTATGAACCCCAAAAAAACAAAGGCCAAACATAATGTAAATAGGATATGCTCATTTACACAGTTTGCTCTTTTTTTTGGAGGGGGGGGGGGGGGGGGGTGGGTGAGGAGGTTCATAACTCAAGAAATAGACACAAACAAATGATCATTCCTCATATAACAGATGATGTCATTTGATTGAGCCCTAGAAATCACTTCACCCTTTACCCAACGAATCGGCTGCATCCGTCCGCGTAATATGCAAATTCAGCAGTTGAAAAAATATTATTTTCTAAAACATTTCAAGAAAACCATATCATGTGACCCATCGTTGGAATGAGCTCGTTCCAACGAGGGGTCACATGATATGGTTTTCTTGAAATTTTTTGAAAAATTTGAAAAAATTATATTTAAAATAATAGATTTTGATATCGTCTGCGTTGGGCAAAGAGTTAAATATAAATGTTAATTTCTATCTCTTCTCCAAATAGACGAGGAGTTAAAAAACATAATTCTGTTATGATCATAATTTTAGACTGTTTGAAATTCTAATGAATAGAAGATAAAGGCCACCTGCACCTTGCAATGTCTTCTAAATTCGGGAGGGTGCAACAGGTGTGAATACTGGCAAAACTAGACACAGAAAAAGAATTGAATTTACACTGCAAAAATTTGTTAGAACATCTCTGCAGCAGACATCAAATTGTTGAAAATTCTTTTTGAATTCAACTTGACTCAAAAGTTTTGGCGAATATTTGATTCGAGTCAAAACATGGTATTCGCAGGGACCTACTCCCAGCTCAATAAACATACTTATTTCCAATATGCATAACAACAGATGATAAAAATAAATCAATGACGATTTTGGGAAGTGATGGAAAAGTACTTGAAATTCTTGGGTATTTTTTTTTTTTTACTATACAGGGTGAGCAAACTTTGTAAAATAAATTTGAGAGGTTTAGTAAACTGAAACCCATGTAGACAAGCCTGGAAATAAGAAGACTGTCATCTGCAAAATGAGGTCCCCAGAGGGTGAATTTGGTGCTGCTTCTCTGCACAGTAGGGTAGCATAACTAAATTTTCCCTCGGTAAACCTCAATTTGAATCAAAGTCTCTGGCCTGAACAGAAAGAGGAGCCCACAGGATATATTGGGGGATCTTAGCTAACTGAGTGGGATAGCATCAGCAAATTAACCCTCTGGGTACCTGCATCTGCAAGTGACAGATTGCTTATTTCCAGACTTGCATGTATATCAATGCTGTTCAACAACCAGCAGGAAGCAGTGTTTGAGATTTTACGGAGAAAATGCACAAGAAGAAATAGTAAAATTTCATCTGATCAGTTATGCAATACAGCCTGAACAGCCGAAATTTATGCAGTTTTTTGAGATGTTGTTGGGGGCACGATGGCTCAGTCAGTATATATGCAGGCTGCAAGCCGAGAGGTCTTCAGTTCGAATCCCACCTGCAGAAAGTGCATTGTGTCCTTGGGTAATACACTTCACCCCCATTGGGGGCTCGGTGGCGTTTTACTATGGTGTACTGCAAGTCGATGGTGCACTTGTCTTCAGCCAATGCTAACCTTGCTTGTGTGGAGTTAGTATGTTATGGAGCTGATAGATGCTTGCCATTGCTCGGTGGTTATCTCTGGGCACTCTGCCTTCCTCCACCCTTAAAACTGTTGTGGTCATGATTAGCCGTTGTGCAGAAATATGTGACCCTACACACCAATAAATAAATAAATAAGATGTTTGGGCAAAGGGGGTGAAGTGTAAAATTGAATATATTTTTTTTGGGGGGGGGGGGGTGGGTGGGAGGGGGTGGCTCAGTGGTTAGAGCAATCAACTTCAAACCGACAGGTCAACTGTTTGGTCCTCACCTTCGGTAACTGCATTGTCCTTTGGCAAGACACTTAATCCTGATCGCCCATATTGGGGCACAGTGCCGCTGTGTACCAATGCGTACTGCATGCCAATAGTGCACTTGCCTTGAAGCACTGCAAACACTACTTGGGTTGAGTTAGTATGTTGGGGAGTCTGCCAGTTACTCGCTTTTGCTCGGTGGTTATCTCTGGGTACTCTGGCTTTCTCAACCAGTAAAATTGTCCGATACAATGTGATTCTGGATGTTAAAAGTGTTGTTAACCTCCATTAAAACAAGACAAGCATATACTTTGGGAGAAATTCATTCCCAGTGTTTTACAGTGGAACCCTGTTGATTGAATAGCCACTTTGCCATTGAAAATTATGCAATTAACAGGAGTATTCAATTAGCAAGGATTGTCACTTTCCTATATTCTAGAGATAAACTTTTTCTTAGCATTTATTCTATTATATCTTGTTTGACAGAGCTCCATGAGCTCTGTCAAACAAGATATAAAAAAATGCCTGCATTGGATGTACTGAGGCTAAATAGGTCTATAAACAAAGGAAAATTGAGGAGAGTCGGTAATTTCTCGACAGTGTACAAGATTTTTTATTTAGTTAACAGGAGCTGACAGTTGCTCGGTGGTTCTCTCCTGGTACTCTGGCTTCCTCCACCCGTAAAACTGTGGTGGTCATGATTAGCCATTGTGCAGAAATATGTGACCTTAAACACCAATAAATAAATAATAAATATACAATTAACAGGCGTTTACTCTAACCTATATTCAATTAACAGGTCAAATTTACTGCAGGTATGGTAAATGGTTTTGTGTTGGGAAATTATATTCAATTAACAGGGTTATTCAGTTAAGAGATATCCAATTAAGTGGGCTCCACTGTACTTGTATTTTGCTTTTCCCATACTGTAACTTATATTTTTGTAGTTCAAAGTGAGGTCAAGTAATCAATTCAAACGTATCTGAGTTTTCTCAAAGTCTGTTGAAAATTGGAAAGTTATCGACTTGGAGACTCTAAGTTTATAGGCATTCAAAAACGGAAAACAAGTTATTGTCTTCAAATTCAATCAGTCTGTATATATCATAGGAAGTTATCAGACATAATCAAAATATCTTTATACAGTGGAACCCTGTTAATTGAATAGCCACTTTGCCCATGAAAATTATCCAATTCACCCTTTCCCCAACGCAGACGATATCAAAATTTATTAATTTAAATATTGTTTTTTATTTTTTTTCGAAAAATTTTAACAAAACCATATCATGTGACCCCTCATTGGAACGAGCTCGTTCCAATGAGGGGTCACATGATATGGTTTTGTTGAAATTTTTCTAAAAATATTATTTTTTTAGCTGCTGAATCTGCATATTATGCAGGCGGATGCGGGCGATTCATTGGGTAAAGAGTTAACAGTATTCAATTAACAGGGATAATGTCACTTTCCTGTATTCTAGAGATAAACTTAACATTTATTCTATTATATCTTGTTTAACAGAGCTCGATGATTAATTGCTTGAATTTGATGTACTGGGGCCAAATTGGTCTATAAATAAAGAAAAACTGGGGAGAGTCTGGGTAATTTCTCCACAGGTTACAAGATTTTTTATTCAATTAACAGGAGTTTACTCTGTAACCTATATTCAATTAACAGGTCAAATTTGTACTGGAGGTATGGTAAATGGTTTTGTGTTTGGAAATTATATTCAATTAACAGGGATATACAATTAAAAGATATCCAATTAAGTGGGCTCCACTGAAGTAACTTTTGGATGGAGAATGTTGTTGGATTGATTTAGACTATTTCAAATATGCAGTCATTATCACATACTATTTTTAGCTCAACTTTGGCGAAGCCAAATTTGAGCTTTTGTCATGGCCCGTCGTCCGTCTGTCCGTCTGTCAACAATTGGATACGGCTCGGGCTAGAGGCCGTATTTATGAACCGATCTTTACGAAACTTCATGGGTACCTTTGTTATGACCGTGGGACGAGAACAAGTGTTTTTGGGTGCGGTCCGAAATTCAAGATGGCTGCCAGCCGCCATTTTGTACCGACGATGCAGAAATCTGTTTTTTTGTACAGAACTTCCATATGAAAGCTCTGATTTTAATAATTTTTTGTATGAATGTTTAGTACCATGGGATACATCACATATAATACGGGTTTTTTTCTCGTGCGTAAATTGTGCAAATTAGATAAATTTTGATGTTTTTTTGGGTTACTTTCATCACTGTAAGTGCAAATGCCAATACGGCTCGGGCTAGAGGCCGTATTTATGAACCGATTTTTACGAAACTTCTTGGGTACCTTTGGTATGACCGTGGGACGAGAACGAGTGTTTTTGGATGCGGTCCAAAATTCAAGATGGCCGATGGCAGCCATTTTGTACAAAATTAGGTGCAATCAGATTTTTGCACAGAACTTCCATATGAAAGCGCTGATTTGAATAATGTTTTGTGTGAATGTTTAGTACCATGGGATACATCACATATAATACGGGTTTTTTTCTCGTGCAGAAATTATGCAAATTAGATGAACTTTGATTTTTTCAGTGCTACTTACACACAGTAAGTACACATGTCAATACGGCTCAGACTAGAGTCTGTATTTATGAACTGATCTTCACGAAATGTCTTGGGTACCTTTGTTATCACCTTGGGACCAGAACGAGTGTTTCTGGGTGCGGTCTAAAATTCAAGATGGCTACCAGTGGCCATTTTGTACCGAAATTAGGTCTAATCAGGTTTTTGTATACAACTTCTATACAGCTCAGACTAGAGGCCATATTTATGAACCAATCTTTACGAAACTTCTTGGGTACCTTTGTTATCACCGTGGGATGAGAGCGAGTGTTTTTGGGTGTGGTCCAAAATTCAAGATGGCCACCAGCAGCCATTTTGTACCAAAATTAGAGCAATCAGTCTTTTGTACAGAACTTCTGTATGAAAGTTCTGATTTGAATAAATTTTTGTATGAATGTTTAGTAACATGGAATACATCACATATTCTAAGGGGTTTTTTTTCATGCAGAAATTATGCAAATTAGATGAACTTTGGTTTATTCAGTGCTACTTACACAATGTAAGCACACATGTCAATATGGTCAGGGTAGAGGCTGTATTTATGAACCGATCTTCACAAAACTTCTTGGGTACCTTTGTTATCACCTTGGGATGAGAATGAGTGTTTCTGGGTACGGTCCAAAATTCAAAATGGCTGCCAGTGGCCATTTTGTACCGAAATTAGGTCCAATCAGTTTTTTGTCTCAAGTTCTATACAGCTCGTATTTATGAACTGATCTTCACAAAACTTCTTGGGTACTTTTGTCTTCACCTTGGGACAGGAACGAGTGTGTTTTGGGGTGCCTTTGTTATCACTGTGCTATGAGAACAAATATTTTGGGGTTCAGTCAGACCCACTCTGGGACTCATTCTAGTTTAGCATCTGACTGTCACCCACCTTTACAATACTTTACATATACATTTGTTACAGGCAACTGTCAGTATATATGTAGACCGTTACAATACTTTATATGTACCTTTGTTATCAGGTCATTACCTAGATGTTTGTCATTGCTGTGTCACATACTATACATGTACATGTCTTTGTCTTGACAAGTTGAGCTACAGTGTCATTGACACTTTCATTTACACTGGAATCAGCATCTTGTGATGTTCCCCTTCAGAACCCCAGAATGTGAAACAAGCTCTATTTTACTGGTAAAATTGGACCCAGTCACCAATACAAGGGGTCGAAGTTCTCTAAAATGGGCAACATCGATATAACTTATTGGCTGGACAAGACTTTTTGTGTCGCCGCCCCACGAAGTGGGGAGCGACATTTAGGGATTACTTTTGTCGTCTTGTGTCGTCCGCATCGTCTGCGTCGTCGTCCGCGTCACACTTTCTCTTATCCGCCACTCCTCTTTAACCTATGAATGGATTTTGATGAAACTTTCAGTGTTTCTTTATCACATAATGGCATTGTGCCCCTCCTATTTTATTTTTTGATGCGCTGTATTTTTTCCAGTTATGCCCCTTTTCCACTTAAAATTCTGTCTGAAATATTAAAATATAGTGCAGGCGACACACATCTTCCATGGAAGACTCACATCTAAGTTATATTCTTGTTGCAGTCACCAATGCTTGGGGTAGAAGCAGTCTAAATAGGACTCAGTCACCAATGCTTGAGGACGAAGTAAGCAGTGCTTGCTTAGTGTGGTAAACAAGCTCTGTTTGACTGGTAAAATAGGACCCAGTCACTAATGTTTGGGGTGTGAGTCCTGTAAAATAGGCAACATCGGGTACAAACGATTGACTAAACTTGACTTTATTTCCATGTTGTGGTCATGATTCGGCATTATGCAGAAATATGTGACCTTAAATACCAATAAATAAATAAATGGCACGTAAGTTTCTACATTTCCCCATGATATATGATCAAGCTTGGTCAGGAGAAATTACACCAGTCGGTCTAAGCAGAAAGGATTTATAGCTGGTGTAGAGGACTAAATGGTATTTGGTCAGCAAAATTTGTTCATATGTCTTTGCCTTCCCCTGTGGGAACCTGTGGAAGTGAAGCAGTGCATGTTTACTATGGTAAACAAGCTCTGTTTTACTGGTAAACCAGGACCTGGTGATTCCTGGGATGGAAGACCCCGTAAAATGGATATGGGTATAAATGATTGGCTGGACATTACTTTATATTCGGTCGTGATTAGTCATTGTGCAGAAATATGTTTTGTTTTTTTTTTGTCTCATTTCAATTTATTGGAGTGCGCTTATACAACTTGTTACCAGACAAATCCATGATGGCAAAATAATTTTTCTTCAAAAAGAAAATGAAACACTTTTGCCAAATATGAAGTCCTTTCGGCACTTTCTGATAAACTGTGACAAGGCAAATCCAAACATTTGAAATAAATTCATGTCAAAGATGATATTATCCCCTTACCCAACACAGACGATATCAAAATTAATTATTTTAAATTTCATTTTAAAAAAAATTTCCAAAAATTTCAACGAAACCATATCATGCGACCCCCATTGGAACGAGCTCAACGAGCTTGTTCCAAAGAAGGGTCACATGATATGGTTTTGTTGAAATTTTTGGAAAAATAGTATTTTTTCAGCTGCTGAATTTGCATATTACGCGAGCGGATGTAACTGATTCTTTGGGTAAAGTGTTAAGTACATTCAGAGAATATGAAGCCTTTAAGTTGCAGTACCTAAAGTTCAAATTTGGGTTTCCTGCACTCAAACGGGAGCCCGGTGACTGGTTGATCTGCACGTTGGATTTCAGATCGAAAGTTCCATTCAGACATGCATCATCAGTTTTGTGTCCTTAGGCAACAGTTTTGTGATTGGCCAAGTGGGAGTACAGTAGTGCTGTGTATAACATCGATGGCACACTTGCTTCCAATAATGTTAACCCTCCTCCTCCCTGTGGGGACACAGAGAAGTGAAGCTGTGCTTGTTTACTGTGGTAAGCATGCTCTGTTTTACGTTTTACTGGTAAATTAGGACCCAGTCACCAATGCCTGGGGTGGAAGTCCTCTGAGATGGGCAACATAGATATAAACAATTAACTAAACTTTACTTTATCTCCATGTTGCTGTCACATTTGGCGATTGTACAGAAATATGTGACCTTAAACACTAATAAACAACCCTTTTTCTGGGTTAGCAAGCTGGAGAGTCTGACAATAACTTGCCACTGCTCAGTGGTTTTCTGGCTTCCTCCACCCATGAACTGTCTAATATGATATCACCCTGGCTGCCGGATGTGTTATTAACTCTTTCAACACGAGAGGCCGCCTTTCTGGTCCAGGAACACAATACGTTATAATTTCATTAAGTAGGATGGCTACTAAGTGAACGTGTGTTGTAGAACAATTATATATTTTCATAATTGCTCCACTCCCTAATAATGGATATGGACTCTTCCAATTTCTACCATTTTACTGGCGTGGAAGATACCACCGTTCAAAGGGTTAAGCCAAATACAGAAACAAATGGTAATGTTGAATTTTGGGTCAGCCAATCTGTTCATGTGTCATTGCCTTGCCTATATGCCCTCTCCTGTAAATTGTAACCAGGCAAAATCATGCAGACAAAATAATTTTAATTCAAAGATATTACATGAAGTCCCCAAGCCCATCCCACCCCACCCAAGGAAGTGAAGCAGTGCTTGTTTCCTGTGGTAAACCGGCTCGTTTTTTAACTGATAAAATAGGACCCAGTCACCAAAGCTGGGCTGGAAGTCCTATAAAATGAGCAACTATTTATTTATTTTTTGGAGTTTAACAACACTTGACAGCCAGGGTCACCTGTTGTCTGGCAGTTTTATGGGTGGAGGAAGATGGAGTACCCAGGGAGAACCACTGAGTAGCAGCAAGCAACTGTCAGACTTCCCAGTGTACTAACTTCACATAAGCAGGGTTAGTATTCGTTGAAGACAAGTGCATTATTGATATGCAGTACATCTTAGTACAGGGAGTGCGTTGGCTCAGTGGTAGACTGTTGGACTTCTATGCTAGAGGTCCCGAGTTCGATCCCTGGCCGGGACAACCCGCGTTATGTCCTTGGTTAAGGCACTTTATCCCGGTTGCCTACATGGGGGCACAATGACGCCGTGTACTAAGGTGTACTGCTTGTCGATGGTGCACATGTCTTCAACCACTGTAACCATGCTTGAGTGGAGCTTGAACAGAGTTAGAATGTTGAGGAGCAGACAGTTGCTCATCGATGCTCGGTGGTGATTCTCTCCGGGTACTCCGGCTTCCTCCATCCATAAAACTCACGGTCACGATTAGCCATTGTTCATAAGAATGTGACCTTAAACACCACTAAATAAATAACATCTTAGTACACAGTGCCACCATGCCCCCATAGGGGAGATCACGTTCAAGTGCCTTGCCCAAGGACACAACTCAGTTCCTCCTTCCGGGGATCAAACAGACCTAGGTGTTTGAAGCCCAATGCCATAACTACTGAACCACGATTCACTCCTTAAATGGGCAACTTAGGTATAAATGATTTACTGAACTTCACTTTATCTCCTTGTTGTAGTCTTGATGAGCCATTGTGTAGACATATGTGACCTTAAACACCAACAAATAAATAAATTATATGAAGCACATTCTAGAGCTGTAGGTTAACCGAAACCGAACTGAGGTTTTTAGTTTTTTAAAAAACCGAAACCGTCGACATCCCATAATCTAAGGTTTTTCGTTTTTTTTATTAAATACTCTCTTGCTGCAGAAATTCATAGAATGTAGCCATCCCAGAGTAGTGAGAGTACCCAGACACTGCCAATATTCTCACTACTCTGGGAAGGCTACATTCTGTGAATTTCCGACATTTCAGTTTAGTTGTGTTTGCAGCTTTCCTCAAGTTGCTGTAGGCGTCAGACCTCGAAAAATGGCCAAGCACAATAAAAGTTCTGTGTATTTAGGTGATTATTATATTGGCCTTCCTGATTCTTCATGTATTATAGCTTATTTCGGGCATTCATTGAGTTTCACTCAATTTCACTGCCATTCAGTTATGACTCCGGACATAAGAATGAGTTTTATTGAATTTTATTTGGCCTCATGAACAAACCGAACTGAACCAAGGTTTTACTCCACCTGAAAAACCAAAACTGAAACCGAACAAGAAATTTAAAAACCTACAGCTCTAGCACATTCACAGAATATGAAGACTTCAGGGTGGACTTCCAATACTCAACTGTTAACATTTTTTAACTGGGAAAATTATATCTGGTCTACAATTTATTTTTAACCTTTTACCCAATGAATCGGCCACGTCCGCCTGCGTAATATGCAAATTCAGCAGATGAAAAAATATTATTTTTCAAAGATTTCAACAAAACCATATCATGTTACCCCTCTTTGGAACGTGCGCGTTGAGCTCATTCCAATGGGGGTCGCATGATATGGTTTGGTTGAAATATTTGAAAATATTTTAAAAAATGATATTTAAAATAATACATTTTGATATCGTCTGCGTTGGGTAAAGGGTTAAAGAGTTTTGTGTATGAACCCTGAAAATTACTTTCCATTTGCTACAGAAAAATGAAAATTGTGTGTAGTGAGAAATTAGATATTGGTTCTTATGTAAATGATATTGCCCTTCGACAAGGCAGCTGTATGATGTCGTGTGTGATCGTCGTCAATTGAAAAAATCTGAATGTGTATCATATTTTACAATGTATTGAATCTGATTAGGTAGATCAGTATGAATTTGAAGTGAAGTAGCTATTTAATTATTTAACCCTCTAAATGAATCAGCCACATCCACCTGTGTAATAAACAAACTGAGCACTTGAGAAAAAAAAAATATTTGTATATTTCAGCAATACCGTATGACCTCACTGGAATGAGCTCATGGAGCTTATTCCAATAATGGGTCACATGATAGGGTACTGTTGAAATTTTTTTTAAAACTTGAAAAAATATTTAAAATAATGAATTTTCATATTAGGCTGTCTCCGGTAAAAGGGTTAAAGGTATAATTCTGACTTTTACTGCAACAAAACAGGTGCCACAACATGCAGTCTTTGAGTAAATGTGCGCATTACATTATGAGTAACTTGGCAGTTGTTTCTAGGCAAGTCTTGGCTGCCTATATTGGCAGCCAAGACTTTATTAGAGACCACTGAAAAGACACAGAATATCCCGTAAAGTGCAGAGGTGGGTGGCAGTTGAAAAAAAATTGTAGGACCCCTATGCTGGGGTGGGTGGGTGGGTGGTCGAAGGACACAAAATCAAATTTTTTCCAACCATTTGCAAATTTTTTCCTGTCAACATTTTCAGCCAAATTAAAGACATTAACCCTTTACCTAACATGAAAAGCAGACAACACTTGCAAACAAAATTCTTGAATAACTAATTTTTTGTCTCAAAAACATAGGTTGTATCCCCTCTTTGGAACGAGCTCGACGAGCTCGTTCCAAAGAGGGGTCATAACCTATGTTTTAGAGACAAAAATTGAAAAAAATAATGAAAATTAATTGGCGATTTTTCAGAATAGCGCTGGCCGGTTTAGGCCGTTACGTTGGGTAAAGGGTTAAGAGCAATCTAGTATATTAAAACATCATTTAACATCATATATGGCTAGGAGGGGCAGTAATAGAAAGCTGTACTGGCTTATCAAATTTTTTATAAAATAAAAATGAAAAAGAATACGTTAAATCCAATAAGCTTCTGGGGGGCGCAGTGGCTCAGTTGGTAGAGGTGCAAGCTGCAAGCCGAAAGGTTCTTGGTTCGAATCCCACCTGCGGCAACTGCGTTGTGTCCTTGGGCAAGACAATTCACCCCCATTGCCCACGTGGGGGTACGGTGACGTGTACTAAGGCATACTTCAACCAATGCTAACCTTGTGTGGAGTTGGTATGTTGGGGAGCTGACAGTTGCTCGCCATTGCTCAGTGGCTTCCTCCATCCGTAAAACTGTCACGGTCATGGTTAGCCATTGTGCAGAAATATGTGACCTTAAACACCAATAAATAAATAAATAATAAGCTTCTGACAAACAATAGAAACAAATATAATCTTTCTAACACTTTCAGAGTTAAAACTCAAAATAAAACGGGACAGAGTACATATATATGTATGTGTGTGTGTGATATTCACATTGTTTCAACTCAGGCGAAATTTTATTATGACGATGTGAGTTTTTGGTCAAATAATGCAACGAGTTGTCATTATATGAATCAAAATCTCAAAAAGATCGCAATAGAACATTTAGTGTTGATATAATTTGTATGTAACAGATAAGTCTGCCATTCATTGAATGTAACTGTAAAATTTTAGGAGAATAAAGTGGTGGCTCAGTTGGTAGAGGTGCAGGCTGCAATCCGAAAGGTCCTTGGTTTGAATCCCACCTGTAGCAACCACGTTGTGTCCTTAGGCAAGAGACTTCACCCCCATTGCCCACGTGGGGGCACTGTGGTGTTTTGTTCTACAGCATACTGCACGTCGATGGTGCACCTGTCTTCAACCAATGCTAACCCTGCCTGTGTGGAGTTAGTATGTTGGGGAGCTGACAGTTGCTCGGTGGTTCTCTCCAGGTACTCCGGCTCCCTCCACATGTAATACTGTTGTGGTCATGATTAGCCATTGTGAGGAAATATGTGACCTTGAACACCAAAAAATAATAATATAACACAAGAATAAGGTACAGAAATCCATATTTTCAATATTTAACAAATTTTTCCAAGTTTCAGATCTACGCTGATAAAAACTAAGCTTTTCTTGTTATTGCAGGTTATTTCAGTTATTTTAGAACTATTCTAAACGAAATACAGATATTAGTAAACAATATTGTTATTTTAACATTGTTAACACTAATATACGTAAAATGTTATATGTAAGAACGATAACTTAGGGGTGGGTGTCTGAAAATGGCAAGAAATAAATGGAAAACTGGGGGGTGGATTACCTGAAAAAAACTTGCGAAATTGTACAAAAAAGGGTGGGTGGGTGAGTCCCTCGGGTCAAATGCATTTTTTTTCTGACCCCTCTCCCCCTGTAAAGTGTAGCAAAAATGCATAAAAATCAGCCCTCCCTAACGGTTAACAAGACACAAACCTGAATTGTTTTTGTCTGTATTATATGTTCATTTATCCCTTTACCTAACGTAACGGCCAAAACCGGCCAGCGCTATTCTAAAAATTAATTAAAAATTTGCCAATTAATTTTCATTATTTTTTTCATTTTTTGTCTCAAAAACAAAGGTTATGACCCCTCGTTGGAACGAGCTCGTTCCAACAAGGGGTCATAACCTATGTTTTTGAGACAAAAAATGAAAAAAATTAGTTATTCAAGAATTATTTTTGCAAGTGTCGTCTGCTTTTCAGGTTAGGTAAAGGGTTATATCCACAGTTCTGATGGATTCTTCACTAATTGAGATTGTTTTAAGAAAATATCCTGTGACCCGCCTCATTAGAATGAGCTTTTTGAAATTGTTCAAAGTTCAGTAGTAATGCTATGTATTAAAAACAGATGATTTAGTGCCAATGTGTATTCTGGAATGAGATCCATGTTGGAATCCTGGGAAATGGGGCAGTGTTTGTATTCTCATGTCATCAGTGACTAATTCTTCATGTGGGAACCTTGGAGCTCTGCCAAACAAGATATAACAGAATAAATGCTTAGTTTATCTCTAGAATACAGGAAAGTGACACAATCCCTGTTAATTGAATACTCCTGTTAACTGAATATTTTTAATTGGCTAAGTCTCTATTCAATTAACAGGGTTCCACAGTATAACAGCTACCCAATTCCAACTGGCTTGGGGTATATGTTGGTGTTTTAATCTTCACCTAAAATCTTGAAGATTTTTTTATCGACTTATTGGTCCTGTAACCTTAACTTGTAAATGCAAAGTTGATCAGAACATCTTAACACCAAGATGTGTGCTAAGTTGGGCCACAGTGGCTTGAATAGTTGCGGAGATATCATCCAAACATACACATATAAACAAAGTGCAGCAGTTATACAAACTGATTGACAGACGATGCCGATCTGTGTTCTATCACCAAAGTCACCTTGGCTCATATTATTTTATGGGTTTAATGCCCCTCCCTATAAGTAATTAAGGTGTTCCAGGAAGTGGAGCAGTGCTTGTTTACTGTGGTAAACAGGTTCTGCTTTACTGATAAAATAGGACTAAGAACCAAGGCCTGGCGTGAAAGCCCTCTAAAGTGGGCAGCATAGGGCTAAACGGTTGACTAAACTTGACTTCATTTCCATGTCGCATTCATGATATAGCAATAGATGCTGAAAGTGACCTTAAATGCCAATGAACAAATAAATATATTGAAGGTGGACCGGTATTCTACAGAACACTATAAAAGTCATTGTATAAACTTAAGGCCATTCAAAATAAATTAATTGATTCTCAGGCAATTTTTTTTTTCAATTCAGTGAGGGAGGGAGAGTTTTATTTTTAATTTTTATTTTTCTTTTGCAAAAAGTGAGCAAATACGAAGAGGATTTCAGCTGTCTTTTTACACAAAGAAATACAGAAAGTGCATATTGATACAAATAAAATCATTTTTAATTTGAAAAAAAAAAACATTCCTCCAAAAACACACTGTAGGTACTGCAATTCAAAGGCTCCATGTTCTTTCGATGCTCTTCATATTATCTTTGAAATAAAAGTATTTTATCTATGGGGATTTGCCTCGTTACAATTTATGGGTGAGTTCCTGTAGGCACTCTTCCCTAAATGGTAACAGGAAAGACATATTGGATAAACTAAATAAATATGTATCAATTAAAAAATGTAAAAAGTTTCGGGTCTCCCAGAGTTTGTACTGATATTAAAAGGCAATAAAAATGTCCAACGAGGGGGTTAAAATTCAATGAGGGATTGTATGAGTATCAAAACACTTTTTTTAATGCTGTTTTACCCTTTGATCCCCCAAAATGCTGAAAGTGACTTTAAACACCAATAAATAAATTAAATACCATTTGATCTATTGCTTTACAAATATAAAATTGATCAGAACCTCTTTGGACCAACTAATCAACCATGTATGTGTCGTCATACACATACAAAGTCCACCAGAGTACAGATCACACTAATCATATTTCAGCAACCCATTTAATATTAGGCTTAATAAATTTAATAATCTGTTTCTCAGGCCCTCCCGCATGGTCCTTTAGGCTGCAGCATGCTCTCTTTTTATGACCAATGCAAACTTGAAAAAATAAAAATTAAATGGTTTATGTCTGATATTTTACACAAGTTAATAAAATTGATAAATTTGTCCCTTGAGTGCAACAAGGCTTTGCAATGCTTTAGCATTGCAAAGCCTTGTTGCACCCAAGGGACGAAATACACCACCAGCCTTGCTATTCTGTAGATTATGAGGCCTAAAACATAAAATAAACCAAGAATATGAACTTCTGATGGCAAAGAAATAATTACAAAAATAGAATATAAAATAAAAAACTGCCCGCCCGCATGCAATTTTACAAAAATTGGCCTGAGAAACAGAACATCTACCTTGTGTGGCCTTAGCTTTAATTTTTCAGTGAGGTTTTAGTCTCCATTTAAAATATGGAAGGTGTCTTCTTGATAGCACTGCTGTAAAAGGCATAAAAGTCAAAATTAACCCTGTTGCCTTGACCTTTGACCGAGGACACGGTGGCTCAGTTGGTAGAGGTGCAGGCTGCAAGCCGAGAGGTCCTCGGTTCGAATCCCACCTGCGGCAACCGCGTTGTGTCCTTGGGCAAGACATTTCACCCCGATTGCCTACATGGGGGCACGATAACGCTGTGTACTGAGGCGTACTGCACGTCGATGGTGCACATGTCTTCAACCAATCTAACCCTGCCTGTGCTGCGGTGCAGAGTTCAGAGTTACGATGTTGAGGAGCTGACAGCTGCTCGTCGTTGCTCGGTGGTTCTCTCCAGGTACTCTGGCTTCCTCCACCCGTAAAACTGCCACGGTCTCGATTAGCCATTGTGCATAAGTATGCGACCTTAAACACCAATAAATAAATAAATATTCACCTTTGATCTACCTAACCTATAAATGCAAAATTGATAATAACACCTTTGGAACAAAATTTGAGAAAAGTATGGTCACTGTTGCTTGAGAGCCGTCAACCCTCAACACTTGAGCCAGTGCACACAATATCCAAATTTGTTATTTTGATTATTTTTTCAAATTTTTCACAAAATGTCAACAAAACCATATCATACGACCCCTCATTAAAAAAAATCAATCAGATCATTCCAGTAAGGTGTCACATGATATGGTTTTGCTGGCATTTCTTTTTTTCGACCACAATTTGTAAATTATACAGGCAGATGTAATCGATTTGTTTGGTAAAGATTGTTTTGCATATTGACCTCTGTTTTGCTTCAGTCAACATACTTGTTATGGGTTGGCTGGCTGGTCCATAAACAGCCATATTGCTCACAACCTTGTGCAATGTTTGTTGTTGGTAAGTAATTCATTGAACTTATTCTTTTGAGGTATCACATTAAATATCTTTAAAAAGGCGATGCTTATTTAGGGTTTTTTTATATTGTTTTATTAATGACAAGCAATTAATTGAAATTGGAATATGTTTTCGTTTTTGGAATACACAGAAAAAAAATTGTTCCACAGTGCATTACAACGAGGGGTCATAAGCTAAGTTTGAATGCATTTTGGGAATAGTACTGGCCAGTTATTCCGTGACGACCTGCGTTGTGTCCTTGGACAAGACACTTTATCCTGGTTGTGTACCAAGGAGTACTGCATGTCATTGATGCACATGTCTTCAACCGCTGTAACCCTGCTTGAGCGGAGCTTGAACAGAGTTAGAATGTTGAGGAGCTGACAGTTGGTCGTCGATGCTCGGTGGTTCTCTTCTCTGAGTACTCCAGCTTCCTCCACCTGTAAATCTGTCATGGTCACAATTAGCCATTGTGCATAAGTATGTGACCTTAAACACCAATAAAATAAATAACTGGCTAGTTTTGGCCATTATGTTGGGTAAAGTGTTGATATAGATGAGATTTACGCTAAAACTGTACAGTGCACAGGGTTAGTTACTCAGTTAACCCTTTACCCAATGCAGACAATTTCAAAATTTATTATTTTAAATATCATTTTTTTAATTTTTTCAAAAAATTTCAACAAAACCATATCATGTGACCCCTCTTTGGAACAAGCTCAACAAGCTCATTCCAAAGAGGGGTCACATGATATGGTTTTGTTGAAATTTTTCGAAAAATAAAAGGGTTAATAATAAGAATTTTTTTTATAACCAGAAAGTGTGACTAACCCTGTGCCATGAACAGGGTTAGTTACACTTACTGGTTATAAAAAATTGGTAACTGCCTTATCACAACCATACATGGAAATATACACCCACTAAGGCACATAATTTGAGATGAGCTTATTTATAACCAGAAAGAAAGGAGTGACCAACACAGAGCAAGTTGGTAAGCTGACATACACTTACTAACAATACAATAATGCAGTGGAGCCCACTTAATTGGATATCTCTTAACTGTATATCCCTGTTAATTGAATATAATTTTCAAACACAAAACCATTTACCATACCTTCAGTACAAATTTGATCTGTTAATTGCATATGGGTTGTAGAGTAAACTCCTGTTAATTGTATCTAAATTTTTGTAATATATTGAAAAAATTGCTGTGACACACACCAAATTCCCCTTATTTATCAACCTTTTTGGCCTCATACATCCAATACAGAAATTTATTCTGTTATGTCTTGTTTGACAGAGCTCTATGAGCTCTGTCAAACAAGATATAATAGAATAAATGCTCAGTTTACCTCCAGAACACCAGAAACTGACCAAATCCCTGTTAATTGTATACTCCTGTTAATTGAATAATTTTCACTGGCAAAATGGATATTCAGTTAAGAGGATTCTACTGTAATAATAATAACGCAATGTTAACGTCTAGAATCCACCGCAGTGCTCTCTGACTTACATTATTACCCCGTATCACAGGTGTTCACACTCTTTGTTCATTCTATGACATTCTCAGCTCAACTCAACGGAGCATACTGCCGGTGCTCCACAGATGAGCACACAAGGCAAGCACCCCAACAGGTCCCTATTTTACACCTAGGTACAGTGGGGATTGCGTAGTACTGGTGAACATTCCCAACATTCACAGCTGGCATGTGACGTAACGTCACAGACTCACACATTCAAACATCGCTGATCGCACATCAGCCACTACAATGGGAAACACCCAAATCAATTGCCGAATGGTCACCCATCCAAGGATTACCCGGGCTCGACGTTGCTTAACTTCGGTGATCTAATGAGAACCAGTCTCGCTTTGCCAGTGCTCCCCATAGGCATTGCACAGGATTGGGTGATAGGTTGCCATATCACACACTACATGAAAATATACACTGAATAAGGCTGTAAAAATGAACATGGTTAGTTGGCTACAAGTTAGAGTACAGCCGCCGTGGACTGGTCATATTCCATGCATGGGCAGTGATGTCCACGCATGTGTTTACCAGATAAAGATCATTATCCGAAAAAATTTAATTAACGAAGCACTGGGTTGTACCCGGTGCTTCATTAATTAAAGTTTTGATGATTATTCCTTTTAGTAGTGTTTGGAATGTAATATTACTGCGTCCATGGAAATGTTGCCCATCCATGGAAAGTGACCAGTCCACAGCGGTCATACTGTACATAGGGCACAGGATTCAAGGAACTAATGGAAATATTTATACTGGATTGGGCCACACAGAGTAGATCTTCTGTTTCTCCGGCCATTATTTGTAAAATTGCATGCGGGCGAGCGTTTTTTTATTTTATTTATTATTTCGGTAATTACTTCTTTGCCATCAAAAGTTCATGTTCTTGGTTCAAGTTTCAGGCCTCATAATCTACAGAATAGCATGGGTGGTGGTGTTTTTTCAGCCCTTGAGTGCAAGAAGGCTTTGCAATGCTAAAGCATTGCAAAGCCTTCTTGCATTCAAGGGACAAATTCATCAATTTTTTTTTGACTTGGGGAAAATATCAGACAGAAACCATTTAATTTTTATTTTTTTTAAGTTTAAATTGATTATGAAAAGAGAGCATGCGGCAGCCAAAAGGACCATGCGGGAGGGCCTGAGAAACAGATTTTTTTATTTTTTTAGGCCTTGTGAAAATTTTTTAAAGTGAATTCAGATAATGGAAACATATTCTGTTTTCAAGTAATAGCTTGGTAGATGAGTGTAACTGTCAGAAATGTAAACGGCTTGGTGAAATTTTGTAATTAAATATGCTCTGTATACATATAATATGCCATCAGCTTTTTGTTATATTATTTGTATGATACATTTTGCTGCATACCGATGATTTGTAAATACATATTTATTTTGATTCTGGAAAGCTTATATACTCTGCAAATTATTCAGATTCATTTTAAATACTATTCCTGTGCATTTGCAAACCCCCGTGGGAACCCTGGGAAGTAAAACAATGTTTTTTGCTGTGTAAACAAGCTCAATTTTACTGAAAAAATATGACTCAGTCTCCAATGATTGGGGTGGAAGTTCTCTTAACATGGGCAACATGGGTATAAATGATTGACTAAACTTGACTTTATTTCCATGTTTCGGACACGGTTAGCCATTGTGCAGAAGTATGTGACTTTCAACACCAATATAAAGGGTTTGTCCGGGTCATGGAGTGCTGGAAAAGTCATGGAAAACGAAAATATTTTTTTGGAGTTTGGGGGACTGGAATCGGTGACCCAAGGTGGAGTTTTTTTCTGTATTTCATGAGCATCACCATGGGTTGTTGATTCTTGTCCCCCCCTCCCCCCCCTCATACTCTCCCAGAGTTGTGTTCTGTATTTATACCACAATTAAATTGAATTAACCCTTTACCTAACATGAAAAGCAGATGACACGTGCAAAACAATTCTTGAATAACTTTTTTTTTCTCATATTTTGTCTCAAAAACAAAGGTTATGACCCCTCAAAGAAACAAGCTTGATGAGCTCCTTCCAATGAGGGGTCATAACGTATGTTTTTGATGCAAAAAATGAAAAAACTAGTAAAAATTAGCTATTTTTAGCTCAACTTGACAAAGTCAAGCTGAGCTATTGCCATCACTTCTCGTCCATCAGCATATGTCCATATGGGCGGGCATACGTACATCCACAATTTTCTTTGGCACACTTCATAGGTTGCATTTATGATCAGATAGCTTTGAAACTTGGTATGCTTGTTTGGGGTGACCTCTAGATGGGAGCTTTCAATTTTCTTCTATTTCCGTCCAAAAATGTTGCTGGTGGCAACGTTCGTTGAACTTAGTTTAATTAGACCTCAATATTTCCCTTTGGCACACCCTACAGGGCACATTTATCAGATTGCTTTGAAACCTGGTATACTTGTTTGGGGTGACCTCCAGATGGGAGGTATTGATTTTCTTCAATTTCTGTCAAAAAATGTTGCCTCTGTCAACAACCATTGAACTTGGTTTAGTCAGGCATCAATATATTCCTTTGGCACTCCTTACAGGGCACATTCATGATCAGATCTTAGAACTTCTTAGAACTTAGTTAAGTCAGTCCTCAATATTTCACTTTGGCACCCCCTACAGGGCACATTTATGATCAGATCGATTTGAAACTTAGTATGCTTATTTGGGATAACCTCTAAATGGGAGCTATCGATTTTCGTGTAAAAAAAATGTTGCCGCTGGCAACGACCTTTGATGAAAACTTAGTGCAGTTAAGCATCAATATTTCCCTTTGACACACCCTGCAGGGCACATTTATGATTGGATCGCTTGGTGTGCTTGTGTGGGGTGACATCTATATGTGATCCCCACAGGTACCCCAGGAAGTGAAGCAGTGTCTGTTTTACTGGTAAAATAGGACCCGGTCACCAATGCTTGGGACGTGCAAACCCTCTCTAAAACAGGCAACATGGCTTATTAACGCTCAGCCCTGGTCTTGAGTTGATATTCATGTTGTGGTCATGATTAGCCATTGTGCAAAAAAATGTGATCTTAAAGACCAATAAATAAGTAAATAAATCTATATGGGAGCTATTGATTTTCTTCCATTTCTGTTGAAAAATGTTTCCACTGACCTTTGAACTTAGTTTAGTCAGACCTCAATATTTCCCTTTGACACACCCTTCAGGGCACATTTATGATCGGATCACTTTGAAACTTGGTACATATACATGTGTGTTCGCTGTGACCACTAGATGAGAGCTATTGATTTTTAGCTCAACTTTGTGAGACGAGAATGAGTGTTTTTGGGTCCGATCCGAAATTCAAGTTGGCCGCCAGCCGCCATTTTGTACTGACGATGCAGAAATCTGTTTTTTGTACAGAACTTCCATATGAAAGCGCTGATTTGAATAATTTTTTGTATGAATGTTTAGTACCATGGGATACATCACATATAATACGGGTTTTTTTTCTCGTACGTAAATTATGCAAATTAGACTAACTTTGATGTATTTAGTGTTACTTTCAGCACTGTAAGTGCAAATGCCAATACGGCTCGGGCTAGAGGCCGTATTTATAAACTGATCTTTACGAAACTTCTTGGGTACCTTTGGTATCACTATGGGACGAGAACGAGTGTTTTTGGGTGCGGTCCAAAATTCAAGATGGCCGATGGCAGCCATTTTGTACAAAATTAGATGCAATCAGATTTTTGCACAGAACTTCCATATGAAAGTAGTGACTTGAATAATTTTTTGTGTGTGAATGTTTAGTACCATGGGATACATCACATATAATACGGGTTTTTTTCTTGTGCAGAAATTATGCAAATTAGATGAACTTTGATTTTTTCAGTGCTACTTACACACAGTAAGTACACATGTCAATACAGCTCGGGCTAGAGTCTGTATTTATGAACTGATCTTCACGAAACTTCTTGGGTACCTCTGTTATCACCTTGGGATGAGAACGAGTGTTTCTGAGTGCGGTCCAAAATTCAAGATTCAAGATGCAGAAATCTGTTTTTTGTACAGAACTTCCATATGAAAGCTCTGATTTGAATAATTTTTCGTATGAATGTTTAGTACCATGGGATACATCACATATAATACAGGTTTTTTTCTCGTGTATAAATTGTGCAAATTAGACTAATTTTGATGTTTTTTGGTGTTACTTTCAGCACTGTAAGTGCAAATTTCAATACGGCTCGGGCTAGAGGCCGTATTTATGAACCGATCTTTATGAAACTTCTTGGATACCTTTGGTATCACCGTGGGACGAGAGCGAGTGTTTTGGGGTCCGGTCCGAAATTCAAGATGGCCGATGGCAGCCATTTTGTACAAAATTAGGTGCAATCAGATTTTTGCACAGAACTTCCATATGAAAGCGCTTATTTGAATAATTTTTTGTGTGAATGTTTAGTACCATGGGATACATCACATATAATACGGGTTTTTTTCTCGTGCAGAAATTAGATAAACTTTGATTTTTTCAGTGCGACTTACACACAGTAAGTACACATGTCAATACAGCTCGGGCTAGAGTCTGTATTTATGAACTGATCTTCACGAAATGTCTTGGGTACCTTTGTTATCACCTTGGGACGAGAACGAGTGTTTCTGGGTGCAGTCTAAAATTCAAGATGGCTGCCAGTGGCCATTTTGTACCGAAATTAGGTCTAATCAGTTTTTTGTACACAACTTCTATACGGCTCAGACTAGAGGCCATATTTATGAACCAATCTTTACGAAACTTCTTGGGTACCTTTGTTATCACCGTGGGATGAGAGCGAGTGTTTTTGGGTGTGGTCCGAAATTCAAGATGGCCACCAGCAGCCATTTTGTACCAAAATTAGTGCAATCAGTCTTTTGTACAGAACTTCTGTATGAAAGTTCTGATTTGAATAAATTTTTGTATGAATGTTTAGTAACATGGACTACATCACATATTGTAAGGGTGTTTTTTTCGTGCAGAAATTATGCAAATTAGATGAACTTTGATTTATTCAGTGCTACTTACACAATGTAAGCACACATGTCAATACGGCTCAGGGTAGAGGCTGTATTTATGAACCGATCTTCACAAAACTTCTTGGGTACCTTTGTTATCACCTTGGGACGAGAATGAGTGTTTCTGGGTGCAGTCCAAATTCAAGATGGCTGCCAGTGGCCATTTTGTACCGAAATTAGGTCCAATCAGTTTTTTGTCACAAGTTCTACAGCTCGTATTTATGAACTGATCTTCACAAAACTTCTTGGGTACCTTTGTTTTCACCTTGGGACAGGAACGAGTGTGTTTTGGGGTGCCTTTGTTATCACTGTGCTATGAGAACAAATATTTTTGGGTTCAGTCAGACCCACTCTGGGACTCAAAGATTTCTTTTCTAGTTTAGCATCTGACTGTCACCCACCTTTACAATACTTTACCTATACATTTGTTACAGGCTACGGTCAGTATTTATGCACAGACCGTTACAATACTTTATATGTACCTTTGTTATCAGGTCATTACCTAGATGTTTGTCATTGCTGTGTCACATACTATACATGTACATATCTTTGTCTTGACAAGTTGAGCTACAGTGTCATTGACACTTTCATTTTTCATTTCCATCAAAAACTGTTGCTGTAAGCAACAATCTTTGAATTTATTGCATTTGTGCATCAACATTCTTTTACATGGCCTACAGGGCACATTTATCTTAGGATTGTTTTTGAACTTGGTGTGCTCATTAGGCAGGATAGATAAGAGCAATTGATTAACATTCATTTCTGTGAAAAAATTTGTCCTTTACAATAGCCTCTGAACTTACTGCATTTGTGTATCAACATTCTTCTTTTAGCCAGCCTTACAGTTTACATGCATGGTATTACTCTGATGCTGTGCACACACAATTTATTTATTTATTGGTGTTTTTAAGGTCACATACTTCTGCACAATGGCTAATCATGACCATGACAGTTTTATGGATGGAGGAAGCCGGAGTACCCGGAGAGAACCACCGAGCTACGGCAAGCAACTGTCAGCTCCCCAACATACCAACTTCACACAAGCAGGGTTAGCATTGGTTGAAGACAGGTGTACCATCGACGTGCAGTACGCCTTAGTACCGTGCCCCCACATGAGCGATGGGGGTGAAGTGTCTTGCCCAAGAACACAACACGGTTGCTGCAGGTGGGACTCGAACTGAGGACCTCTCGGCTTGCAGCCTGCATCTCTACCTACTGCACACACGATGCTGTTATGTTTAAATTTCACCAAATAACAGTGGTACCATGCAATGATCTTCAATTTTGCCATTTCACTTATAACTTGCCATGTTCAAGTTTGTCAAGTTGAGGTACAGTGTCCTTGACACTTTCATGGAGAATAGCGCTGGCCAGTTTGGGCTGTTACGTTTGTTGAAGGGTTAAGTGAATATGGTGATATTTTTAAAGAAAAATATCACCTTCAGAGGTCTGATAACTTTCTTGCTTAATACTTTTGTATCGCAGCATTTCATTCACGTTTTGAAGTCACTCAAGATGCATGATGTCCAATCAGATACATTCTTACATGATGTTTCTGTGCATAATCCTCAGATTCCATGCATGGTGTATTTTGGTTATTTGGATTAATTTTTGAGGGGTTCAAATTTAAGTGTTTAGCCTCTTTGAATGTGCTAGCTTAGCAAGGTGCACGTGAAATACAGGAAAAGCTGAACAAGAGTTCTTGATTCTTGTCCCCCCCCACCACACACACCCCCTCCCCCCCACTCTACCCAAGTTGTGTACTGTATTTATACCACAATTAAATTGAATTAAGTAAATGAAGGTGATATTTTTAAAGAGGTCTGATAACTTTCTTGCTTAACCCTTTACCTAACCTGAAAAGCAGACGACACTTGCAAAAAAAATTCTTGAATAACTAAATTTTTTCATTTTTTGTCTCAAAAACATAGGTTATGACCCCTCGTTGGAACGAGCTCGACGAGCTCGTTCCAACGAGGGGTCATAACCTATGTTTTTGAGACAAAAAATGAAAATATTTTGAAAATTAATTGGCGATTTTTGAGAATAGCGCTGGCCGGTTTTGGCCGTTACGTTGGGTAAAGGGTTAACACTTTTGTATCGCAGCATTTCATTCACGTTTTAAAGTCACTCAAGATGCGTAATGTCCAATCAGATACATTCTTACATGATGTTTCTGTGCATAATCCTCAGATTCCATGTATAGTGTATCTAGTACATTTTCCAATGTCTGTATTGTATCACGTAATATAAGTTACATGGCATGCAGTTGGCTGATACATTTCCACCAAAAGCATTGCCTGGGGTGGAAGTTCTCTAAAAAGGGCAAAATGATTGTAAATGATTTACTAAAGTTGACTTTATATCTATGTTGCAGTCATGTTTAGCCATTTTCCAGAAATATGTGATCTTAAGCTTTACCTAACATAGTATTTTTAAAAAATATATTAATTTTCACATTTTTCGAAAACAAATTCCACAATTTTTCAATAAAACAATACAAATATGGATGTCATTAGAACCAGCTCAACGAGCTGGTTCTGATGATATCCATATTTCTATGGTTTTATTGAGAAACTTTTGAGATATTCTAGGCTGTGGTAGGGTTATTCTATTTAATTTTCTGGCCATTTGTGGCCACTGTGTTAGGTAAAGGGCTAAACACCAGTAAATAAATGAATAAATTCTGAGAATGTCTGCTTAATAGAATAAGGATTAACAACTAAATATTTTCCCAAAAGCGACCATTATAACGTGTGAAAAAAAAATATTGCATCATTTTAATTTGTACATTCAAATATCTTGAAGAATAGCCCTTCAAATAACTTTTTCTGTCCTCAGAACTGGAGGTCATACAAGAAATAAGAGAGAAAAATTGACAGGAAGGAAACTACTGGTTTTGAGCATATTTTTTTCAGGAAATTGCCAACAAAAACACACCACTTGTCAGTTTACTGTTCATCCGCAGAATATTTTCAAAATAGATTTTCATCAAATCTAGTCATGGCTGATACAGATCAGCAATGACAAGATTTGATGAAAAATTAATGTTAACTTTCACTCAAAACATCATTGGCCAAAAGGTAAATTCAGCTGGTTAAATGTGCCCAGTTTATACTTGTTATAGCCCCGACCTCCAAAGGAGGATTCAGGGGTATCAAGTGAAGCCCTCCGTCCATCCATCCATACGTCTGTCCATCTGTTTGTCCGTACAAATGTTTTGCATTGCAATTTCAAAACCATTGGTCAGATTTGTGTCTCTTGTTGTACGCTGATAAGACCTGCATGAGGCAATGGTTATGTGCAAGGAGTTATGGCCCTTTTTCACCCTTTTTAAGGCTACTTTGAACATGCCTATGGGTCAGGGACAGTAGCCCACAATGGGAGCGTGGTGGCTCAGTGGTAGACTGTTGGACTTCTATGCTAGAGGTCCCGAGTTCGGTCCCTGCCTGGGACGACCCGCGTTGTGTCCTTGGGCAAGGCACTTTAACCTGGTTGCCTACATGGCGGCACGATGATGCTGTGTTCTAAGGCGTACTGCACGTCGATGGTGCACATGTCTTCAACCACTGTAACCCTGCTTGAGTGGAGGTTGAACAGAGTTAGAATGTTGAGAAGCTGACAGTTGCTCGTCGTTGCTCGGTGGCTCTCTCCGGATTCCTCCACCCGTAAAACTGTCATGGTCATGATTAGCCATCATAAGTATGTGACATTAAACACCAATGAATAAATAGTAGCCCACAATTTGCGTAGCCCTTGTTTCAGTGGCAAGAGATTTCATGTCCTGGGCAGGAATTGCTGCCACCAGTTTACTTTTGATTCAATGACCAATGATAGTGTAAAAATGGAACCCTTTATTTAATGTTTCTAAAAGCTACCCACTGCTAGTCACAGAAAAAAGGAATTAGAAATTTTTTTTTCTCGTTTCCGAGCCATAGCCTATTGCAGTGGATCCCACTTAACTGGATATCTCTTAACTGAATGACCCTGTTAATTGAAAATAATTTCCCAAAACAAAACCATTTACCATACCTCCAGTACAATTTTGATCTGTTAATTGAATATAGGTTATAGAGTAAACTCCTGTTAATTGTTAATTGAATAAAAAATCGTGTAACCTGTCGAGAAATTACCCCAACTCTCCCCAGTTTTTGTTTGTTTATAAGCCTGTTTGGCCTCAGTACATCCAATACAGGCATTTAATCTATCATATCTTGTTTGACAGGGCTCTTAGAGCTCTGTCAAACAAGATATAATAGAATAAATGCTAAGTTTATCTCTAGGATACAGGAAAGTGACACTATCCTGTTAATTGAATACTCCTGTTAATTGAATAATATTCATTTGCAAAGTGGCGATTAAATTAACAGGGTTTCACTGTATTCCTTTATTGGAAGGTTTTGCCTTTCCATTGTGAAAGAACATCCTGTGATTATTTAAAAAGCATTGGTATTGTTATCAGCATGTTGTGTTGAGTAATAATTGGAGGAGCATGGATCAAAGATTCATGGTGTGAAGGAATGTTGAATGCTGGGTCAAGGAGAGATATTGCTGGGTCCTCAACTCACATAACACTTCAAATGCGGATGAATCATAAATTGCATCTTAATTTTACATGAATATATCAATCCTGTCATCTTCATATTATTGGGAATAAATAGTTGAAATAGTGTTTTGTTTTCATTTTTTTTTACCCACACAAACTGGAAATAAACAATTTGTACCTGGTGTTTTAACTCATTATATGGGGCGCGGTGGGGTTGTACTAACTGGTTCTCGTCAGATCACCGAAGTTAAGAAACATCAAGCCCATTGATTCCTCGGATGGGTGACTGTCTGAGCGATCGTTTCCGACTCTCGCATTGTGCCCTTGGGCAAGGCACTTAACCCCGATTGTCCACATGGGGGCACGATGACGCCGTATACTAAGGCGTACTGCACGTCGATGGTGCACATGTCTTCAACCAATCTAACCCTGCCTGTGCTGCAGTGTGGAGTTACAATGTTGGGGAGCTGGCACCCGTAAAACAGTCACTGTCTTGATTAGCCGTTGTGCATAAGTATATGACCTTAAACACCAATAAATAAATAAATAGAACTCATTATATCTTATTCCAACTTGAACAAACTACAGGTGAAAGAGGGGTGCTGTGGATCATTGGTAAGAATATTGGACCTTTATTTATTTATTTATTTATTTATTTATTAGCTCACTTGACTGAAAGTCAGTGTCAGCTATTGCCATCACTCTTCGTGCTTCAGCCATCGTACGTTAGCTTTTACAAAACAATCTTCTCCTCACAAACCAATGGCCCAAATTGAGACATATATGGGCCACATCATCTTGAGGGTATTCTGTTTTAGTTTTGTTCAAATGGGGTCTCAGCCCTTTTTGGGCGTGGTCTTATGCCCAAATATGATGAAATTCTTTAAAAATCTTCTTCTCATGAACCAAAAGTGGGAATGCTTTGATATTTGGTAAGAAACTTCTTCTGGTGTTCAAGATTAAAAGTTGTTCAAAGAAAGTTGATAGGTCCATATTTGGGCTTTCCAGGGGATGGACTCACTTTTGAGCTCCCCGGAAAATTTCTGTTTCAAGAACCAATGGAGTGATTTGAAGCAAATTTTATATGTGGCTTTAGTTGACCCTAAGTACTTCATTCATGCCCCCAAATTTTTTTTGCAGTTCCCCATGGGAACCTCTGAAGCTAAAAATACAACAAAAATGCACTGACTAGAGATTTTGTATTTGGTATGAAGCCTTCTTCTGAGCAGTTGAAACAATTGGACAAAAAAATTGCTGGCAAATCTGTCATTTGGTTCATTCAGATTACATTTTCTCCATACCCATAACCCGTACATTTTAGGACAACTTGGTCCAGGTGAGCGTTTTAGGCTCTCTTGAGCCTCTAGTTTATTTATATATATATTTATTTGTTTATTTATTTATTTGGGTTTAATGACACTTTTGACAGCCATAATCACCTTGTGTCGGAGAGTTTTATGAGTGGAGGAAGCCAGAGTACACTGAGAGAACTACCAAGCAACTGTTGGGACTCCCTAAAGTACTAACTCTGTACAAGCAGGGTTAGCATTGGTTGAAGACAAGTGCACACCATTGACATGCAGTACGCCTTAGCACACAGGTCCCCACCGTGCCCACATGGGGGCATTCGGGATGAAGTGCCTTGTCCAAGGACACAATGCAGTTACCCCTAGCGGGGATCAAATGCCATACCACTTAAGCCAGTGCTCTTCCCATTGGACCTTTAACTTTTAACCTGTAGTATTTTGTATTTTTTCATGAAATCCAGTCATGGCTGCTGTATAGCAGCCATGACTGGATTTGATGAAAAATTCAAAGAAATGAAGCCCAGCTATCATTCGTGATATGATTGGTTCAATTTACAATGATGCATTGTATTAAGCAGAAGCGCCAAATTAGACCCTTCCTTAATATCAGCAAAAATGTCTGGACTATAAGGGATAATAAAAGTTTATATAGCATCGAAACAACTCTTCGGCAAGCTTTCGGCACTAGGCCTTCATCAGGACGCTACAGATAACACAGCTACACCATCACAGCTTAGTCTCAAAACAACACAATTAAAATGAATCGGTTAGCGTTGCCATTTCATGTCAGGTTTATTACGCACAGTTGTGATGTCAAAATACAAATCAGACCCCTGGCAACAATTCAATACGGCTCGGGCTAGAGGCCGTATTTATGAACCGATCTTTACAAAACTTCTTGGGTACCTTTATTATCACCGTGGGACGTGGTCCGAAATTCAAGATGGCCACCAGCAGCCATTTTGTACTGAAATTAGTGCAATCAGTTTTTTGTACAGAACTTCTGTGCGAAAGTTCTGATTTGAATAAATTTTTGAATGAATGTTTAGTAACATGGAATACATTACATATAATACAGGTTTTTTTCTCGTGCAGAAATTATGCAAATTAGATGAACTTTGATTTATTCAGTGCTACTTTCTTTTACACAGTAAGTACACATGTCAATGTGGCTTGGGCTTGGGGCTGAAGTTATGAACCGATCTTCACGAAACTTCTTTGGTATCTTTGTTATCACCGTGGGACGAGAACGAGTGTTTTTGGGTGCGGTCCGAAATTCAAGATGGCTGTTGGCGGCCATTTTATACTGAAATTACGTGTAATCAGTTTTTTGTACAGAACTTCTATATGAAGGTTCTGATTTGAATAAATTTTTGTATGAATGTTTAGTAACATGGAATACATCACATATAATACGTTTTTTTTCTCGTGCATAAATTGCAAATTAGATGAACTTTGATTTATTCAGTGCTACTTATGCACAGTTCGTACACATGTCAATACGACTCGGGGCTAGAGGCTGTATTTATGAATCAATCTTCATGAAACTTCTTGGGTACCTCTGTTATCACCTGGGGATGAGAACAAGTGTTTTTGGGTGCGATCCAAAATTTCAAGATGGCCACCGCCGGACAATAAGACAAACTTTGATTTATTCAGTGCTACTTATACACAGAAAGAGCACATTTCAATATGGCTCTGTCTAGAGGCATCTGTCGCCCACCTTTACAATTCTTTACCTGTACATTTGTTACAGGCTACGGTCAGTATTTGTGTACAGACCTTTACAATACTTCACATGTACCTTTGTTATCAGGTCATTACCAAGATGTGTGTCATTCCCGTGTCACATACTACATGCCTTACACAAGTTGAGCTACAGTGTCATTGACACTTTCATTTTTAGCTTAACTTGACAAAGTCAAGATAAGCTATTGCCATCACACATGCACAAGTCTGTCAGTCTGTGAGTCTGTTCACATTTTCTTTAGCACAGGCTTCACCTTGAGGTTCTTGTCCGATCATCACGAAATTTCATATGCAGGTTAAAGGTCATTTCTAGATGAGAATGCCCCCCTTATGGCCGTGATCGGTTAACCTTGATGGCTACGCGAGCCCGAAACCCAAAAACCTTTAGCACAGTCTACAGGTCATATTTATGAAGGAATTTCATTGTAACTTGGTAGGATGACTCTGTATAATGTCCAGATGAGAACGTCCTATTTTGGTCAGGTTCAGTCAACCATGACAGCCACAAGGGCACGTTACCTAGATTCCTTTAGCACAGTCTACAGCTTGCATTTATGAAGGGATTTCATTGTAAGTTGGTAGGATGACTCGGTATAATGTCTAGATGAGAACGTCCTATTTTGGCCATGATCGGTCAACCATGATGGCTACACAGGCATGTGACCTAGATTTATTTAGCACAGTCTACAGTTCATATTTATGAAGCAATTTCATTGTAATTTGGAAGGATAACTTGGTATGATGTCTGGATGAGACAGTCCTTTTTCGGTCACGGTCGGACAGTCGTTGCCACCACCTGGTCACGTGACCTTGATTCCTTTGGCACTGTCTGCAGGTTGTTTTTATGAAGGTATTTCATTGTAACTTGGTATGATATCTGGATAAGACTATCCTATTTTGGGCATGATTGGTCAACCGTGACCACTGGACCATCATGAGACCTAGATTCCTTTAGCAAAGTCTACGAGTTATATTTAGGAAGGGATTTCATTGTATCTTGGAAAGATGACTCATTTTGGAATAATTTTTCTGTCACTTGGTAACTTTGGTTGACAGACATTAACTGTGAGGGCCACATTAACCCAGGTCTCAATTCTTTAGTACAGTCTGTGGCTAAAATTATTCTTATTGAAAAAATAGCATGTTGGGAACTGAAATCATCACAATTTTTGTCTTATTTCATAATCCTTTCATAAACATTGAATATTATTCTTTTCATCAAACACTAAACACAGTCAAGTTAAGGTACCGTACAGTGTATTAAATCAAGTCTCTGGCTTAATATTTGGGCTCCCTATGGGAGCCTGAGTTTCACCTTAGAGCAATATGAGGAATATACTTTAAAAATCTTCTCAGAAAAAATCTTCTCAGAAAACCTCCAGTCTGAATAAAAATTTTGACATGTCATACACCAACATCAGGGGAGTCAGATACAAGTTTGTTAAGTCCCTGGGTTAATATTTGGGCTTTCCAATATGAGAAATAATCTTAAAAAATCTGCTTTTAGATATGCTAGTCAGACTTTTGATATTTGGTATACTCCATCCTTAGTGGGATTAGATTCATTTTTTTCAAATAATGTCCCTGGGTTGATATTTGTGTTCCCCATGAGAGTCCAAATTTTAGTGCTATATTGGGAATATTCTCAGAATCTTCTCCAGATCCATCAGTCAGAATCTTTTAACCCTTTACCCAATGCAGACGATATCAAAATTGATTATTTTAAATATAATTTTTTCAAATTTTTCAAAAAATTTCAACAAATCCATATCATGTGACCCCTCGTTGGATATGGTTTTGTTGAAATTTTTTGAAAAATAATATTTTTTCAACTACTGAATTTGCATATAACACAGGTGGATGCGGCCGATTTGTTGGGTAAAGGGTTAATATTTGGTATGCAACCTCTTTGGGGTTGGGGTGGGGCAATTTTAAGTTTATTCAAGTAAAGCCCTAATTTTAACTTTGTGCAAAGGAAGAATATTCTTCAGAATGTTTTGATATTTGGCATACAACGCCATAACAAGGCTTAGATTCAAATTTGTTCAAAGCAAGTTCCTGGATTTATATTTGAGCTCCCTGTGGGGCCCAATTTTAGTGTAATATGATGAACAATCTTTAAATATCTCCTTCAGGTTCACCATTTATAATTTCTTGATATTTGGTATATGACATCCTGGAGGGAGAATCATATTTGTTCAAGTTAAGTCCATAGGTTGTTATTTGGGCTCCTTAATTTTGCTGGACATCTGGGCCTTATTTCTGTGATAGCATCACAATACTAGAAAAAATAGGCCGATGAAATTGTCAGATGTGTACCCATACGCGCATCTAGTAGAAAGCTTTATGACGGAGGGGCACCACGGATGCCGACACTATGGACACCATACATGGTATGGGTACATATAGAAATGGATTGGCTGCAAGCCAAGAGGTCCTCGGTTAGAATCCCACCTGCGGCAACCGCGTTGTGTCCTTGGGCAAGACACTTCACCCCCATTGCCCACGTGGGGGCATGGTGACGCTGTGTACGAAGGCGTACTGCACGTCAATGGTGCATCTGTCTTCAACCAATGCTAACCCTGCTTGTGTGGAGTTGGTATGTTGGGGAGCTGACAGTTGCTCGCCATTGCTCGGTGGTTCTCTCCGGGTACTCCGGCTTCCTCCACCCGTAAAACTGTCACGGTCATGGTTAGCCATTGTGCAGAAATATGTGACCTTAAACACCAATAAATAACAATAAATAAATAGAAATGGATTGGAGGAGTGTCCTATTTGATGGATAAAGGGTTAATATCTCCGGATCAAATTATCAGATTTACATAAAAAACTATACAGCACAGCACATCAGTAACCTGAATAAACATATAAAGTAACATGACAATCGGATTGATATTTTTTGAGTTGTCTCATGCCAAAGGGATTGGAGGAATTTTCAATTTGAAGGATAAAGGGTTAATATCTCGGGATTAAATCATCAGATTTACACCAAAAACGATACAGCTCGGCAAATCAGTAACATGAATGCAAATATAAAGTAACTAGACAATCCAAGCAATATTTTCAAGTTATCGAATGCCAAAGGGATTGGAGGAATTTTCAATTTGAAGGATAAAGGGTTAATATCTCATGATGAAATTATCAGATTTACTCCAAAAACTATACAGCTCAGCACATCAGTAACCTGAACACAAATATAAAGTAACTTGACAATCCAAGCAAAATTTTTCAAGTTATCGAATGCCAAAGAAATGGATATGGACAGACAGACAAAGGATGGACGAACCCTGGATGCCGGTGTGACAGGAATGGAAGGCCGTAGGAAAATTAGTCCCTCTGGACTATTATTCCGCAGAATTATAGTCCTGGGTCTAACATTTCTAGGAATAGTAGTCCGCCGGATGGAACTTTCAGAATTATAGAATTATAGTCCTAGGTCTAACATTTCTAGGAATAGTAGTCCGCTGGACTACTATTCCTAGAAATGTTAGACCTAGGACTATAATTCTGCGGAATAATAGTCCAGAGGGACTAACGTTCCTACGGACTTCCATTCCTTTTACACCGGCATTATGTGTACCATACATAGTATGGGTACACATAAAAATAATTTGAGAAAGATTCTAAATAATAAGTTCTAAATAATTAAATGACTTCATTCCTCTGTTAGTGTTAACTAGCTATAGATGGTGATTAAACAACTTTGTCAGATGAGTGCCTCAAGCCCCTTGGGGCCTTTTGTTTTACGCTTGCCTACTTTCATCCCTACTTGCATCAAACCCAGCCTCTAAAAGCCTTTAGAGTTGAATAACCCTGATTCAGGATTGGTACACTCTGTTTGGGCAGTTGAAACTGGACTCCCTGCTCATTATTATCCAGTCATGCATGTAATCTCAACTCCTCCATGACGGTTTGTGCTGAAAGGCTGAAATTATAAGGAGTTACCGAGGATATCTCAAAGAATTTTGTGTGCAATAGATTTTTGTATTAACCCATTGAGACTTTAATTATCCTGATGTTCAAACATCACTGGGAATTCAGTTTCTTCAACTTTTTTCAAAATGCGACGTTAAACGTCGGAAAGTACAAATAACAAGATATTTTTCACATCAGTGATTACCTGGTTGAGGACTAGATTATTTTTGGTGGTCTGAATTTGTTATTCAAAACTTGTTTTATTACAAATTATTGGAGAGTGCCCATAGACACACTTTTGCTCTGGTATCCTCATTTTTGAAATCCCTGATAGTGGCTTCTAGCACTCAACCAGTTAAGAAGTCTTGACAGCAGGATTATATTAGTATTTTAAGCTGCGACAACATTTTGCTCAACGGTTATCATGATTCGGGAGAAAAAAGGAATTGAGGTCAAAACTTTAAAAAATCGGAAAATAATAAAACAAATGACCACAAAGTATCAACGCGCTGTTTGATTTCGAACGTCATAAGATGTACAAAAAGTATCAAAGGGTTAAAAGAAGGAATGCAGGGTTCCCTCTCAAATAAAAAGTCTTTGTTCATCAGAAAGTTGCATCTAAGTACTTAATTCTACGAACTGCACCTCAGAAGAAGTCACTTGTCTTTTTCAAATTTTTCGGATGCCATAGAATTAAGAAAGGATGCTGGTTTCGTTTACATTGGCATGGCGGGGGTTCGAACCCACGCCGAGAGAGTTTCCTTCGGCACCAACTGCCTAGCGAAACTATACTGAACGACGCACACCACTCGGCCACCGACAGATCCCCTGTCGGTGGGCAAGTGGTGTGCGTGGTTCAGTATAGTTTCCCAAGGCGGTTGGTGCCGAAGGAAAGTCTCTCGGCATGGGTTCGAACCCCCACCATGCCAATGAAAAGTCTTTGAATTTTGGATCCTTTTTTGAAAAGTCTTTGAATTTGTTTCTATCCTTGATAAAAAGTACTTAAATTCAGTTTAATTATATCCTCTAAGACATAGAGGATATGGAATGAGTGTTTTTCTCATATAATATTTATGAACGAGTCTTAGAATTTTCCGTTTGGGTGAGCCTCTGGTTTCATAAATATTATATGAGAAAAAACACTCATTTCATATTCTATTTATCATATGACACACACACACACAAATTAGCCACTTAGTATGACTTTTTGACCCATCACCTAACTTGAGTTGCAGACGACACTTGGAAAAAACATCCTTGTATAACTAAAAATTTTCATTTTTTGCTTCCAAAACATAGGTTATGACCCCTCATTGGAACGAGCTCATTCCAATGAGGGGTCATAACCTATGTTTTGGAAGCAAAAAGTGAAAATATAAAAAAAAATGAATGGCGTTTTTCTTGGGGGTAAAAGATTAATACAATATAACCGACCCTAAATAGGACAGATAACGTAAATTCTCCCTACTGAACTTATGCAAATGTGACCCAGTTGTATTTTGTTTAGCCAATCAAACTGTTCGGTTTTGAAATTGACCAATGGAAGCTCCCAACTCTAATTATGCAAATTATGAAAACGTGGCCCAGTTGTATTTTGTTCAGCCAATCAAATTGTCTAGTTTTGAAATTGACCAATGAAATTAACGGAAGTCTTTATTTATCAATGATTAATATGAAAACAAAATATCAAATGTTTTAAATTGAATAAAACGGATGAGTCATATGATAAAAGTAGTTTCTTGATAACCTGCTCCACAAACATACGATACCACAAAATCGGTCAGCAACATATCTTTGATCACACCATTGTCCCTTGCAACTGAGTGCAAGCATTGCAGATGGTGGCGTGTTGCACTCAAGGGACAATATATGTTATTCTGTTGACAGGGGACATGGTCTCACGTTCCCTGCATGAAATTTATATTCAACCGAGGCGTCAGCCTCGGTTGAATATATGTTTCATGCAGGGAACGTGAGACCATGTCCCCTGTCAACAAACAGAATAACGTATATGTCCCATTCTTCGCTTCATTCGAATCATTTTAAAATTTGTTGTTGTACAGCGAATATTAGAAAGTAGACGTTTTGGTAAGGTGTTAACTTTTATCATATCAGACTGGAGTGATTTCCCTTTATTCAATGTTTACGTACGTACGCAATCAACAGGGCGAGATGCTCTCGATTCGTTTCAGTTTATGTTACAGTAAATTAATGAAAGGAGACCTTATAGTCTAATAGGTTTCATAAATAATTACACATGTTTACATAACTAATCTTTTTGTATGTAATAATGGTACTTTTATGTGTATTTTACTTCAGTTAAATGTATTTGTCTCAGTTGATTTCCAGTGCAAATGAGACGCTTTCCTTGACAGTGGACATAAGAATCGCTGACAGTAGACATATGCGCGTGCCCTGCGACATAAAACAAGAGCTCGCGTATCACTGAAGCAATACAATGTCCCCTACCGGACTAATGAGCATTAATAATTATACAAATGTTATAACCTAGATGTGATCAGCATGAATTCTGTTGAAGCGTTTCCAAAAAAGTCTGGAAAACTGATATTTTGGCACTTTTCCATATTTCCAAGGGCCATAACTCACATAAAAATAATGCAATCAGCATGAAACTCAAACTTGATCTGTAAGTCATCGTTCTATAGTAGGTTACCAAGAATGAAATCATTCGGTTGAAGCATTTCCAAAAAAAAAATCCAGAAAACTAAAGTGTGACTGACAGACTGACTGACAGACTGATGGATGGATGGACATAGTGAAAATGAAACTTGATCTGTAAGTCATCGTTCTATAGTAGGTTATGGCAAAATGGATGTAAGGCCCCACAAAGAAGATATTCTGTGTCTCAGGCCATTTTTTGTAAAATTGCATGTGGGTGGGCAGTTTTTTATTTTATTTTTTATTTTTGTAAATATTTCTTTGCCATCAAAAGTTCCATGTTCTTAGTTTGTTTCATATTTTAGGCCTCATTATTTACAGGATATCATGGATGGTGAGGTATTTCGTCCCTTGAGTGTACTCGAGGGACAAATTTATCAATTTTATTCACTTTGGTAAAATATGAGACAAAAACCATTGAATTTTTATTTTTTAAAATTTGCATTGGTTATCAAAAGAGAGCATGCGGAAACCAAAATGGACCATGCAGGAAGGCCTGAGAAACAGATTTTTAACTTTTGGGGGTCTAATGTGATATTTATTACTTCATCGCAAATCTTGGGAGTGTTTGCATCCCATTTGGTTTGTAAATGTCTTTAGAATGATCTATAGATATTACTCTTCATCCAGTGATAACATGTTTTTTGTGACTTTACTAAAACCCCTCAACCAGTTTTCATTGAATTTTGAGAGAATTGTTTGTTGTGACATCACATTTTGATTTAAATTTGTTCATTTCAGGTTGCTTCCATTAAATATGGTTGCCCAAGTCTAGATTGTTGAGGCCCAGAGGTGTTAGGGTTTGTAGAGTGTAAATCCAGTGTTTTTCACATTGTTTCCTGATGTGTGTGCTCCGGGTGGTCTCTGGGTTACCTTTTATGACCTCTATAATACGGACAGAGAGCTCATTAGCAGTGTGATCTGTTTTGTTGTAATGATTTGCTCCGGTTTGTCAACTTGTTTCTTGATATCATAAAGGTGTTCTTTGATTCTGACCCTTAGCTCTCTTTTGGTTTCTCCGACATATTGTAAAAGGCATTTTTTGCATGTTAACCCTTAAGCCCCCATATAGCCCCAAATCGCCACTTTTATATTGCACTGAAGCAGGTGCTCCCTTGTGTAATCTTTTTTATTACTCTTGTATGAAGACTGAATTTTCCCTGGCAGTGGTTCTACATCACTGCTGGCTGCCTGTATAGGCAGCCAGCAGTGATGTAGAACCACTGCCAAGTCATCAATAACTATGTAAGCAGAAAAAGGCCATAAATACTTTAAAATTAATCTGAGGACTTAAGGGTTAACATATATATGACATTTTGTTGGCGACAAGTAACTCAGCTTTTTAGCGCAAAGATTTTTTTTGTTTGTGTGCTTTTGAAATATTTTCGTGTGTCAATAATCTTACAGATTATGCATGCCTGTTGTTGCAGGGATCTGCTTCATATGTTAATTCCCCGGATGTTCTGGGTGTAATTGGTGGAGATACCGTTTTTGCCCTGACAAGTAAATCCTTGAAGTTTTTATTATGCCGGAACGCCAGAAGTGGTGTGTGTTTCGCAAAATGTTGGCAGTCAATGTTTTCATTTAGTAAAAACCAGTATTTCTGAATTGTCTTCTTGAATAGGTGTATGCCCGTAACAAAAGGAATTTGGTTGTTGCTGCTAATTGTTTTAGGTTTGTTAATGAGATCTGTCCTCTCGCCATTCTTTGGTTTTTTGTAAGCCTGATCAATGATTTTTTCAGGGTGTCTTCTTTCTACGTAATGTTGTTTCATGTTATGGCATTGGTTTTCAAAATTTACTGTGTCTGAGCAGATTTTCCGAATCCCTAAAAATTGCCCATATGGGGCCGCAGTTTTGCAGCGTTTTGGTTGCTTCCATGTTGGAACTCCAAGGAGTGGTGCACTTTTGGATGACTGTGGTAGATGATTTCTGCTCTACTGAAATATAATAGAACTCTTCAATCAATACCTTGGATGTACATCCTCAGTGTGGGCAACATGATTGTCGGTGATTGGCTATAGCCTTTGATACTGAAAGTGACTTGAAACTTAAATCATAAGTATCCAACCCAAGGGGAGGACTGGGGCAAAAATGCTTCCATTTTTTAATTTTTTTTTATAAATCTTCTGACCCAAATACTATATTCAGTGTTCAGTTTCCTTTTAAGATGTGAAGTTTGCAGTCAGGTCAGAGCTGATGTGACAACGGCAACCAAATGGGACTAGGGATAAAGCAAAATTTCCAATGTCTTTTTATCTCTGAACTGCACAGAGGCAAGTTATATTTGGTATGGCAAATCTTGAGGAGGGATATAATCAAACTGGTAATCCATAGGGAGCCCAAATATTAATAACCCAGGGACCTGATTTGAACAAACCAGAATCTGACCCCCCTAGAGATGTTGTATACCAAATATCAAAAGAATCTGACTGGTGGATCTGAAGAAGATTTATAAAGCTTATTCACTATATTGCCTGAAGATAATATTCGGGATCCTGTATTGAGCCCAAATATGAACCAAGGGGCTTAATTTGAGCACACATGCATCTCCCCCCCCCCTCTCTCTCTCTCTCTCTCTCTTATGGATGCTGTATACCAAGTATCAAAAGATTCTGTTCAGAGGTTCTGGAGAAGAAATGTTTTTAAGTTTTTGCAAATATGCCGACTCAGCATTTTTTCGATGTTCCCCCTACAGAACACCCTGACACAACTGATGGCAATATGTTTTTACCGTTCCCATTTACTGGTCCTAAAAATGCTTCATACCAAACTTCATACCAAAATAACAGTTCTCTGTTCCGTGTGGTTTGGGAAATATGGGCGTTTGAATTTTTTTCTATTTTTAGCCCCTGGGGTTCCCACAGGGCTCTGAATTTTTTTTTTTTTTTGCATCAATCAAGTACTTAGTACGCACTTCTACTACATGCCAAATTTGGTTCAAACTGCCCCATTGGTTCTTGAAATACAAATTTTGGGTGAAGCCTGAAATGGGTATGCTCCCACAGAGAGCCCAAATATTGACCTACAAACTTCCCTTGAACAAACTTTAATCTTCAACACCAAGGGATGTTCAGTGCTAAATATCAAGACATTCCCTCTGGTGGTTCATGAGAAGAAGATTTTTAGGCTTTTGGGGCATTAACCAGAGCCAGAAAATGGCAGCTGCTTTATTTGAACAAAATAGAAAGGGTCTACTCCATAGATGGTCTGTGGAATATATATTTGAATTTGGCCCAGTGGTTTTGAAGAAGACAAGTTTCCAAAGTTAACTTTAACCCTTTACCTAACATTAAAAGCAGACGACACTTGCCAAAAAATTCTTGAATAACTATTTTTTTCATTTTTTGTCTCAAAAACATAGGTTATGACCCCTCATTGGAACGAGCTCGACGAGCTCGTTTCAATTAGGGGTCATAACCTATGTTTTTGAGACAAAAAATGAAAAAATAATTAAAATTAATAGCCGATTTTTGAGAGTAGCGCTGGCCGGTTTTGGCCGTTATGTTGGGTAAAGGGTTAACAATCAACATGCCAAGTATTTTCAGAATTTTTTTTTTCATCAAATCTTGTCATGGCTGCTTTGGATTAAAAATTTATGAAAATTCAGAATCATTGGTAAATAAGTTGATTCAATTTAGAGGGTAGCATTTTGTTGAAAGTGCCCAAATTATACTTTCATTTAGTGGCAAGAGACTTCCTGTTGTGGAAGGAATATCCAACAGTAACAAGCAAGCAGTTAATAAGGCTTTGAAAACCTGGCATAAAGGATTTTATACAGTCACTGGTTATAATCCCCTGCTACGTAGTAGGATGGTGGCTGTGGGTATGATTTCCATCCGTCCTTCCCCATTGGTTGTCATCAAATTTTAAAGAAAACCGTTCAAAATATTTTTCACAAATTTGACAAATTGCTTTTTGTTAATGATGTCATGAATAGGATTGCAAACCAGCAGTGTTCAAGTATTTCTTAGAGTTATTTCCAAAAATTTTTCCTGTACTGTAGAGATAAATTCAGGGGTTGCGCTGGGGGCCAGCTTTCAAATTTTGAATTATTTATGAACTGAAATTTGAGAGTTTGCGAGAATCAAAACTGATTCTCACGAACCGAGATAAATCTTAAGGTCTGAATACAATAAAACTTTTTTTTTTTCTACTAGGGAAAACGAGTGGTACATACACAGAATGACATGCACATGTGAATGGGTTAATCGATATGGCACAAGTGCCAGCACGGAAGGATAAAACGAGAGGCCACAGTCCTCGAAGTTTATCCTTCTGCAACGGCAACGGCACAAGTGCCATAACGATTAACCCATTCACATGCACGTGTGATTCTGTGTTTATTACATGCCTTCCCATCTATAAAAACAATTATTATAAGGACATGCAATTTACTTGACATCAATACAAATAACACATTTTACACTGCCAACCAAATTTGCGAGGGGAAGGCGTGTTACTATTTCATCCTCTGAGTTCCAATGTGTTTTATGTGCCTACTGGCACATAGAACACATTGGAATACAGGGCCGATTTTTAGCTATCGCTAGCAATTCAATTGCGGTGCATGATTTGTAGAAAAGAAATTTTGCTTCTTTATAAAAATATTCTGTCAATGATTTCCATTTGGCACATGTGTTTGGAACAGATTTTCATATTCCGCATGGTTTAGTGTTGCTGTAGATTAGGATTTCATAGAACAGGCATGTAAAAAAGTTTTGTAAAACACAAGTACATAAAAACTATGAGATACAATGTTTTACTGTTTTTAGGCTTTGGATTACAATTAACAAAAATTGATAAACTTCAGAATAATTAAACTTCTGAACACAAGTATGCTACTTATCAAATATTTATAACAAAACTGCAACAAACAGAAAAGCTCAAAGTAAACAATGTCTGGTGGTTAATATAGTGGTTTATGCTAAGCTTTACAAACCCTACAAATAACATTTTCTCGGTTTGGTATGATGTGACACAGAATAGTTGTTATGTGCGTGGGTGTAATATCTTATTATTCAGATGGGAACTGGGTGTGTATTCGAGAATGTTTTGACACCCTCTGCCCCCACCCACATACATTCCATTGTATTGCATTTACAGAAACTTACAGTACATGGAGTCTATTCACACATCATGAGTGGAGTTCCAACCCAGATAAAAACTCTTTTGCAAATTTTGTTCAAAACCAGGAGAAGTGCAAGTTATGTTCTGTCAGTGGACCTGATGGAGTGATGGATAGTACACCTCAATCTGTAGTATTTTGCTTATAGGACTCTGTTTCCCTCTCCCCACAAAGAAAAACCAATACTGTAACAGTGGAAACCTGTTAATTGAATAGCCACTTTGCCAATGAAAATTATTCAATTAACAGGAGTATTCAATTAACAGGGATTGTGTCACTTTCCTGTATTCTGGAGATAAACTTATTTATTCTATTATATCTTGTTTGACAGAGCCCCATGAGCTCTGTCAAACAAGATATAATAGATTAAATGTCAGTATTGGATGTACTGAGGCCAAATAGGTCTATAAACAAAGGAAAACTGGAGAGAGTTAGGGTAATTTCTTGACAGGTTACAAGATTTTTATTCAATTGACAGGAGTTCACTCCATAACCCATATTCAATTAACAGGTCAAATTTGTACTGGAGGTGTGGTAAATGGTTTTGTGTTGGGAAATTATATTCAATTAACAGGGATATACAATTAAGAGATATCCAATTAAGTGGGCTCCACTGTATGTCCTTTACTGACCAGTTTCCTGTTCACACAAAACATATGTTCTCTTACTTCAGTGGGACCCTCTACAGGCTACACTTTGTCTACAAAGGTCCAAATAAAATGTACAGTCAGTATATAAGAGGCTCCCTCAATAATTTACAACTGAGGAGTGTTGCATAAATATCAGTATGTCAGAATTATTGCCCACTGCAGCTGATACAATTAATTGCAATATGCTTCAATCACGATACATTGCTCATGGTTTATTCATCTTTATTTATTGGTGTTTATGGTCACATATTTCTGCGCAATGGCTAATCATGACCACAACATGGAGATAAAGTTAAGTTTATTCAATCGTTTATACTCACGCTTCCCACTTTAGAGAACTTCCACCCGAAGCACTGGTGACTGGGTTCTATTTTACCAGTAAAACACTAAAGCACGGTTTCACTTCCCAGAGTTTCCAAGGTGGATTGCTCATGATTCAACACGTATCTTTGCAGGGATGCTGGAAGCACAGGGAATGAGGGGGTAGACAATGGCCTTCCCAGGTTCGTCGCTCAATTTTTTTCAATGATTTATTCCCAAAGTTAAGCTAAAATGCACCCCAAATCTATTCTGGGTGCTTCCAAATTCAGTGGGGGAGTTGGTGGAGTTTGGGAGGAGGTGCCCCCCTCCTGAATGAGAGAGGGGCATCTCCTCTCAAACTTCCCCGTCTCAGGCCTTTGGCCTTGGACACATGCATGCTTTAGCATGTCATGGCAGTGTTGCTAGTGCGAGTCCATGCCCTTTTCTCGAGATCTGACCCCCCCCTCACCCCCCCCCCCCCCCCCACCCCCGCCCTCTGAAGTGCTTTCAGAGCCGCAGTATCTTTGTGACTATCTATCATGATACAATAAATATATAAATATTGTTAGGCAAAACAACTTCTGGGATTTTGAAAGCTGGGGCAATGAAATCATGTTATTGGCATACCAACTTTGATACATATATGATTTCCCATGTGGGAACCCTGGAAAGTGGAGCCACACTTGTTTACTGTGGTGAACAGGTTCTACCTTACTAATAAAATAGGACCTGGAACCAACACCTGAGGTAAACGATTGGCTAAACTTAACTCCATCCCTATGGTGTGGTTATGAGATAGCCAAAGCTACTGAAAGTGACCTTAAACACAAATAAATCAATAAACATATACATACACACCAACAAATAATAATATGAAAATCTACTCTCCATGTACTGTAGATTTTCCTAGCAACAATACATATTCCTTATACTGATCATAAATCTACTCTCCATGTACTGTAGATATTCCTAGCAACATTACATATTCCTTATACTGATCATAAATCTACTCTCCATGTACTGTAGATATTCCTAGCAACATTACATATTCCTTATACTGATCATAAATCTACTCTCCATGTACTGTAGATATTCCCAACAACATTACATATTCCTTATAACGATCATAAATCTACTCTCCATGTACTGTAGATATACCTAGCAATATTACATATTCCTTATACTGATCCTAAATCTACTCTCCATGTACTGTAGATATACCTAGCAACATTACATATTCCTTATACTGATCATAAATCTACTCTCCATGTACTGTAGATGTTCCTAACAACATTACACATTCCTTATACTGATCATAAATCTACTCTCCATGTACTGTAGATATTCCTAACAACATTACATATTCCTTATACTGATCATAAATCTACTCTCCATGTACTGTAGATATACCTAGCAACATTACATATTCCTTATACTGATCATAAATCTACTCTCCATGTACTGTAGATGTTCCTAACAACATTACACATTCCTTATACTGATCATAAATCTACTCTCCATGTACTGTAGATATTCCTAACAACATTACATATTCCTTATACTGATCATAAATCTACTCTCCATGTACTGTAGATATACCTAGCAACATTACATATTCCTTATACTGATCATAAATCTACTCTCCATGTACTGTAGATGTTCCTAACAACATTACACATTCCTTATACTGATCATAAATCTACTCTCCATGTACTGTAGATATTCCTAACAACATTACATATTCCTTATACTGATCATAAATCTACTCTCCATGTACTGTAGATATTCCTAGCAACATTACATATTCCTTATACTGATCATAAATCTACTCTCCATGTACTGTAGATGTTCCTAACAACATTACATATTCCTTATACTGATCATAAATCTACTCTCCATGTACTGTAGATATGCCTAGCAACATTACATATTCCTTTTATCGATCATAAATCTACTCTCCATGTACTGTAGGTATTCCTAACAACATTACATATTCCTTATACTGATCATACATCTCTCCATGTACTGGAGATATTCCTAACAACATTACACATTCCTTATACTGATCATAAATCTACTCTCCATGTACTGTAGATATTCCTAACAACATTACATATTCCTTATACTGATCATAAATCTACTCTCCATGTACTGTAGATATTCCTAACAACATTACATATTCCTTATACTGATCATAAATCTACTCTCCATGTACTGTAGATATTCCTAGCAACATTACATATTCCTTCTACTGATCATAAATCTACTCTCCATGTACTGTAGATATTCCTAGCAACATTACATATTCTTTATATCGATCATAAATCTAACCTTCAACAGATTACCTGACACGACAAGAAAACAAAACTTCTGGAATAACTGAAAATGTCTTGCTTTAAAAATATGGCTAATGATCACTCACTGGAATGAGCTCATTTTAATGAGGGGTCATAAGCAATGTTTTGAAAGCAAAAAGTGAAGAAAATGTTAAAATTTAAAGGGTGATTCTTGTGGAAAACACTGGAAGGGTATGACCATTGCATTAGGTAAAGGGTTAACCCTTTACCTAACATGAAAAGCAGACGACACTTGCAAAAAAAATTCTTGAATAACTAATTTTTTTCATTTTTTGTCTCAAAAACATAGGTTATGACCCCTCGTTGGAACGAGCTCGTCAAGCTCGTTCCAACAAGGGGTCATAACCTATGTTTTTGAGACAAAAAATGAAAAAATAATGAAAATTAATTGGCGATTTTTGAGAATAGCGCTGGCCGGTTTTGGCTGTTACGTTGGGTAAAGGGTTAATAACCAACAGATTTGACATTCTGTGACTGAACAAGGCTTTGAAAAATAAAATTAAAAAATACTAAGAGTTAGCACCATTTTTTTGTAGAGTGAAAAAAGCTTGCTAAATAAATAAAATAATCTAAGGGGGCACGGTGGCACTGTGGGGTAATATGTATAGCATCTCCACGGTGCACTTTCTTTCAACCACTGCTAACACTGCTTGTACAGAGCCAGTACGATGGGGAGCCTAGTCTAACAGTTGCTCACCACTGCTCACTGGTTCTCTCTGATTTCCTCCACCTGTAAAACTGTTCGAGAGGATGTGACCCTGCCTGTTGAAAGTGTTGTTAAACCCCATTAAAACAAAACAACCAAAAGAATCTAAATGTGTGTTAATTCAATCTTGTTTGACAGAGCTCAATGAGCTCTGTCAAACAAGAATGAATTGGTTAAATTCCTAGTTGCATTATGGGAAAAATTTGCTGCTTGAAATTTTGGTATATGTCCAGGGCACCGAGGACACTGAAATCAAAGAATCAACACCTTCTAAGTCCATTATCCAATTTAAAATACTTCTTGAAAATAATTCCAAATCAATGAAAAGTTTTAATAATTCTTAAATAAATTAAATAATTAAATTATTACACAGACCTGAACTGTAGAACATGTTCACAAAACAGTGCATTCATTAAAAAAAAGTAATTTATACATCAGACAATAGATTGACATAAAAGAAATATTTTAATTACAATTAGGCATACATCGATTCTCTCGGAGGTCAACCAACAGTTTGACATATTTATTTATTGGTGTTTAAGGTCACATATTTCTGCACAATGACTAATCATGACCTCGACAGTTTTACGGGTGGAGGAAGCCGGAGTACCCGGAGAGAACCACCGAGCAACTGTCAGCTCCCCAACATACTAACTCCACACAAGCAGGCTTAGCATTGGTTGAAGACAGGTGCACCATCAATGTGCAGTACGCCTTAGTACACAGCGTCACCGTGCCATCACGTGGGCAATGGGGGTGAAGCGTCTTGCCCAAGGACTCAACACGATTGCCGCAGGTGGGATTCGAACCGAGGACCTCTCGGCTTGCAGTCTGCACCTCTACCTACTGAGCCACCACGCCCCCACAGTTTGACATAATGAAAGTGTCAATGACACTGTAGCTTAACTTGTGTGTTGTATTTGATTAAAAGGATAATGTTCAATGTTTATGAAAGGATTATGAAATAAGACAAGAATTGTGATAATTGGGAATATGTTCATTTCTGTTCCCTGTTTGCTATGTTTTTGATAAAAATAATATGAGGTGTACACTGTACTAAAGAGCTGAGGGGTGGGTTAATATGACCTGACAGTTAATGTATGTGGCCCTCACAGTTAATGTATATCAACGAAAGTTACCAAGTTACAGTGAAATTATTCCAAAACGAGTCATCCTATCAAGTTACATTGAAATCCCTTCATAAATATGGCCTGTAGACTGTGCTAAAGGTTTTCGGGCTTCGGGGCCCCTGTAGCCGTCAGTTTCCCAATTGCATCCAAAGGGTACGTTATCATCTAGACATTATATGAAGTAAAACCTACCAAGTTACAATGAAATCCCTTCATAAATATGACCTGTAGACTGTGCTAAAAGTATTCAGGCTTCGGGCTCGGGCAGCCATAATGGTTGAATGATCGCAACCAAAGGGGACATTCTCATCTGGGCATCACCTGGAGTGATCCTACGAAGTTACAATGAAATACCTTCATAAATATGACCTGTAGACTGTGCTCAAGATTTTCGGGCTTCAGGCACCTGTAGCAAACACAGTTAACCAATCACGACCAAAAGGGGATGTCTTCATATAGGCATTATATGCAGTCAACCTAACAAGTTACAATGAAATTCTTCCATAAATACGACCTATAGACTATGCTAAACGTTTTTGGGCTCAGGCAGCCATCTAGGCTGAATGATTGCGACCAAAAGGGGACGTTCTCATCTAGACATTATTTGGAGTCATCCTACCAAGCTACAATGAAATCCCTTCATAATTATGACCTGTAGACTGTTCTAAAGGTTTTTGGGCTTCGGGCCCCTGTAGCTGTCACAGTTGCCCAATCGTGTCCAAAAGGGGATGTTCTCATCTAGACATTATATGAAGTAAAACCTACCAAGTTACAATGAAATCCCTTCATAAATATGACCTGTAGACTGTGCTAAAGGTATTCAGGCTTCGGGCTCGGGCAGCCATAATGGTTGAATGATCGCAACCAAAGGGGACATTCTCATCTGGGCATCACCTGGAGTGATCCTATGAAGTTACATTGAAATCCCTTCATAAATATGACCTGTAGACTGTGCTCAAGATTTTCGGGCTTTGGGCACCTGTAGCCATCACAGTTGACCAATCACGACCAAAAGGGGATGTCATTATCACTTCTTCAATTGAGATGCTGAACTATTTCACTTAGGTATGCGGAAGATATATAATATAGACTGAAAACAGTATTATGGTAAGGTTTTCAAGGGTGGAGCGATTCAAGCGAACCTACCCTCGCAAAGTCTATTAAAAATTATTTTTGCTAATGACGATTTAAAAGATAATATTAAACTGTTATGCCAAACATCTATAAAAACACAAATATAAATTAGTTTGTGAAGTCGGAGTTTAATATTATTGAACTAAGTTTATCTCTACAACGTAGGAAATTGATCGCATCCCTATATATCGAATACTACTGTTAAATGAATAATTTTCACTGGCTAGGTAGCTATTCAGTTAACAGGGTTCCACTGTATTTCCAAACAACTGAAGGTTGTTGACCTGTGACTACAAACACTGATATCATATTTCCAACATAAATTCTGTGACTGTCGAATCATATCAGAATTTCCATCTTACAGTATTCACTTTGTGTGTTCTATTACCTTTTCTTTATTTCATTACTGGGACGCTGAAACATTCCAGCAGAAAGTTACCAAATCAAAATTTTCTAGGGTTGAAACGTCTCAAGGTCGAAACATCTGTTCCCATTACTTTTCCTAGAAAGAAGAAGACTTTCATTTACTTTTGCACCTGTTTGATACCTAGTAAACACACCGAGAATGAGAACTGTCTTGGCAAACTAAAAAAAAGATGTCCTTGCTTAGGAACCTACAAATCACCCATTTTCACTTTGAATCAAATTCTATTATTCAAATTTGATTCAAATCTCAAATCAAATAAGGGGCATCTTGAAGATGACCGACTGGGGGAAAGGGGAGGGGGGGGGCGTACTGTAGTACTGAAATGGTTAACCGGATAATCGGTTTGAAGCCAGTTAGCTACCTAACCGATTAGAAAAACCATCAACCGGCCATCTGAAATATCGACAGTGATCGTCATTCCACATTTAAAACGTAGTAAATCTACCGTTTCTCCTTTGTGATTCATTACACATCGAAGCCATGTTGTATATATTGAGAAATAATCGACTTGGGCATTCAAGACTTCATTAATGATCGTCAGTTTCTGTGAGTAATAAGTAATCACAGAAACTATTCCATAGTGTGTATACAAACGAACGTTGTCGAGTATTCGACAACGTTCATTTGTATGCACACTACGGAATTGTTTGAGGATACTTCTTTCCAATTCCTGTAGTTTTGATCCCATATTTGGTGAAATAATGGTCATGGATAACCGGATATTATCCGGCTATATCTCTTGGTTAGTCGTTTACAAAAATGAGCCAACCATTTCAGCCCTAGGGTACTGTAAACCTGATTTGTTCCAACAGTGATGGCTCAAGTCCCAATAGATAAAATGTTCCAACAACATGCTTCAGTGATGTAGTTGGAATATTACCCAGTAAGGATTACAGTTCAAAAAGAGAAATGGATGCAAGAATTATCGGAACTAGATACTGCACAGAGCTAGCCGCTGGCAACAGCTCATCAATAACCCTTTACCCAATGCAGATGATTGCAAAATTCATTATTTTAAATATAATTTTTTAAATTTTTTCAAAACATTTCAACAAAACCATATCATGTGACCCCTCATTGGAACAAGCGCGACAAAATTTTTTGAAAAATAATATTTTTTCAGCTGCTGAATTTGCATATTACGCGGGCGGATGCAGGTGATTCATTGGGTAAAGGGTTAATATTACTTGGAAACTTTAAAGTTTTTTTTCAACAGTGGTAGTGTCTAGTGAGACTGGAATTAGCATGGCTGTTGATATGGATACAGACATTGTTGTTTCTGTTTAGATAGCAGAAACTACACTCAGTCTTTATTTTCTATATTATTTATGTACAATTTCCACCAAAACTATACGTATTGTGAGACAACAAAGATGACTGATGCCAAGCTATATTCCAGTGAAAAGATTTGAATGAAAACGAATTGTGGAGCCAATTCCAATAGAACCAAATCTTGAAGCTATGCAGGGCCCTGTCCTTGTGACAAAGTGGAATTAGTTTTTTAATTTTAAAATAAGCAAATGAACTGAAGGTTACAATGAAATAATGCAAAATAAATTAATTTCCTCAATCTACATGTTTTGCCTGTCAGACTACAATCTTTTGCGACTAACATGACTCAAAAAGGTTGTGCACCACATCCATATATGAGTTACAGCAACAAGGTTATGATGTAAGGTCTCTATTTCCAAGCCTACACACTCACATACCATAGCACATGAAGTATGACTGACAAGTGAGTGATTAATAAGAAATTAACCCCTCACCAAACATGACTAGAGAATGACACTACATCCATATAAGAGTTAAAGCAACAGGGTTATGATGTAATCTCTCTATTTTCAAGCCTACACACTCACATACCATAGCACATGAAGTATAACTGACAAGTGAGTGATTAATAAGAAATTAACTCCTTACCAAACCTGACTAGAGAATGACATTTAGAATATTTTGCAGAAAGTGGTCCATCTTGACCATATCATTGAAAGGGTTAGTCTTGTTTCAGAAGGATCCATTTCAAAGAGCTAATATTGATAAGTAATGGGGCCATAATAGCCAGGCCTGAAAATAAGCAGTCTGACATTTGCAGAATGAGGTTCCCAGAGGGTGAATTTGATGATGCTATTCTATACAGTGGGCAATTTATCCTCTGGGTACCTCTTTCTGTTTAGTTTTAACACCCTGATTCAGAATGAGGTTCACAGAGGGTAAATTTAGTGATGCTACCCTGCTGTGCAGGGTAGCATCACTAAATTCACCCTTTGGGGACCTCATTTTGCAGATGATAGTCTGCTTATTTTCTGGCTTGAGAGTATGATTCCTAATAGAAATGCCTTGCAGAGCACATTCCAATGAGGGGCTTTCAGCTTTGTTTCAGCAGCAAAAACTGAAAAACACAACAAAATTTGAAGTGTGATTTTAAGCAGAAAATAACTCCACTGATGTATTCATAGTCACCGTGACACAATGCATTTAAAAATATTATACTCTTTCACATTTTCACACTTTCAAAATCAACATGAGGAGAACCATTTATAATTCTAAGCTTTTAGGCAGTGACACAGATGGAATTTCTTCTCTTTTTTTTGGGGGGGGGGGGGGGGGTGGGGGGGGGGGAAGAGATATATGTTATCACCAAGTGTTGATTGAGAAACATGTATCAAGCCAAGATGGTATTCCAATTAAGTATCACAGTGAGCCCTTTATGCCAAGTCATGATACATGATAGAAGGGAACACCACTGAGGTTTGTTACAAGTTTCTCGATTAACACATTGTGGTGATGACATTGCTGAAACACTACTATAAACTTTGGTGGTTATAGTACAAGTGGAACAGTGAATGGGGGTTATGTCATGCACAGCTCAAAGAGCGCAGTAATACTATGACATTAGCATGATCTTCATTCCTAAAAAAAAATTAATTCATAGACACTGAATGGTTGGCAAAATATATGAGAACATATCAAGAAGGGGGGAAGAATAGTGCAAGATAAATTGGTTATTACCACGAATTGGTTATTTACGAAGAACGATTTATCTTGCACTATTCCCCCCCCCCCACCCCTTTCTTGACATGTTCGCATATATTTTGCCGACCATTCAGTGTCTATGAATTGATTTTTTTAAGAATGAAGATCATGCTGACATCATATTTTTACTGCACTCTTTGAGCTATGCATGACATAACCCCATTCACTGTTCCACTTGTACTATAACTGCCAAAGTTTATAGTAATGTTTCGGCTGTGTGTTTCTATTTATTTTTCAGCTTAAACGCATGGTAGGCCACATGTCTCCTGAAAAAGTGTGCAATTTGAGACATTTGAAAAAATTTAGGACGTAACTCTGCAAACAATGTTGGACCAAACCCCAATTTGAACCTGACCTGTGGTTTATGTTGATACACCTATATACCAAATTTTATTTGAATCAGTCAACAACAACTAAAGTTATCATAGGGAACCCCCCTCCCTCTCCCTCCCCCCCCCCCCCCCAAAAAAAAAAAAAAAAAAATTTTTTTTGAACTCGAAAAAAAGGGCATAATTCTGGCAAACATTATTGGACTGCACCCCGATTCGAACTTGACCTGTATTTTATGTTGATACACTACATACCAAATTTATATTGATACACTGAAAATACCAAATTTCATTTGATTTGGCCAACTATAACTAAAGTTATCATCAGGAAACCAATGTGGGATGCACATACGCACGGATGCACTCATGGACACCCTGGCTATTTTAATAGTCTTTGGGGAACAATTATCATCATGGCCAAAATTGATCTAGTCTAATTAATTTTTAGGGAGTTGGTGATTTATTTGTCATGTAATTATTGTGACCTTGACATGTGTAATCAGTTTTTGATGAGTGCAGGCAAAAAAGTTCTCTTTTATGAATTGAATGTGTGCACATGCTCCCAGAAGTTACACTGGCTGATACACATCTATATCAGGCTACAACTTTTAGCTTGTATCAAGGGAAACAATCAACTGATTGTAAGATAAAACATGTTATCACACAGTGATCCCTTACCCCCTTACCCCCCTGGATTCTACCCCACTTTTGTTAGGTGAAACGTTAATATGAAACATATTCAACTGATTTAGTTGCTTTACCCATTTTAAAATGTGGACAAGTCTAAAGCTCGAATGAATGTCATATTTCACATGACATGATGGAGTAGAGAGGTGAAAGTTTTCAAGAATGTATCATAACATTGCGGGTGGGTGGGCGGGGTGGTTTTTTATTTTATTTTTTATAGTTATTTCTTTGCCACCACAAGTTCATATTCTTGGTTTGTTTTATGTTTTAGGCCTCACAATGAACAGAATAACATGGGTGGTGGTGTATTTCAGCCCTTGTGTGAAAGAAGGCTTTGCAATGCTAAAGCTTTGCAAAGCCTTCTCGCATTCAGGGTTCGATTTAATTTTAAAAAAGTCAATAGCAGTTTTCTAACTTGGATAAACTTGGATTAACTTTCCCTATTATTTACATGATTTTTTCATTTGAAATTGATTAGCTATAGTTGAAAATTGATTTGAAAACTGCTATGGGAATCCAGTTAAATCGAGCCCTGCTTGCACTTAAGGGACAATTTGATCAATTTTCTTAACTTGGGTAAAATATTTTTAATTTTTCAAGTTCGCATTGGTTATAAAAAGAGAGCATGCAGTAGCCAAAAGAACCATACAAGAGAGCCTGAGAAACAGATTTTTAACTTTCTTAGGTCTAAACCATCTTTATATTAGGTCAATGGAAAAACTGATTCCTCAGGCACGTACTTCAACATTAAAAGTCTGCGTCATCAAAATGTTTTTTAATATGGTCCATTTACAACTTGTTGAGTGGCTGAAAGTCCAAATTTGGGCTCTACTGAACTCTCTTCACACCTGATGTCAAAATACTAAAATTTAATAAGCAATATGTTTTGTCCATAATGCAACTAGGAGTTTAACAAATTCAATCTTGTTTGAAAGAGCCCAATGAGCTCTGTTAACTGGTAGAGTGCTGAATTATTTTTGGTCATCAAAATTTGTTTATGTATCTTTGCCTTGTTACAATTTATGAGAGAGTGCCAATAGGCACTCTCTCATAATTTGTCACAAGGCAAATTCTGACAGACAAAATTATTTAACTTCAAAGGTAATATGAAGCTCAGCCACCAAAAATGATGCCCTTAAGTTGAAGCACCTGCTCTTCAGAATAAAGCCCAAATATGGGCTTCCAGCACTCTACCAGTTAAACAAGTTTAAATTGGTTAAATTTCAAGTTGCCTTGTTGGAAAAAATTACCAGCTTGAAATTTTCATCTCAGAGCACCGAGGGTAAAGTGTGACAGTTCCGTGTGTAAAAAGACTTCATATTCTGTTGATGTGTGACATATTCATAAGCAAAATATTCTGTTCACACTGATTTTTATGTATTGGAGGGTGCCTCAAGGTACTCTCCAGTAAACTGTAACAAGTCCTTATGAAAAAAAAAATTTGACCCATGAAATTAATCAAGCTCTCTAGAAATTTGGAGGTAAAAATGTGCATGATTTCAGCCAGTATAATGTGGTACATACACGCGGAACAAAGCTTATTCTTTCAAAATGTCTATGAGAGCTACAACAATCAGAATATTGTCAGATAAAAATGAAGGAAATTTTAACTGGAAAAGGTTGTTGAATAACTTTAATGGTTTCCAAAAATGTAAAAAATCTGAATTTATGAGAAAATTCAAACTATTTTAAGAACTGTGTCATGAATTAAGAAGAAAAAGCCATCCTCTGTGACAAAAATTCAGGATAATTTATTAACTCCTATGGGGATGGAGATATTTGCTAAACTTTTGGCAGTCCGTTTACTTTTACTTTGAAGTTGATTCTAGGCAAGTCTTGGCTGCTTGTACAGGCAGCCAAGACTTGCCAAGAAACAACTGCCAAAGCACTTTAACCCTTTACCCAACGCAGACGATATCAAAATTTATTATTTTAAATATCAGTTTTTAAATTTTATAAAAAAAATTCAACAAAACCATATCATGTGACCCCTCTTTGGAACGAGCTCGTTGAGCTCGTTCCAAAGAGGGGTCACATGATATGGTTTTGTTGAAATTTTCTGAAAAATAATATTTTTTCAGCTGCTGAATTTGCATATTACACGGGCGGATGCGGGCTATTCGTTGGGTAAAGGGTTAAAAGTAACTTGCAAGTTTTCACAAAGACAGCATGTTGGGGCACCTGTTTTGTTGTAGAAAAAAGTGATTAAAGTAGGAATTAGGCCCTTAAGGGTAAAGGAAGCTGATTTTTTTTTTTTAAACCTCAGTTATTTCCCTTTTGACATTGTATGTACTTTATCATTTAAAAGTCAACATTAACAAATGTGTGGAAAAAACACTTTTACTCAAGATTATCATTACTTTTTTTTGCCTCGGAATGATCAGGCTTAACATCGCCAACAACATCAGGCTTAACATCGCCAACATCACGCTTTATATCTTCCTTTGCCTCAACATGCTTTTGAGCACTACAATCAAGTGCCCCTCCATCAACAGAAGTGCCAGATTCACAATGTATATCCTCCTGTAAATACTTTTTAATAGCATCACTAGATTCCTTACATTCCAAGCTTTTTGTTTCAACTGCAGGATTGTTACTTGATTTATCATTCAAGTCTTTACTGTCTGATGACGACCTGCGCATACCAAAACCAAGGAAGGATAAAAATCCATTGCCTTCACTCCGACTTTTTTTCAATTTTGATACTGAAAGTATAACATAAAATTGGTAAATACAATAAAAAAAATTTTAGCAGAAATTTTAGTAAAATAAACTATGTTCTAGAAAGACTAAAATCCTCACCCATTGGACAAGAGCCCACATAGTTTTTTCTATGTTTACGGCTCCAGTAGCATATGTTACCATTTGACATCACCACACGAAATATTTGAAACAAGAGCTGGACTGTTGTCCGGTGCATACCCCCACATGGTATTCTTGGACGCACTCACACACAGATGGATGGACACACGGACAGATGCATGTAATCCAGTATACCCCCCCCCCCCCCCCCATTTTTTTCGAAAGTGGGGGTATTAAAATTCAAGAGAACCATATTATGTGATCCAGTATACCCCCCCCCCCCCCCCCCATTTTCTCCGAAAGTTTTCAACAATTTCTAAGTCAAAAGGTATGGTAAATTGTTTGGTGTTTGGAAGTTTGATGCAATGAGGCAGAAGCCTTTGTCATAGGCAAACTGCATGCCATATTTCACTGAAATCCGATAACCCCAATCCAGTATACCCTCCCCCCCCCCCCCCTATTTTCTTCGAAGAAAGTTTTCAACAATTTCCAACAATTTCTAAGTCAAAAGGTATGATAAATTGTTTGGTGTTTGGAAGTTTTATGCAATGAGGCAGAAGCCTTTGTCATTGGCAAACTGCATGCCATATTTCACTGAAAATCCGATAACCCATACCTGAAATACAGGCTGAACAGACAAATAATGTCTATTTCCTACAATTTTTAAGTCAAAAAAGGGAGGTATCTCTAAAAAAGGAGAATGTGAGAAATATCGCTGAATCCTTTTTTTAAAGCCTGTACCATAAGCAGTGTTCACGGCAAATTTCATTGCAATAGAACATTCAATACCCGAGATACAGGCTGAACAGACAAAATTTGGCTCGGACGGACACAATTTCTCAGTGAACAAGTAATAAAAAAAAAATAAATAATAATCAGACAACACCGAAAATCATTCTAGTCTTGGGAAATGTTACAATTTAATTACGTAGCAAGTTCCATAATAATTTACTTAAGTTATGAAAGTTATGAATATTCTGGGACGCACGGACATTCTTACACGTTCTTACTTGTGGGGTTTTTCCCATGTTACAGTTAAAACTAGAAGTCCTGTCACAAACTGCGCGCTTATCTAGGCTTAATTGCACGTAGGAATTGCGCACAATTGCCATATCAACTGGTATCTAAAGCACCGCAGGTTCTCCAGGTTTTTCATTGCAAACACAGGCAATGTTTCTGCTAATGGACCTCTGGGTAACCCGGAGGTCCATTGGCTGAAACATTGCTTGTGCACTTGCCATATATACAGAATTGGATAGCCTTACTATGGTCATAACGTGTTGATTAACACGCAGATCGACATACTATTTGTGTGCATTTAATGACAGGACTTCTAGTTTTAATTGTAAACCCTAACCCCACAAGGTCAAAAGAAATTAACCCCACAGTGCAAAAAATAACCCCACAAGTAGCCACTGTACTAACCCAACCCCACAACTACCACTGACCCTAAATTGTAAACCCCACAATGTACCTCTGCTAAGCCTGGACGCACAGACGGGCAGACGCATGTAATCCAGTATACCCCCATTTTCTTCGAAAGTGTGGGTATAATGATGATTCCTATTTCGTAATTTTCGCCAACCACTAAGGTACTGAGACATATATAGTCGTGTGAGACAGCTGGGTGAGATATGCCTGCCTCACCACACCCACGTGACAACTATCTCACCCCACCCATGAGACCAACCTATTTGCATATTTAATTAGCACCAGAACTATTTAATCATCGCACATTACGTCTGCACATGTATAAGCATATAAAACCACTGGGCCAATTCAAGTGAAAGTTTGTGTGAGTGATAGTCCTGAAGGGGCATTACATTTTTGTTCAACTTAACATGCCCAGCCTCATATGGAGTGGGTGGGGGAAAATGCTCCAAAATATTTTTAAAATCTTCTTCTCATGAACCAGTGGGTAAAATGACTTGATATTTGTTATGGAGTTTCCTTTTGAGATGTAGAATCAAGTTTGTTCAAACAAAGTTCATGAAGCAATATTTGGCTTTGTAATGGGAGGGGTAAGATTTTTGGCCCCACCCAAAACTTCTATTTTCTCAACTGATGGTCCGATTTGAACCAAATTTGGTATGTGGTATTATTGGGTCACAAGTACTTGACTCGTTCAAAAAAAATTCTTGCATCCCCATGGGAACCCCAGGAACTAAACATATTTCCCAAACCACACGGAACAGAGAAATGTTATTTGGTATGAAGCATCCTTAGGACCAGTAGAACTGAAAGGTAAAAAGAATTAGTTATGGTTAGGGTGTTCTGTAGAGGGCATCAAAAAAATGCTGAGTCAACACATTTGCAACAAGAGGGATGTTACATCCCAACGCTCACCTACATTCGCGCTTGATAATGTCGTTCCAATGTAACATGCTTAATATTTAGTTAATATAAATCATTAACTAGGCATCAAATGATTAATGTGGTTTATGTGATGGCTTTGGAAAGTCTATATTTCTGCATTTATTATATATCAATTCAACATAGAATCATTGGATATAAAAGCATTTTTTTCTTTTAGAAATGTTTATGATTAAGAATATGAATTGTGAGGCCAGATATTAAATCATAAATAAGTATTAGGAAAGGCTTTCATAAATCACTGAAATTTTAATTGAAGTACATTCATTGGTTAAAGAGGAGTTGCGGAAAAACATTCGTTCAAGAAAGTGACTATAAGTCCCAACAAAAATACATCACATCAACAACTAAAATAAGCCTTAATGTTACTAGTAACAAGTATGAGAAAGTATTAAATAAAAAAAAAAAAAAAGTTAAAAAAATTTTTTTTTAAAGAAAGTGAATATAAGTCCCAAAAATCCCCCTCAAATTCCTCAAATATGCATGTAATAAGGGCGCAACGTTACCGCAATGTAGTTCAGTAACCCATGCGTACAATATCAATTGCCTGGAAAGACACATAGAAACAGAACTCACCTTAACACCTCACCTTAACACAAACATTTAGAACTTAAAATTGAGTAAGTCAGACAAAAACGTGAACATTGTGACTGAAAAAAAGAAAAGAAATCAGTTAAATTTCTGCATACAGTAGGGTTAATACCTACAGTTGTTATTGAAATGAGAAAATAAACAGTAATGAGAGGTGAAGGCACCACAATCTGCACAAAAGCTGACTTTAACGCAAATTCTTACAACACCTAAACACTAATTCTTACAACAAATTTTGGCAGAAAATCAGCCTCAAATTCCTCAAATATGCATGTAATGAGGGTTAAATATTACTGCAGTGGAGTTCAGTAACCCAAGTGTAGAATATTAATCGCCTGGAAAGACACATAGAAACACAACTCACCTAAACACAAAGTTTACAAAGTTTTACAACTTAAAATTTACTAAGTCCGAGAAAAACATGAAAATTTTTACTGAAAAAGAAGAAAATTTCCGTTAAATTTCTGCATATAGTAGGGTTAATACCTACAGTTGTTATTGAAATATGAAAATCAACAGTAATGAGAAGTTAAAGTAGCACAATCTGCACAAAAGCTGACTTTAACACAAATTCTTACAACACCTAAACGTAAATTCTTACAACAACTTTTGGCAGAAAATTTTAGGTGAAATTTGGAAAAAGGTCATAGTATCAGGGTTAAATACTGTTCTGATAGTCCCCTACAACCTACATATGCAATATCAAAGGCCTGAGCCCACTGATCTTTGAGAACTCACTTTTACACCTCACCTCAACACAAACTTTTAGAACTTAAAATTTACTTAGTCCGAGAAAAACATGAAAATTTTGACTGAAAAAAAAGAAAATTTCCGTTAAATTTCTGCATACAGTCGGGTTAATAGCTACAGTTGTTATTGAAGTATGAAAATCAAGAGTAATGAGAAGTTAAAGCACCACAATCTGCACAAAAGCTGACTTTAATGCAAATTCTTACAACACCTAAACACTAATTCTTACAAGATTTGGCAGAAAATCAGCCTCAAATTCCTCAAATATGCATGTAATGAGGGTTAAATATTACTGCAATGGAGTTCAGTAACCCAAGTGTAGAATATTAATCGCTTGGAAAGACACATAGAAACACAACTCACCTAAACACAAAGTTTACAAAGTTTTACAACTTAAAATTTACTAAGTCCGAGAAAAACATGAAAATTTTGAGTGAAAAAAAAAGAAAATTTTCATTAAATTTCTGCATACAGTAGGGTTAATACCTACAGTTGTTATTGAAATATAAAAATCAACAGTAATGAGAAGTTAAAGCAGCACAATTTGCACAAAAGCTGACTTTAACACAAATTCTTACAACACCTAAACGCAAATTCTTACAACTTTTGGCAGAAAATTTTAGCTGAAATTTGGAAAAAAGTTGTAGTTTCAGGGTTAAATACTGTTCTGATAGTCCCCTACAACCTGCATATGCAATATCAAAGGCCTGAGCCCACTGATGTTTGAGAAATTAACCTTAACATTAAATCTTACAATATTGGACACGCCGGATGCCGACACCGACGCCGACACCGACGCTGACGCCCGAGGTTATGACAATAGCTCACCACATCTTACAGATATAGGTGAGCTAAAAATTTAAAGAAATCTTTTCTCCAGAACTAATTGTTAGAATCTTTTGATATTTGGTCTACAGCATCCACAGAGGGGTCAGATACAAGTTTGTTAAAATGAAGCCCATTGGTTCATATTTCGGCTCAATACAGGAGCCCAAATTTTTAACTTAGGGCAATATGGGGAATATTCTTTAAAAATCTTCTTCTTCAGAACCACCAGTCAGAATCTTTTAAAGTTTGGTATACATGTGCATCATTGTTATGAGGGCCAGGTTCAAGATTGTTCAAACCTAGTCCTGGGTTAATATTTGGGCTTCCTATGGAAGCCCACATTTTAACTTAGTTCAATATGGGTATAATTTTTAATGAAAGTGTCAATGACACTGTAGCTCAACTTGTTTAAGACATGTACATGTATAGTATGTGACACAGCAATGACAAACATCTAGGTAATGACCTGATAACAAAGGTACCTGTAAAGTATTGTAACAGTCTGTACATAAATGCTGACCATAGCCTGTAACAGATATATAGGTAAAGTATTGTAAAGGTGGGGTGACAGTTAGATGCTAAACTAGAAAAGAAATCTTCGAGTCCCAGAGTGGGTTTGTTCTCATAGCACAGTGATAACAAAGGCACCCCAAAACACACTCATTCCTGTCCCAAGGTGAAAACAAAGGTACCCAAGAAGTTTTGTGAAGATCAGTTCATAAATACGAGCTGTATAGAAGTTGTGACAAAAAACTGATTGGACCTAATTTCGGTACAAAATGGCCACTGGCAGCCATTTTGAATTTTGGACTGCACCCAGAAACACTCGTTCTCATCCCAAGGTGATAACAAAGATACCCAAGAAGTTTTGTGAAAATCGGTTCATAAATACAGCCTCTAGCCCGAGCCGTATTGACATGTGTACTTGCAGTGTATAAGTAGCACTGAATAAATCAAAGTTCATCTAATTTGCATAATTTCTGCACGAGAAAAATTATTTTTTTAATTAAACTGATTGACTATTTCAGACAAACCTGTTCAAAAACGAAGCCAATGACGCAAGGTATTTCCTGTAATCAGTGAATGTAGGTGTTGGCTGCCTGTTTTGTCATTCTCACAGAAAACACAACCCATTTTTACGTCAACGATGTGTGATTGACAACTTGTCATACATCATTCTGGAGTGATCGGGACATGCTGCAGTGATCCCTTTACACCCAGAATGTGGCGTGCATTGACGACACTGTCATTTCCTGACAAAGCTTGACATTTCAGACGTTGTTAGTGCAAACTGAACAATGAAAACATCTCTTCCCGACGTTTTAGGAAAAAAAACAAAAACCGTACTCAATTATCAATTACAGTTTCGGTTTTAAAGCAAAACCTAAACCCACTTATAAAACCGTTAGACCGTACAACACTACCGACGGCTGCCATCTTGAATTTTGGACCGCACCCAGAAACACTCATTCTCATCCCAAGGTGATAACAGAGGTACCCAAGAAGTTTCGTGAAGGTCGTTTGATACATACAGCCTCTAGCCCGAGCCGTATTGACATGTGCACTTACTGTGTGTAAGTAGCACTGAAAAAATCAAAGTTCATCTAATTTGCATTTATCTCATGAGTGTGGACCTGAAAGTTAAATTTTTTGCGCTTGAGCAAATGAAAAATAATATTTTCAGGTCCACAAGATGAATTTTTTCAGTAGCTTCCTAAGTGACATTATCCGGATGTTGTACGGTGCTACTATAATAAACCCGGTGCTACTATCAAAAGACCGGAAAATGATAAATTCATAGTAATTTGTATATTTTTATACTTACCAATGGCCCAGACATAGCTGGTGCTAATTCTAAAATATCCAGGGCCAAACACAAATTTTGCCCCCCAAACCCCCAAATTTGCATCAAAAACCAAAAATTTAATGTCCTATGTGGCCCTCCATACATTTGACATCTGCACATGCGCAGTGTCCAGGAAGTACCGAAATTGCCACCAAATATCATTCCTTCTATAGTGCCTGCAAGATGTTATAGCGGGGAGGTATGAGTGCCCACTCATGGGAGGGCCATCCCCATCTGGGCCATTGGTAAGTATAAAAAAAATATACAAATTACTATGAATTTATCATAATTTTACACAGTACCCAATGGCCCAGACATAGCTGAATGGTAAATAGGTTGGAGGGCCTAGGACATGAAGGAAAATCCAATTGCTCATTCACTTCTAACAGATTATCTCCTACAGGAGAATAGGAGAGAACGGAATTACATATGTCTTTCATATTTATTTAAATAAGAAAGACATAACACCAACAATGTAATTGAGCATAACTCAATATATATTTCTCCATTTAATGCCAGCATAACCCATTATGCTAATTCCATGAAGGGATGCCAATATATAAAGATAGTCCAGAGAATGAGACTCTTTATACTCATTTAAAAATGTCCGAGGATTGTATATTAACGCTCGTTTGACACGTGACATATACAAATGCTTCACACCGAGCTACACTTTAAAAATATTACATAAATGACATCATAATTGCTTCCACTGAGCTACACATTAAAACCATCCCAGTACCGACTCAGAGCTACTGACACTGGAGGAGGTCTTCCCCTGCTTTTCACTATAAAGCCAGGTGGTATTAAGGGAAAACCGTCCCCCCCTGGGTCAAATAACCGCAGAACGAAGAGGGCAGTGGAACAGCATCAATGCTGGAACGGAAAGCCTAAATAACTATAGCTGTAAACCTTTAGAGGACGACATTCTGTGCAACAGATAAAGGACCTAAACTTCTAAGGTCACCGGAGATGGGCTCTATATTTCTAAGGTAAAACATAGTGAATGTAGAAGGCTGTGTCCAGTACGCAGCTTTCCTGAGATCAGTAGTGGCTATACTGAGAATAAGCACAATAAGTTGACCATGCTCTGACTTCATGCGCTGAAATATTATTAACAGAACACTGATCTGGAGATAGATTATCATAGGCAATAGGTATTGCCAATTGAATCCATCTAGCTATAGACTGAACAGAAATATCACTTCTGTTAGGCACAAATGATAGAAAGAAGTGTTTCCTTCCTTTCCTAATAAAATCAGATCGGCGTTTATAAATGCGCATAGCCCTGGCTGGACACAGCAGAGGTCTACAGATGTCCATAGAAGGCAGAGCCTTTATGATAATAGGCTCCGGTCTTACATCAGGAATCTGATATTAGCCAAAAATCTCACTTGTGCAGTTAAAGTGATGGTATTTCCAACACTGCGTTAGTGATATTCGTCCACAGATAGCGCATGAAGTTCACTAACTCTTCTAGTGGACACAAAGGCTAAGAGAAATGCAGTTTTATAGGTCAAGAATTTGAACTCTACAACGTCTAATAGCTCAAATGGAGCTTCTTTAAGCTTCAACAGAACCCAAGCTAAATTCCACTTCGGAATTAATCTGAGAGTTCTAGGTCTATTAATAGAGAAATTTCTAACTAGTTTGGATAAAGAGGGATTAGACCCAATATCCAAGCTATCATGATGTGCATATGTGTCTAAAAGCATAGACCTATAGCCCTTAATAGTGATGGGCTGCAGTTTGAGAACGTCAAACAAGTAGACCAGAAAATTTGCAATGTCTGGTATGGATGGATCAAAAACGTCTATCAACTGATCCTTACACCAATGGAAGAAAACCTTCCACTTTGCTGCATAATTCAGCAAAGAGGAGGTCCTCCTGCAGTTAGAAATTGCATCCACTGCTCGTCCTGTAAAATGCTTGCCGTGCAAGAAGGATCGCACAACGGAAATACGTGAAGGCTGAGACCATGCGGATTGTGATGCCGTGAAAGTATGCATTATATCTATGCTTGCCACATAGTCATTCACTCGCATGCTTGCCCTTACCGACTGAATGGTTTCCATATAGAACTTCGGAGCTACGATAAGTTTGTTTATCCAGCTCAAGTTTATTACTGGTCAGAACGAGCCGTCTGGCTTCGGTACGAGGAACAGGTGACTGTAGAAACCTAAAGATTCCTGGTTTTCTATGACGTCTGTTGCATCCTTCTCTAGAAGAGATCTTACCTTCGATAGGCGAGATTCTCTTTTTGAAGGATTTGGCGGAAGTTGAGTCCACTGCGGACTGCATGTTAGCAGTAGCTTGGCTCGGAACGACAGTCTTAGTCCTTCCAAAATTACATTTCTCACCCACCAATCTTCCATAATAGTTATCCAGTTTCTCTCGAATCTTGATAACCTTCTGCCAATTGGGACACAATAGAGGTCCTGACCTTCACCTGTAGGACCTGCAAGGCTTGCAAGAGGAGAAACCCACGGCCTCCCCATGATGACTGTGATGAGCTTCGACCCGCCGGCTTGGGGCGTCTGACCGGTTACCTTGGCCAGACCCACGCCCCGTCCCGAGTCGCTAAATAGACAATTTTGTGAGTAATAATAAGAGGATCTTCTATATCCTTGTGAGGAGTTCCCTCTGAATGATCTTTGTCCAGAACCTCTTGCCTTACTCTTCTCTGCAGGTGCAGGTTTATTTGACGCCGACTTTAAAAGCAGAGTATTTGGCACTTTCTTTGTAGTTTGGTCAAAGACCAAAGAAAGCTTATCGTCAAACATATCATGTATAAAATCCATTGCTACCATGTGTTGTTCCGAAAGGTACGGGTCCGTGTCCTCCATTTCCCTTTCCGCATCCGATGGAATCAGATTCTCCTCACGGTCTTCTGCATCTGAATGGGCAGATGACTGGACTGACCCAGCGTCATCGGACAGCTCGTGTTCGTTAATTTGCTCCTGACTTTGCTGGGATGCTGCGATGAGCTGCGCAATCTGCGACAGCAGGTCCATAACCAAGGCCTGAGGAGCAGCGGTCTTTTGTTGCTTGGCCGCTGGCTGCTCCTGGGACCGTGTGTCCAAACAGCTCTTTTCTGAGGCCTTGTTTCCTTGGCTACCAGATGATGTGACTTTTTAGTGGAAGAGCAGTCCTTGCTCGACGATTCCGGCTGGATATCGGATTGCACATAGCCAAAGTGCAGTCGTGTGTGCTGAACAGTATCAGAGGAAGCCATTGTTACTGCCTTCCCCGGCTGACTATTTGACGGAGCGTCCCAGACTGGATGTAAGCTCTGATTGATGCAAGTTTCGTACTACAACATCTGGCCCTAGATGTTGTTGATAACGAGAGGGGACTCTCTCGCTCGCGGTCCTGCTTGACCTCACCAAACTGACCGTCGAACTTGCTGGCTTCCTCCTTTCCGTTGTCGCTGGGTGAGCCTGATTAGAGATTATAGTGCTCGCTCTACCCTTTTTCCTTTCCTTGACCGCAACGGACACACCCGGTGTCGCGGTACCCACCACTTCACCAGTCGAGCTAGCTGACAGGGCTTTGTAACCACCGGTCCGTGGTTTATTGCCCTGTTTTATATTTACGAGCACTTTTGCCGCTAGCTCTGACTGACTATCATTATGCAACAACTGAAGCACACTATCGGACGGAGTCACGAAACCATCACCAAGTTCTTGTTCCTCTGAAATGGAAACAGAAAAACTAGAGTGACTGTGCGGCGAGAGGACCGGCATTGTTCTCTCACCGCTAACAACATACCGTGACACACGTCTCAAACGTTTGTCATCCCAACTGACACAAATAGCACAGGAATTAGTGCAAGTACAATGACTACTAGAAACACAAAATTCATGTGAATCTGAGGAAGACTTCCTCGAATTACAATTTGAACAAAAAGCTTTCATTTTGAATAAACATGAAAGTCAACAGTACTCACACTAACTCCCAAAATTCTGAAAAAGATACATCAAAACATTAATCAAACAATGATTTGAAAAATTTGTTTTTTTTAAAAATCTGACATGAGCCCAAGTTCCCAAAGGGAACCATGAGCCCAAAAGGATCCCGATAGCACCCAAGTGAGGATAAAAAAAAATTTTTCGCTACCAAAAATTAAGGCAAAATTCATAGGAAAATTACATGTCAAAGGAAGCGTTGTCAATGTAAACAACACCACAGAAAAACCGGAAACAAGACTCCAGGCACTAAAAAATATGGCCCGAAGTCTGTAACAGATTTAACACTATCCGATGCAAAGCAAGATCTTCATAAGAAGAAAATACAATACATCGGATGGATGATGCATGACCACAAACGCCTAAATGCCCCTAGGGTGAGGACGTAACCATAACAGAATAACCATTCTGTTAAAAACGTTGAACTCCCAAGAAATTTAATAAAAAAAATTTCAATAAAAAAGCCAAAAAGCCTGGGAGTTTAACAGGAGGGCTTCAAGGAAGGATAGGGAAGGAACACTTAACAAAGAGAGGCAAAATCATTAGGAAGAATGATAATTTCAGGCCATGCCCAGAAAATGGGGAACAAGAAATAATTTCGTTAAAAAATTATAAAGTTGCATCGCTGAACATAAAAAACCCACTGTTTCTTCCTTCCATGATTCTATTCTTTCCTCTGATCCACCATAATCATCATTGATCTGTGTCTGGCATCATTAAAATAGAGATTTAAAAGTACAAAAGTCAGTTTGTTGTTATCTGACAGAGGGCCAAACAAGGAATGATATTTGGCTGCAATTTTGGTACTTCCTGGACTCTGTGCATGCGCAGATGTCAAATGTATGGAGGGCCACATAGGACATTAAATTTTTGGTTTTTGATGCAAATTTTGGGGTTTGGGGGGCAAAATTTGTGTTTGGCCCTGGATATTTTAGAGTTAGCACCAGCTATGTTTGGGCCATTGGTTACTGTGTAAGAATATAAGTACCGGCATTACATTGCGCGGTGATTCGCAATCATGATAACAAACTTTATATTTTGGGGCAATTCAATTTTTTGATGCGGCAGGTTTTAACTCACGCACGCATTGCCTGAGAACCCAGACATTTCTTTTTAATGGCCTTATTGTTAAAAGTTGTACTGTTCATTTTACGATGTTAGTTTTGGATAAGGTCTTATTGGAAGATATACATTATTGTGATGAATTGAGCATCTCGGTTGAACATAAACTCCGAGCCACAAACCTCAGACCACGTTACCATCAATTCATCACAATAACTTGTACAGTGGAACCCTGTTAATTGAATAGACACTTTCTCAATGAAAATTATTCAATTAACAGGAGTATTCAATTAACAGGGATTGTGTCACTTTCCTGTATTCTAGAGATAAACTTAGCATTTATTCTATTGTATCTTGTTTGACAGAGCTCCATGAGCTCTGTCAAACAAGATATAATAGATTAAATGTCTATACTGGAGTACTGGGGCAAATAGGTCTGTAACCAAAGGAAAACTGGGGAGACTCAGGGTAATTTCTCGACATGTTACAAGATTTTTTTATCCAATTAACAGGAGTTTACTCTATAACCTATATTGAATTAACAGGTAAAATTTGTACTGGAGGTATGGTGAATGGTTTTGTGTTGGGAAATTATATTCAATTAAAAGGGATATACAATTAAGAGATATCTAATTAAGTGGGCTCCACTGTATTGTTGCAAACCCATCAAACATAGATAACTCTAAAATCAAGAAATGTGAATGAAAAATTTACTGCTTATTTCTGATTTCCATATCTATGATTTAGTTATTGCTATACACACATTTAGTAGCATCTTTTGTTGGTCCGTTTTACGCATCACAATACTTGGCTGAGACATATGGTCACAACTTTGATTTCGAGGCTGAAATATTAAAAATGATTGGTTTGACAAGAATGCAATCAACAAGGGGAACCCATATGACTTTCCATGCGTGAAGAGAAGGATTGTGATTCACAAATCAATTGTATTTAAACACAGGGGTGCTACATCCATAATCAGCACAAAACCGATTTTATCATAATCCGTGAATGTGACTACAACCTCTTTTGCTAATTTACAAGTGCTTAAATTACAAACTAGAGGTAGCCAATCTCCCCGAAATATCACACACTAATACATCCCAGAAGCAAATTCTGGTAAATTTTTAAGTTAAAGGTCACTGTGACCATGACCTTTGGCTCAATGATCTCAAAATAAATAAGGTTCTTCCTCTCATCATGCCTAATCCACATGCCAAGTTTGGTTTCAGTCGGCCGAGCAGAATTTTAATTAGAGAGTGGAAACCAACTCCGTCTAAAGATGGACAGACAGACACAGCTAGATTCCACCCCCATCCCCCCCACCCCCCTCCGAAATAATTTTGGGGAATAGAAAACTAATGTTTTCAATTTTTTCAACAGTGAACAAGAGAAATGCAAAGTGTGACATATGCCCCCGATGGTGTCATACAAGGGGAGGTAAGTCTCTCCGGGGCATAACAAAATCAAAAGGAAGTTTCCTCTAGGCACCACTAATGCATCCCCCCAAAAAATTTATTTCAGTCAGCATTCGTTAGTTATTGGATGGAAACCAAAGTCAATATGGCTACCATGGAAGCCATAATGAAATGGCCACTGGCGGCCATCGTGGTTCAGCTAACTGGTCCAAAATCAAAAGGAAACTTCCTCCAGACACCACCAATTCATAATTAAAAAATATTAATGATTCGAGTGAGCATGCATTAATTATTGGATGGAAACCAAATTCAATATGGCCACCATATTGAATTGGCTAGCTGGACCAAAATCGAAAGAAAGCTTCCTCTAGACACCAATAATACATAACCAAAAATTGAAATTGATTTGAGTCAGAATTCATTAGTTATTGGACAGAAACCCAATTCAAGATGGCCACCAGGGAAGACATAATGAATTGGCCGATGTTGGCCATCTTGGTTCAGATTCAAGATGGCCACCATAATGAATTGGCCACTGGTGGTCATCTTGAGTCAGCTGTCTGGTCGAAAATCGAAAGGAAGCTTTCTCTAGACACCATTCACTAGTTACTGGACGGAAACCAAATTCAATATGGTGGCCATATTGAATTGGCTGGCTGTACCAAAATCGAAAGGAAGCATTTTCTAGTCATTGACAAGTTACCCCCAAAATTATGATTTGATCAAATAAGCGGTTCTTTAGTTATTTGATAGAAACAAAAAGTTAATGGACGGACGAGGGACGATGGATGGACAGACATGGTGAAAACATAATGCTCCCAAGAGAATCTCTCAGCGGCATTAAAAACAACAAGTGCAGCTAACAAAGCAAATCTAGGTTGTCAAGACAATAACATGATTTATTCATGAGCCATTAGGATCAGAAGGGGCAAAGACTTTAACCCTTTACTTAACAAATCGGCCACATCCGATCATGCAATTTACAAATTAAGCAGTTGAAAGAAAAAAATATTCAAAACATTTCAACAAAACCATATCATTTCTTCAGATTTATAGTTCACTTTTATTTAAGATATTTGCGAGATCGCTTCCCCAAGGGTGGACTACAACCTGCCGGAATGGCAACTTGCCTTTCACTGAAAAGCCTTTAGTAATATACTCTTAACAAGAACAAGAGGCATCCACAGGGTCTGAAGCACTCACCTTGAAGAGAACACAATGTAAACAGAGTACAAGAATGAGTCTACATTAAGCAATCCATCTCCATAGGATACAATGTCAATCCTTGAGCCCAGCAGGAGTGACAGAAATAGTCTCAGCATCATGCCTTTTCTTCAGTTGATCATAATGTAAAATGTTACACACCTCTAGAGGGTACTGAATACAAAAATTCTAATTCTTCAGCTACATGGCCAATTCTGGTTCACATAGGAAGCCTAAAAATTAACCCAGGCTCTCGATTTGATCAAAGTTGAATCTGACTTCCCTAGAGATGTTGTATATGAAATATGAAAGCATTCTGACTGTTGGATCTGAAGAAGAAAAATTTTGAAGAAATTTCTTCATATTGCACCAAGTTAAAATTTGGGCTACCATAGCAAGCCCAAATATTAACCTACAAGCCCGATTTTAACACAACTGAATCTGACTCCTCTACAGATGTTGCATACCAAATATGAAAGCATTCTGACTAGTGGATCTGAAAAAGAAGATTTTTAAAGAAATATCCTCATAACCTAAAATTCGGGCTACCATAGGGAGCCCAAATACTAACCCAAGGAAACAATTTGAACAAACTTGAATCTGATTCTTCTAGAGATGTTATAAACCAAATATGAAAGGATCCTGACAGGTGAATCTGAAGAAGATTTCTGAAGACATTCTCTCATATTCCACTAAGTGAAATTTCAAGTTCCCATATGGAACCCAAATATTAACCCAGGCACTCAAATTGAACAAACATGAATCTGCCCCCTAGAGATGCTGCATACCAAATATGAAAGCATTCCAGCTGGTGGATCTGAAGAAGAAGATTTTTAAAGAAATTTCCTCATATTGCACGATGTTAAAATTTGGGCTACCATAGAGAGCCCAAATAAACACCTAGGGACCCAATTTGAACAAACTTGAATCTGACCCCCTTAGAGATGTTGTATACCAAATATGAAAGCATTCCGACTGGTGGATCTGAAGAAGATTTTTAAAGAAACTTCCTCATATTGCACAAAGTTAAAATTTAGGCTACCATAATGAGCTCGAATATATACCTAGGAACACAGTTTGAACAAACTTGAATCTAATCCCCCTAGAGATGTTGTATACCAAATATGAAAGCATTCTGACTGGTGGATATGAAGAAGAAGATTTTTTAAAAATATCCCCCATACTGAACTTAAGTTAAAATTGGGGCTCCCATAACATAGGGACTTGGTTTGGACAATCTTGAATCTGACCCTCATAACAATGATGTATACCAAACATTAAAAGATTCTGACTGGTGGTTCTGAAGAAGAAGATTTTTAAAGAATATTCCCCATATTGCCCGAAGTTAAAAATTCGAGCTCCTGTATTGAGCCCAAATAAGAACCAATGGGCTTTATTTTAACAAAAGTGTATCTGACCCCCCTATCAATGCTGTATACCGAATATCAAAAGATTCTGACCATTGGTTCTGGAGAGATTTTTTTTAATTTTTGCAAATATGCTGACTCAGCATTTTTTTGATACCCTCTACAGAACACCCTAACATAACCGATGGCAATTTTTTTTCACCATTCAATTCTACTGGTCCTAAGGTTGTTTCATACTAAATAACAGCTCTCTGTTCCTTATGCTTTGGGAAATATGGGCGTTTGAAAATATTTCTATTTTTAGATCCTGGGGTTCCCATTGGGATGCAGGATTTTTTTTTTTGCACAGGTCAAGTATTTATGACCCAATAATACCACATGCCAAATTTGGTTCAAATGCGACCATCGGTTCAGAAATCAGAAATGTTCGGCAGGGCCAAAAATCTAACCCCTCCCATAACAAAGCCAAAAACAACGAAAGAGCTTCCCTTTGAAAAGAACTCATAGGTTGGTGTTATGGGCTTCTATTATGATATCAGAATTGATATGTCCTTGGTTAATAATTATAACAAATTTTATATTTTCTATAAATATTTTGATGTAAAGTAAGCAGATTTCAGCTGGACTTATTACTTATTTGCACTGAGTGACCTCTGAATGTACCTATCCACATGTTTACAAATACTGTTACACAGGATCTATTTTTAACCAGGATCTATTTTTAGCTCACTGATTATTTATTTAGGTTACACTTGTTTTACTTTAAATAATCCAGAATCATCTAGAAACTCAATGAGGTGGTTTAATTCAGCCAATCAGCAATTAGTGGAACACAAGAACATTGAAGAAATGTCTCTTTCTGGAACTTTCCATTTGAGGGTTATAAAAATCTCTGTCAACAGACTTCCATCATTTATCTCATGGTTTCATCTCACATACACAGCATTGAGAAGTGACAGTTGTTTATACATTCAGCATTCATTGAACATCGAGAAATATTATAATTGGAGCAGTGCATTATAACGCAGCTGAGATTATTTTGAAGAATTTATGATATTGGTTATCGAGTTATTTTATATTGGAATATCACTGGATTATTTCAAACTACTTGTGGGGCCAGTACTTTTTGGATAATATTCCATTTGAATTTTACTGAGTGCTTTATTGGACTTATTGGACACACTGCTGAATTTTATTACAATTTTTATTAATTAATGTTTCTGCAGACACATCCTTGGACATTATAATACCAGCTGTGAAGTTCTTCATCATATCAGTTACTGGATTCTATTGAACTGTATTTTACACTAACTGATAAGAATTTCTGTTTTATTTTTCTGTGAACCACACATTGAAACAGATTTTGTATTACTTTCCTTTTCAAATTATTTTATTAAATTTCAGTATAGTTAAATTGGAATTATTCTTGTTAATCCAGGGTCTTGATTAGAAAATTTTAATCTGACCCCCACCTAAGGTTATTGAAAACCAAATATTTAAAAATTCTGACTGGTAGATCTGGAATAGAAGATTAAAATATATTCCCCATATTGCAGAGAATTATAATTTGGGCTCTATAAGGAGTCCACATATAGAGCCGGGTGTTTTTCTGGTTCGGTTCTGGTTTTGGCAGCAAACTGGAAACCAAACTGCAGGACTCACCAAAAACTGTCCAAATGGTTTCACTGTATTTATGTTCATGTTTTTAACACATAGAAAAACTGAACTGAAATCAAGGTTTATTCCTGCAATGGAACCGAAACCAAATCTGAAAAATTAAAACCACCCTATCCATATATAAATCTGGTAATCCCGGTGCTTCATTGGTGGAGAATTTGCTAGGTGTCATAGAGGGTCATCTCTGAATTATATGGGTGGAAATGAAAGTGTCAATGACACTGTAGCTTAACTTGTGTGTTGTGTTTGATGTAAAGGATAACGTTCAATGTTTATGAAAGGATTTTTTATGAAATAAGACAAGAATTGTGATAATTGGGAATATGTTCATTTCTGTTCCCTGTATGCTATGTTTTTGATAAAAAATAATATGAGGTGTACACTGTACTAAAGAGCTGAGGGGTGGGTTAATATGACCTCACAGTTAATGTATGTGGCCCTCACAGTTAACGTATATCAACGAAAGTTACAGTGAAATTATTCCAAAACGAGTCATCCTATCAAGTTACATTGAAATCCCTTCATAAATATGGCCTATAGACTCTGCAGCTAAAGGTTTTCGGACTTTGGGCCCCTATAGCCGTAAGTTTCCAAATTGCATCCAAAGGGGACGTTCTCATCTAGACATTATATGAAGTCAACCTACCAAGTTACAATGAAATCCCTTCATAAATATGACCTGTAGACTGTGCTAAAGGTTTTTGGGCTTTGAGCTCGGGCAGCCATCATGGTTGAATGATCGCAACCAAAAGGGGAAATTCTCATCTGGGCATCATCTGGAGTTATCCTACGAAGTTACAATGAAATCCCTTCATAAATATGACCTGTAAACTGTGCTCAAGGTTTTCAGGCTTCGGGCCCCCTGAAGCCGTCACAGTTGACCAATCATGACCAAAAGGGGATGTCATCATCTAGGCATTATATGGAGTCAACATAACAGGTTACAATGAAATCCTTCCATAAATATGACCTTTTGACTATGCTAAAGGTTTTTGGGCTCGGGCACCCATCAAGGCTGAATGATCGCGATCAAAATGGGACGTTCTCATCTAGACATTATTTGGAGTCATCCTACCAAGTTACAATGAAATCCCTTCATAAATATGAACTGTAGACTGTGCTAAAGGTTTTCTGGCTTTGGGCCCCTATAGCCATCACAGTTGCCCAATCAGGACCAAAAGGGAGGGGGGGGGGGGTGGGGGGGGGGGGGGGGCTTTCTCATCAAGACATTATATGAAGTCAACCCACCAAGTTACAATGAAATTCCTCAATAAATATGACCTGTAGACTGTGCTAAAGGTTTTCGGGTTTTGGGCTCGGGCAGTCGTTATGGTTGGAAGATCACACCCAAATGGGGAAATTCTCATCTAGACATCATAAGGAGTCATCCTACCAAATTACACTGAAATCCCTCCATATTAAACATGACCTGCAGACTGTGCAAAAAGTTTTTGGGTTTCAGGCTTGGGCAGTCATCACGGTTGACAGATCATGCCCAAAAGGGGACGTTCTCATCTAGGCATTATACAGAGGGATCCTACCATGTTACAATGAAATCCCTTCATAAATACGACCTGTAGACTGTGCTAATGGTTTTCAGGTTTTGGGCTCGGGTAGCCATACCGGTTGACCGATCGTAACCAAAAGGGGACGTTTTCATCTAGACATGACCCCAAACCTGCATATGAAATTTTGTGACAATCAGACAAGAACTCCGGGGTGTAGCCCGTGCTAAAGGAAAATGTGAACAGACTCACAGACTTCCGCATGCGTGATGGCAACAGATTATCTTGACTACGTCAAGTTAAGCTAAAAATGACAATCGATGGATTTTGACCTGTTCACGATGGCTCTAATATACAACAGTTCACAGATTTCAAAAGCATCTGTGGGAAGCACATGGGGTGTCAGCTGTCATAGAGAGTTTGAGCATTGAAGAGAGGGGTCTTCCCACAGGAACATTTTAAAACAGTGCCATCAAATAAGGTGATAAGACCCAACTTTTTGGCAAACTGTTTGTAGTTCCAGACGAATAACTTTTCAGTTATCCGTTTTTTCATTTAGATAACCACCAGAGGAATGATAAAATCATTTCTTTCAAATGTTAGGGCCTGTTTCCTCCATGGATCAAGTAGTATATGTCCCCTAATACTACTACACACCAAATTTAGATCAAATTAGACAAACACTTCAGAATTTTTGCTCCTCCCATCACATGCTGAAATATTTCCCAAGAACCTTTCTTTGACCAAATTTGAATCTTTAACATACAGTACAGTCGCCGTGGACTGGTCATAATCCACGCGTGGGCAGGGATATCCACGCCTGCTTTAACCAGGCAGTACAAATCATCATCAGCAAAATTTTAATTAATGAAGCACCGGGTTGTACCCGGTGCTTCATTAATTAAATTTTTGATGATTATTCCTATAATTAGTGTTTGGAATCTCATATTATTGCGTCCACGGAAATACTGCCCACCCGTGGAAAGTGACCAGTCCACGGCGGCTGTACTGTAGAAGGAAGTTACATACCAAATTTCAAAGTATTGAAACTGCTAGGTCCATGAGAAGAAAATTTTGGAAGAATTTCAGGCTTTTGGGGCACTACTTCCAGCCCATTGGGTTTGGCAGTTTCTGTTACATAAACTTGGAAGGGTACGTCGGAAGGGTAGAATTCCCCACAATTTTCCAAAGATTTACATGATTAAATATTTTCCTCAGACCTTTCCTTCCTCTCACATGATAGTAACTATGAGAAATACAGGACCTGCTATTCAATGTGCCTCTAATGGCCCTGTAAACAGGGATCTGTAAGTAAGGAGTTAAGCTTTGGGTTAAATTGCCCCTAACTCAGATATCTTATTCTTGCTGGGGTTTAACAATACTTTCAACAGCAAAGTACACCTCATGTCGGATGGTTTCAAGCGTGGAGTTAGCAGGATTATGCAGGGTGTACCACCGAGCAGTGGCAAGCAACTGTTACGACTCCCCAACATGCTAATTCCACACAAGCTAGGGTAGTATTGGTTGAAGACAAGTGCACCATCAATGTGGGGTATGCTTTAATACACAGCACCACTGTACCACCACTTGGGCAATCTGGATTAAGTGCCTTACCCAAGGATACAACGCAGTTACCACTGATAGGGATGGAACTGTGAACCTTTCAGTTTGAAGTCCAATGCTGTAACCACTGAGCCACCACGCCTCCGGCTTCAAGCTACAGTATGTGGAGAGTGCATTATTACTAATCCACCTGTAGAGTGGAGATTCCACCAAAACAATAATTGCAAATTTGTTTCAAAGCGTAACAAGTACAAGCAAAGTTCCAGTCGGTGGACCTCTGGGTTAAACCCAGAGGTCCACTGGCTGAAACATTGCTTGTGTTTTTTGTCCACATGTACAGATTTTCAAAGTAATACCTTGGGCGATAACTCCAAGGATGATTTAGTTACAATCCACTCTCCACATACTGTAAATCTCGTCAGTAAAGCGTAAAGTAAAGGCCTCAATCTAAATATGGTTGCCAGTCGGGCAAGCTTCAAACTAAATCTGCTTGCCCACCTTAAAACCCACCTGTCCAGCGTTTTAGGCTTGAATCCTTTACCTAATATTTTTGTTTCTTGGTGGTGTAATGACACTTTCAACAGCCAGGATCACACTGTGTTGGACAGTTTTATGGGTGGAAGAAGTCGGAGTACCAGGAAAGAACCACCAGGAGGCAGTAAGCAACTGTCAGACTCACCAATTTGCTAACAGAGTTAGCAGCAGTTGAAAGCAAGTACACCATCTATGAGTGGTATGCCTTAGTCCACAGTGCCACACTGTGCCCAAATGTGGGTGATCAAGTGTCAATGATATAACACAGTTAAGTTACCACTGCTGTACCCCCACTTGGGCAATCTGGATTAAGTGCCTTACCCAAGGATACAAAGCAGTTACCCCTGACAGTGATCAACCATGGAGCTTTCCGTTTGAAAACCAATGCCATAACCATTGGGCCACCACGCTCCCTCCGAACACAGATCTACATTTATAACATTTATTAACTCATTCAACATTGTAGCCATCTTTTTTGTGGGCTGCAACCTTCACAATTTTACAGTTTTCATTGGCGACCCAATGAATTTGTAGGAAGAGCAATTAATACTTACAGCCTGCACTCTTATGACTGCTGGTTGAAAATATTAACTGATCCACCTAACAAAATAACTATAGGCTTCCCAATACACGTCTTTGGTCTAACATTAATCCTTTACCAAACATAATGGCCAAAAGCAGCCAGAAAATTAACCAGAAAAAGCCTACCATAGGCTAAAATTTTTCTAACAATCATAAAGATTTTGGCTTGAAAACCACGAGAAGCGGTACGTATCATATAATGTGTTCCGATTCAGTATCAAATAGATGACTCATTCTGAATCCATATCACATTGACAACTTGTTTTCAATAATGCGACACTCACAGTGACAATTGGAGATTGGCTAAACATTTTACGATAAATAGAAACTGCACAATTCAATATTATACCTACCCGCTTCCTGAGGATGTACCCTCATAAATTCAATCGGATCGTCATACGAAGTGACACTGAGAGTGAATAATTTGACAGCACAACTTTGAAAATTGCGGTCACTGCATTACTCATTGTTTGTCAGACTGCACAACAATAAAGTTCCATCAAAAATGTTTTTCTTTAACTTTTTCTTGCCAACATTATGTCCCAAAACTGTGTTAATAATTTAAGATTTAATCTATTTATGTGACAGAAATGTTAGATAAATGAATTATCGTGATAATGTGCATGTACTGTGATTGCAACAGATTCTCGGTGGTGTCCAAAAATGGGGGCAAAGCCGGCTCGTTGAGATCATATTCTGGACACCACCTCGAATCTGATACAAATCACAGGAATGCACATTATCATGATAATCTGTATATATCATAAGTTTCTCAATAAAGCCATACAAATATGGATATCATTAGAACCAGTTCGTCGAGATGATGCTAATGATATCAATAGTTGTATGGTCTTATTGAATGAAAGTGTCAATGACACTGTAGCTTAACTTGACAGTGTGTTGTGTTTGATGAAAAGGATAATGTCCAATGTTTATGAAAGGATTACGAAATACAACAAGAATTGTGATACTTGAGAATATGTTAATTTCTGTTCCCTGCATGCTATGTTTTCAACAAAAATAATTTGAGGTGTAGACTGTACTAAAGAATTGAGGGGTAGGTTAATATGACCCTCACAGTTAACCCTTTACCTAACATGAAAAGCAGACGACACTTGCAAAAAAAATTCTTGAATAACTATTTTTTTAAATTTTTTGTCTCAAAAACATAGGTTATGACCCCTCATTGGAACGAGCTCGACGAGCTCGTTCCAATGAGGGGTCATAACCTATGTTTTTGAGACAAAAAATGAAAAAATAATTAAAATTAATTGGCGATTTTTTAAAATAGCGCTGGCCGGTTTTGGCCGTTACGTTGGGTAAAGGGTTAATGTACCAAAGTTACCAAGTTACAGTGAAATTATTCCAAAACGAGTCATCCTATCAAATTACAATGAAATCCCTTCATAAATACGACCTGTAGACTGTGCTAAAGGTACTCAGGCTTCGGGCCTGTGAAGTCATCACGATTATTTATTTATTTATTTATTTATTTATTTATTAATTTATTTATTGGTGTTTAAGGTCACATATTTTGCTCAATGGCTAATCATGACCACAACATGATTATCAACTCAAGACCAGGGGTGAGTGTTAATAAGCCATGTTGCCCATTTTAGAGAGGGTTTACACCTCCCAAGCATTGGTGACTGGGTCCTATTTTACCAGTAAAAAAGAGCCTGTTTACCGCGGCGAACAGCCACTGCTTCACTTTCCGGGGTTCCCGCAGGGATGCCATCACGGTTGACCGATCGCAACCAAAAGGGGACGGCCTCATCTAGACATTATACTGAGTCATCCAACCAAGTTACAATGAAATCCCTTCATAAATATGACCTGTAGTCTGTGCTAAAGGTTTTGGGCACGGGCAGCCATCACGGCTGAATGATCGCAATCAAAAGGGGACATTCTCATCTAAACACTATCTGGAGTCATCCTACCAAGTTACAATGAAATCCCTTCAAAAATACAACCTGTAGACTGTGCTAAAGGTTTTCGGGCTTTTGGCCCTTGTAGCCATCACAGCTGAACAATCGCAACCAAAAGGTGACGTTCTCATCATTTCCATGATGGAAATAGCTTATCTTGACTTTGTCAAGTTGAGCTAAACTAAAAATTGTGAAATGTGTTTTCGAAAAATGTGAAATTTAATTTATTTTTTAAAAATAATGTGTTAGGAAAAGGGTTAAATATACTATTCTCTACAATCAGTGTTGAAAAGGGTTAAAAACATACAAACCTCTTATAGCTCTCTGAGCTTTCTCTGCTTCTTCGCAACCAATCAACTCTAACTTCTTCAAATTTAAAATTGAATCTGCTATTATTCTTGCCGTTTCTTTCATGTAGCCACCACTTGTAACCATTATGATAGGAATTTTTCTTTCTCTTGCCTTTTCAAACACAATCTGATCTCTTTTTATTATCCCCTAAACAAACAGATAAACAATTGTGTATAATGTAAGCTAACCTTTTCTCAATTGCCAAACAAATCAGTTAAAACTGACCCCAGTAATTTTGAAGAAATCACTTCATGAAATTTTCTATTTTTCTACATTTAAAAGATAGATTTCTCCCATTATTAAAAAAAACACTACTTTACTTTCCACAGTTCATAATGGTTTGAGAAAATGTAGTATGTACAAGCCTTAAGCATGTTTATCACACAGGCCTGAAAATAAGCAGCCCGACATCTGCAAAATGAGGTCCCCAGAGGGTGAATTTGATGATGCTATTCCATACAGCGGGCCAATTTATCCTCCGAGTACCTCTTTCTGTTCAGTTTTGAGACCCCGATTCAGAATGAGGTTCACAGAGGGTAAATTTAGTGACGCTACCCTGCTGTGCAGAGTAGCATCACTAACAGAGGGTAAAATTTAGTGACGCTACCCTGCTGTGCAGGGTAGCGTCACTAAATTCACCCTCTGGGGACCTCATTTTGCAGATGACAGTCTGCTTATTTTCTGGCTTGTTATCAATTAAGACCAGGAGATTTTTATACATTTTTACTATACTTTTGACAGTCTATATCCTGTACCAATGATATTGTTCATGGACTGGTCATAATCCACACATGGACAATGATGTCTACGCATGCATTTACCAGGTAATAAAAATCATCATCAGCAAAAATTTTAATTAACCCTTTGATACTTTTGTACGTGTTATTATTATGTATGAAATTAAACATCACGTTGATACTTTGTGGTCATTTGTTTTGTTGTTATTTTTCGATTTTTTAAACTTTTAACCTCAAATTCCTATTTTCTCCCGAATAGTGCTCAGTGATAACCGTTGAGCCAAATGTTATCGCAGCTTAAAATACTAATATAATCCTGCTGTCAAGACTTCTTAACTGGTTGAGTGTTAGAAGCCACTATCATGGCTTTCAAAAATGAGGATACCAGAGCAAAAGCCAACACTCTCCTTGTTTATATTTCATATTCAGTCAAACACAAATAATATTTTGTTTATATAAATTTGTTGTATTACAAATTATTGGAGAGTGCTTATGGGCACTCTCCAATAATTTGTAATAAAACAAGTTTTGAATAACAAATTCAGACCACCAAAAATAAACTAGCCCTCAACCAGATAATCACTAATGAGAAAACTATCTTGCTATTTGTACTTTCCGACGTTTGACGTTGCATTTTGACAAACGTTGAAGAAACTGAATTCACAGTGACGTTTGAACGTCAGGATAATTAAAGTCTCAAAGGGTTAAAGAAGCATCAGATTGTACCTTGTGCGCCATTCATTGAATTTTTTATGATTATTCCTATAATCAGTGCTTTAAATCTAATCTGATTGCCCCGAAAGATCACTCACCCATGAAAAGTGACCAGTCCACGGCGGCCGTACTGTGGGTAAAAAGGTACTGTAGGTAAAGCATCTCTGAGATACAAGTGGTAACAGTACACAACATAATATGTACGAAACTATTACCAAAGAAAAAGGTTAAGTAAGGCTAATCTGAATAAATTATGCACAAGAAATAAGTCTGTATGCCAACGCATCTCTGAGTGGTAACAAGACAAAAGGACGGACGGACAGACAGATGGAGTGCAATCCAATAGTCCCCTTCATGGCAAAACCATGGGGGATTAATAAATACAAAGTGTTCAGCTGGTAGTCTGAAGCCTTTTATGATGCAGACATTATAACACAATAAGAGAACAAAATTAGAGAAAAAACTCAAAAACACTCTTTTTTTTCAATGACAGATATTATTGTATGTCACATGACTCTCACAACCACATTTTCAGTTTGTCAAGTTCATTTTTTAATTCAGTTAACTCCCTTGAGGGTTCTCTCCAATGTTGACTGCAGAGTACATGTAAATATTGGAGAAAGGCATCAAGGCAGGTAAAAAATTGAAAAATGAACATTAAATTCTGACATGTTGTGTGCCTATCGATCTGTAAACCATGCATGGACACAAGTTCACAACACACATTTACATCAAAGTTATTATTAAATTGAGACACTAGACACTAAGTATGTGTGGTCAGTTTATTTTTGTTTAATACAGCCGAGTGTATTGTATTCATACACAAAACAGTATTAACACTATTTACCAGAATAAACACAATCTTCACAAGAGGACATTATCATGTGATTGTATCGTTAATAACGATCTTCTTTACAAAAAAAAAAACAAACTGCAAATATTATTTTGGCTAATACTGTACAGCACAAAACATGCATATTCTGAGAACTTATGTGCTATTAAGCTTTCGTAACTGGCGATTTATCAACGAGATATAGTGGTATAATAGGTAACAAAAGATTTTTGCTGTGCCCTATTCAAATCATCAGAATCAGTATCAGAATCGGCAGAATATTTGGTGAGATAATCAGTAATCAGTTCATAGCAAGTTTATATAATCGGTTCATCACTACTTCCCAGGGTTTCTCCAGAGAGTTTGTGAAGGTTACAGTTGATATTTCTTATATACTGGTTCCAAATCAATTATACCTGATCCTGACACTAATCATAGGGAAGCTCTCTGAGAGAGCTTCCCAATGATTACTGTTGTGTACAGGTATTATTTCAGTAAATTTATTTATTTATTTATTGGTGTTAAAGATCACATATTTCTGAAAAGTTAAAAAATTTATAGTAATTTATATATTTTTTATACTTACCAATGACCCAGACATAGCTGGTGCTAACTCTTAAAATATAGGGCCAAACACAAATTTTGCCCCCCAATCCCCAAAATTTGCATCTAAAACCAAAGAAAACATGTCCTGAATGGCCCTCCACACTTCACCCCCATTGCGCATGCGCAGTGTCAAGGACGTTCCGAAATTGGCGCCATTAATCATTCTTATAACCAGTGCCTGGTAAGCGCTATGTACTCAGCGGGGAGGTAAGAGTTCCCAACTCCTGGGAGGGCCATCCCCGTCTGGGTCATTGGTAAGTATAAAAAATATATAAATTACTATAAATTTTTTAACATTTTTATACTGTACCAATGACCCAGACATAGCTGAATAGTAAAAAGGCTGGAGGGCCAAGGACATAGAGCAAGATGGAATACGCTCAATTATATAAAATAGACTCATCCCCTCTAGGGAAAAAGAAGTATTAGGCCTTACATGTATCTTTCTTATTTATGATAAATTAGAAAGATACAACACCTTCCAAAATTGAGCATCATACATCCATGTACTCTATTAATATCTAGTATAATCCTTATACTAATAATTTTTAAAGTAAGCCAATAAATAAAGTAAGTCTAGAGAATAGAGACTCTTTATACTCCTTAAAAGTGTCTGAGGATTGTATAATAATGTCCGTTGACACGTGCTATATTCAAAAGCTATACTTTAAAAACTAAGACCTGAATGAATTTTTAAAACATAAACTTCTCACTAAACAACCATCCCAAAAACAGCTCAGAATTACTAACTCCGGAGGAGGTATCCCCTTGTTTTCATAGTAAAACAGGTGACCCAAGGGAACACCACCCCCCCCCCCCCCTTTTTCTTGCCCTGGGTCAAATACCCCAGAGCGAAGAGGGCAGCAGAACGGAGTCACTGCCGAAACAGACAGCCTACCTAGCTATAGTAGCAACTGTTAAGTGAATGACATTCTGAGCAGTAGATAATAGACCTAACAATAGAGGCCTCCAGAAATGGACTCGATATTTCTGAGATAAAAATTCATGAAAGTGGATGGCTGAGCGCAATGAGCAGCCTTCAAAAATCTATAATAGCGACACTATTAATGTAAGCCCAAGATGTAGAAGAACTCTTACTTCATGAGCCGAAATCTCAAACATATCTGCTGAGTCAATGATATACCATAAGCAGTATCGATAGTTAATTGAATCCATTAGCAAAAGAATGGAGCATAACGTCCTTCTATTAGGCATCAAAGACAGAAGAAGCTTACGCCCGTAGTAATAAACAGATATCTGTTTATAAATACATAAACTCTAACTGGACAGAGTAAAGGCCTATGCCCGTACGAAGACGGAAGGACCTTAATAACAATAGGTTCCGGATATTAATTAGGAGCCTGACTCTTATGCAAAAATCCAACCTAAATAGTAAAGGAAGTAGTGATTCCGAAACTACGAAAGTGAAAATCATCCACTGATAGTGCATGAAACTCACTGACACTTCAGTAAAAGAGAAGACAACAGAATTACTGTCTAAAAGGTCAGAATTTGAAAACTACTGTTTCCAGAGGCTCAAATGATTACTTAGCTAAATAAGAACAGAAGTTAAATTCCGTATAGGAATTTAATCTAATGATTCTAAGTCTATTTATTGAAAAGTTACTAACTGACTTAGATAAAGAGACATACGACTCAATTGTAAACTATCATAGAGTGCATAGGTATGAGGTAACATAAACCTATAACCTTAATAATAACAGGCTGCAGTAGATCTTGTCAAACAAATATACTAAAAAGTTGCAATGACTAGTATGGAGGGATCAACAATATCAACATAGTGATCCCTACACCAACGACGGAAGAGCCTCCACTTTAGCCGCATAGTATAGCGAAGAAGAGGTTCTCCTATAGTAAGAAATCGCGTCCAAAGCTCGTCCAGTACAATGCTTACAATGCAATAAGGACCACGCAACGGAATACGTGAAGGTTGAGACCTTGCGTGTTGTGATAAAGATGACACGATTTTACCCAGCGAAAAAAGATCCTCTCATGGAGGAAGATTTCGCGTTAAGTCCCACAGTAGACATCAGAGTAAATTTACCCACGGTCTCTGTGAAGACAGAGATGCTATCAACAGAAATGTATTGTGTTTGTTTATCTTAGCAATACTTGCTGAAACAACAGCGCAGGAGGATACGCATACCCTATCATTCCGTCCTATTAGATCAATAGAGTGTTAACAACATAAGCTCAGAGATCCGGACAAGCAAACACATACGTCTGCAATTGATTAGCAAGTTGTGTCGTAAATAAATTATCATTGGGCGCTCCCATTGATAGCAAATCTGATTGAATACTTGTTTGTTGAGAGTCCATTCTGACGGCAACAAGCGACCCATAAGTGAACGGGAGTCCGGAAATACAATCAGACGACCCGGAATATGACGGACCGAAGCAGAACTTGGTGTACTATAACAAACAGAAGGATTCTTTCCATTAAATTGAATAATGGAAACGAATGAGTGCCTCCCTGGTTCCGGAGATACGCCACTACTGTCGAATTAACGGACAGGATTTGGACATGCGTTTCTGAATAATGTTCATCCAATGACATAAAGTAAGCCTAAAAAAAAGATTATTCCGTGGAAGATAAGTGCTTGCTTAGAGACTGCGGAACCCAAAGACCTTGGCACTTCGAATCCGTTGGGATCAATATTATATCCCAACCTGTTTGACTGGCAACCGTCATAATTATAAAACTTGGATCCGGCAACTGCAGTGGCACTCTCTGAGTCAACCACCGAATGTTTGCCCCAGTCTGAATCTCTTGCTACACTAGATAGACAAGAGAACGTGTAAATCGAGCAATTCATGGATTGCTGAAAAGTTGCCGTCGAAGAGAAGCTTCTCCGAGAATGAAGCGACTCTGAGAGAGTTCTTCACCTTACTATCCACGCGCGTGGATGTAGCTAGGGCTGCGTCACGTCTAACCAACTCCAAGCAGCCACTGAAGGGCGGAGTTATACGTGAACAAACTACTGCCCTCAAAAGAAAACACATTGAGGATCATATCCCGGAATTCTTTCTCTTAAAGACGTAATGATAACGCCTCAGTAAGGTGGATTACGTATGATAAAGCGTCTAAGTTAAGTCTATTAGACATCATTGTCGTTTCCAACATTGTGGTTGGAAAAGACATAGACGGTGAAAAAGATTATTTCCAGTCTTTAACCACGCCGTCTAGACGCATATGAACTCTCGGTATGCCCTGTTCTGCCAAAATAAATTATTCGTATAAATGATAAAAGGCAGAAATGAGCATTGCGGACAAGAAACTAAACTATCATGCTTAGTAGCAGGCTTATATATATATAGCGTCGATAAATAATACACATGTTCTAATGACATTATTGGACTGTGTCGGTAAGTCAGGGACAATGTCCCTGAACCGATCCAAAATTCAGTGTCCAATGACGCTATAAGTCTCTTATCCAACATCGCAGCAATGTAGTCCGAAATAACAATCACTGGAAGATAATGCCGGAAGATATGTATGGCAGCTTCCGATGCTACGAAAGGGAAAACTCGAAATCTTTCGAATCCCTTTCGCCATCCTGTCGGACCCTATAAAGCGTTCGGTCGTCCGTACCTGATGCAACCGCGGACCGCACCGACCCAGCGCCGTCGGATAATTCCTGATTCGACCAAGAAACTGTCGATTGCTGGGATGCTGCGAAAAAACTGTGCTAACTCGGATAGCACGTCCGTCACTGAGGCCTGTGGAGAAGAGGTCCTACGATGCATTGCCGCTGGAAGCTCCGTGATCGTTACCCCGTGCATACTACTAATATGCGAGCGAACGGAGTGTATAGGCCTCGTGTCCCTTGGCTACCGGATGGCGTGACCTGTTCACCGTGGAATCACTGAATGATGAAACTGATCGGATACTCGAGGTCACGTAGCCAATGTGCGGTTGTGTGCACTGCTGTGAGGATGAGGAAGCATTATCGACAGTATCTCGGACTGTCAATATAACGGAGCGTCCCGACCAAAGGACATATGCTCCGAATGTAAAATATCTGAACCACAACATACGGTCCCCTATGTTGTTGGACGAGAGAGGGACCTCTCTCGCTCACAGCCCGGACGGACCTGGACAAGCCAGGAACCGGACTAACAGGCTTCCTCCGATCTGTCCTCAATCCGCCGTCACTGGGTGAGTACTAAAGTAATTATAGTGCTCGCATCACCCAAATCTCCTTCCTAGACCGCAACGGACGAACCCGGCAGCCGAACCATTCGATGAATATACGCTACACCGGGTGAGCTAGCGAATGTCACTCCGTCGATCCTACAAGGGACCTCTTAGGCGATAGACATATTCCATGAGCACTTATTGCCGCTAGCTCATTAACTATGACGACAGAGGCACACTTTTGAAAGACATCTCCGTAACTTTGCGAACAAGAAACCAGAAATGCTTGGTAATAGCAAGCATATAATAATAAATATATAGCGTCGTTCAATAATTCGAAAGTTTGTGTGACATTATTTGACTATGTCGGAACTCAGGGACGATGTCCCTGAACCGAACCAAAAATTTCTAAGTCCACCGACGCTATCAGTTTCTTATCCGGCATCGCAGCATTCTGGTCCGACAAAAGAATCTGTAGAAGATCAAGTCAGATGACATACACAACAGCATATGTTGTTCCGAAAGGGAAAGCTCGAAATCCTCTGAATCCCTTTCGGTATCCTGTCAGACCGGATGAAATTTTCGGACGTCCGTACCCGCTTCCACGGAGCGTCCCGACCCAGCATCGTCGGATAAAACATTATGCGACAGATTCAGTTGTTGCTGGGATGCTGCGATAAGCTGTGCTATTTAGGATAGCACGTCCGTCCCCGAGGCCTGTGCAGTAGCGGTCTTACGATGCATTGCCGCCGGAAGCTCCGTGTACGTAGACTCCCGCACACTCCCCTATGCGAACGTCCGGAGTCTGCAGGCCTCCTGTCCCTGGCTACCGGATGGTGTGACCTGGTCGCCGATGATTCTCTGACTGGCGAAGCTGACTGGATATCCGAGGTCACGTAGCCAAGAGCGGTCGTGTGCGCTACCATGAGAATGAGGAAGCCTTATTGACAGTCTCTCCGGACTGACTATAAGTCGGAGCGTCCCGAGCGGCGGACGTATGCTCCGAATGCAAAACATTTTGTACCACAACATCTGGGGCCAGATGTTGTTGTACGAGAGAGGGGCCTCTCTCGCTCGCCGTCCGGATGGACCAGAACGAGCTATGAACCGGACTAAAAGGCTTCCTCCGTTCTCCCTCTAATCCGCCGTCACTGGGTGTGCATTTGGTTGATTTATAGTGCTCGCATCACCCCAAAACTCCTTCTAGACCGCAACGGACAAACCCGGCTGCCGAACCATTCGATGAATGGACGCTACACCGGGCGAGCTAGCGGACGTCAAAGGCCGTCGAACCTACTAGGGTCCTCTTAGGCAATTGGCGTATTTACATGAGCACTTTTCCGCTAGCCCTTCATTAATTGTGACGACTGAGGCACACTGTTGGAAGACATCACAGATACATCACCCTAATCTTGATCGTCTGAAATAGAAATTGATAAAGTAGAGTGACCCTGAGGGGAAAGGACCGGAATGTCCAATTCCCCACTAACATACCGTGACATACGCTTCCCATGTTGTCATCGAAATCATCAGATACAGAACAGGAGTTAATGCGAGTACACTGACTACATATAGAATGATTATAAAAGTCAGAGGAAGACTTCCTCTTATTACAATAGATGAAAATCCTTTCAATGTGAAAAGAAAACAAAGTCCTGGTACTCGCACCAACCCCTGACAATCAAAATACATAATAATAATATGATCCATTAACATAGAAAAAAATAACTGAAATCAAAATATTTTGAAAAAATATTTTTTCAGAACAGCCCAAGTTTCTGAAAAGTAACGTTGAGCCCCAATGGATCCCAAGCCTAAGTGTGGACAAAAAATTTAAAAATATTTTAAACAATTTATGCAACACTTACGAACAATAATAATGTATCTAGTTATGATTAAATTAACATCAAGATATTATTTTCAAGAAATCCCCCCCTCACACAGAGGGCTGTTGTAAATGTAAACAATGAGTGTAAAAACACTAAAATAAGACTCCAGGCACCCAGGCCCAAAATCAGTTACCAAAAATACACTATCTGATGCAAAACAGAGACTTCCAGGGAAGAAACTGCAGAACATCAGATGGTAGATGCAGAACACAACGCCTAACCACCCATAGGTGAAGACGTAAACATGGGGAAAAGAACAGAATTCATTCTGTTATTCAGCTAAAACTCCCAAGAAATTTTAGTAATAATAATTACAGAAACTATGCCAAAAGCATGGGAGAATAGCAAGAGGGGACTTAAAGGAAAGGGAGAGAGGAAAACACTGAAAAATCAGTGTAATTAAATAACAAGAATGACAACAAAATGGCTGCTGCCTCGAAAATAGGTAACTTAACATAATTTCATTAAAAAATTTTAAGTTACAGCCCTGATAATATTCTGTCACACATTTTTCCTCTCCTCCTTCTATATTCTCCTTAGAATCACCATTTCACTAATATTTATGTGTCCGGCATCATTTAAACTGAGATTTACAAGCACAAAGATCAGTCAGATGTTAACTGATGAAGGGCCAAACTAAGAAAGGTTAATGGCACCAATTTCGGAACGTCCTTGACACTGCGCATGCACAGTGGGGGTGAAGTGTGGAGGGCCATTCAGGACATGTTTTCTTTGGTTTTAGATGCAAATTTTGGGGATTGGGGGGCAAAATTTGTGTTTGGCCCTATATTTTAAGAGTTAGCACCAGCTATGTCTGGGTCATTGGTACAGTATAAAAATATGGCTGATCATGACTGCACCATGGATTTAAAGTAAAATCAAGCCAATCGTTTATTCCAAAGTTCCCCATTTTAGAGGACTTCCACCCAGGCAGTGGTGACCTGGTTCTATTTTACCCAGAAAAGATATCCAGTTTACCACTGTAAACAAGCACTAATTTGCTTCCCCGCATTTCCACAGCGAGAGAGCTTACCAAAGACCGGTGTCATGAGCAGGTATTATTTCAGAGAGCAGAAAATGCAAGTTTCATTTCAACAAGTGCAATGACAGGTAATAGGTAGCTTAATAATGATAATTGGTGATTTACAGCATTAACCCTTTCCTCAACGTCAAGGACAAAACTGTCCAGCGCTATCTACAAAAATCTCCATTCAAATTTTATTATTGTTTCAATTTTTGTCTCAAAAACATAGCTTATGACTCCTCATTGAAATGAGCTCCAGCTCCTTCCAATCAGTGGTTATAAACTATGTTTTTGAGACAAAAATTTAAAATTTTAGTAATTTACGAATTTATTTTGCAAGTATCATCTGCTACGCGCATTGGGTAAAGGGTTAAGAATGAGCAATTCAAGCTACTGATACATGCAAGTGAACAAGTTTGTCAGCACCTAACTTGCATGCTTTACTCTGTCTCATATAATTCATGTGAGTCGGTGTGACAATGTTTGCCTGTTTTGGAGCAAGTTTGTTCCTTTGTTAACCCCAAAAATACAGTAGTTCAAAAGTAACGGTTAATCCATCAATTACTTTTCTGATCGATGAAGACAATGATTATTTGTTAATCGATTAATCGGTTAACCATTTCAGCTCTACACTGGATATATCTTAATTGAATAATCATGTTAATGGAATACAGCTTACAAACACAAAATCATTTACCATAACTTCTGCACAAATTTAACTGGTTTAACTGAATACAGATTATGGAGTAAAGCCCTGTTAATCAAATAAAAAATCTTATAAAATGTCGAGAATTTTCCCAAATACTCCCTGAATTTCCCTGTTTATAGACTATTTGGCTGTCCTTCATCCAATACAGGCATTTAATCTGTCAAACAAGATATAACAGAATAAATACTCAGTCTATCTCTAGAATATAGGAAAGTGACCAAATCCCTGTAACTTGAATATTCTTGTTAACTGAAAAATTTCCACTGGCAAAGTGACTGTTCAATTGACAGGGTTCCACTGTATTTTTTTCAGCAACATTAAACCTATACTCTGTAAGCCAGCTCCATTTATAGTTATTTCCCTGTAAGTTACTCCATTCTATTATTTTAACTCTTAGAAGCCGGGGACTCAGAATGAATTTATTGAACATGACATACCATGAAAAATTTACACTGAAGCATGTGCTTCTAGTATAGTGTCATCTGCCTATTCTGGCAGACGACACTTGACTAGAAGCACCTGCTCAGTGTTTAATTCTTCCCCAGCACAAAGATAGCTGAACCGTCACAGCCAGATTACCTGCCGTATTACATCACAGGCAAGAAAACTTGACTCCCGACTTCTTACAGTTAATTCATTTTTAAACACAATTGTCATACAATTTCAGATTTTTCAAGCTCAAATGAGACATGGTAGATCTGAAAAGGGAATCTTTCTTTAAACTACTATCAATCACCTAAAACTGACCTTTTGTGCCAAAAGTCTCCCCAAAAGTGAGGGGGGAAAATTCCCCTACTATAATTCCACTTATTGTTAGATTTTTCAACTTACAGTACAGTTAAGTTGGGGATTAAGTTAATGCTAACTTACTTTATCTGTGATAGACAAACAACCAAGTGGAAGAAATAAAGAAAGAAAGAAAGAAAGGTCCCATGTTCTACGAGGTTAGAGAGAATTGAAAAAAAGGGAAAGACCCAAATTTAAACCAACAGTAATCCACAACAGTGAGGTAAAATACTGTAAATTCACTTCTTGTAAACTGAGATAAACAAGTTGAAATTTGCATACCGGAGTTAAAACAACTTCACTATACAATTACCAATTATGATTAAATTTGCTGATGACAGTTTTGAACATGGTACTGATTATATATATAAATCGGTATACCAAAACAAGAGGCCCCACGGGGCCTGAAGCGCTCATCTTGTACAGAACACAATTTAAACAGAGTCCAAGAATGAGTCTACATTGAGCAAGCCATCTCCATAGGCTACACTGTCAATCCTTGAGTCCCTCAGGAGTGACAAAAATAATCTGGGCATCATGCCTTTTCTTCAGTTGATCATAAGTAAAACGTAGAGCTCCCCTATGAAGCCCCTTGATACAACCTATGTGGATTAATCTTAGTACCTCTACAGGGAACTGAATACAAAATTTTTAATTCTTCAGCAAAATGGCCAATTCTGGCTCCCATAGAGCGCCCAAATATTAACCCAGGCTTTTGATTTGAACACAGTTAAATCTGACTTCCCTAGAGATGTTGTGTACCGAATATGAAAGCATTCTGACTGTTGGATCTGAAGAAGAGAAATTGTAAAGAAATTCCTTCGAATTGCACTAAGTTCAAATTTGGGCTACCATAGCGAGCCCAAATATTAACCTATGGATCCGATTTGAACAAACTTGAATCTGACCCCCCTAGAGATGTTGTATACCAAATGTGAAAGCATTCTGACAAGTGAATCTGAAGAAGAAGATTTTTGAAGAAATTCCCTCATATTGTACTAAGTTAAATTTCATGTTCCCATATGGAGCCCAAATATTAACCTAGGCACTCGAATTGAACAACCTGGAATCTGAACCCCCCTAGAGATGTTGTATACCAAATATAAAAGCATTCCGACTGGTGGATCTGAAGAAGAAGATTTTTAAAGAAATTTCCTCATATTGCACTAAGTAAAAATTTGGGCTACCATAGTGAGCCCAAATATATACCTAGGGATCTGATTTGAACAAACTTAAATCTGACCCCCATAGAGATGTTGCATACCAAATATCAAAGCATTCTGACTGATGGATCTGAAGAAGAAGATTTTTTTAAATTACCCTCCATATTGAACAAAGATAAAATTTGGGCTTCCATAGGAAGCCCAAATATTAACCTAGGGACTTGGTTTGAACAATCTAGAATCTGACCCTCATAACAATGATGTATACCAAATATTAAAAGATTCTGACTGGTGGTTGTGAAGAAGAAGATTTTTAAAGAATATTCCCCATATTACCCTATGTTAAAACTTCAGGCTCCTGTAGAGAGCCCAAATATGAACCAATGAGCTTTATTTCAACAAACTTGTATCTGCCCCCTCCCCCCCCCCCCCTCCCCCTATGAATGCTGTATACCAAATATCAAAAGATTCTGATGATTGGTTCTGGAGAAAAGATTTTTCAAAATTTTTGCAAATATGCTGACTCAGCATTTTTTCGATGCCCATTACAGAACACCCTAACATAACAAATGGCAATTTTTTTTTACCATTCAATTCTACTGGTCATAAGGATACTTCATACCAAATAAAAGCTCTCTGTTCCGGGGGGTTTGGGAAATATGGGCGTTTGAAAATATTTCTATTTTGAGCTCCCAGGGTTCCCATGGGGATGCGGGAATTTTTTTTTTTACATGGGTCAAGTACTTATGATCCAATACTACCACAAACCAAATTTGGTTCATACCGGACAATCGGTTCAGAAAGTTAAAAAATTTATAGTAATTTATATATTTTTTATACTTCCCAATGACCCAGACTTAGCTGGTGCTAACTCCACAAAAACCAGGGCCAAACACAAATTTTGCCCCCCAATCCCCAAAATTTGCATCCAAAACAAAAAGAAATAATGTCCTAAAGGACCTCCATAATACGACTCTACTGCGCATGCGCAGTGACGCAGTCGTCCCGAAATTGGCGCCAAATATCATTCTTACTGGCAGTGCCTGGTCAGCGCTATGTACTCAGCGGGGAGGCAAGAGTTCCCAACTCAGGGAGGGCCATCCCCGTCTGGGTCATTGGTAAGTATAAAAAATATATAAATTACTATAAATTTTTTAACATTTTTATACTGTACCAATGACCCAGACTTAGCTGAATAGTAAACAGGCTGGAGGGCCTAGGACATAGAGGAAAATCCAATAAGCTCAATTATAAAATAAAGAGATAACCCCTTAAGGAGAAAAGGAGTATTAGGCTTTACATGTATCTTTCTTATTTAATATTTAAATTAGAAAGATACACTACCCTTAATAATTGAGCACAATAACATTCATGTTCTCTATTAATATCCAGTATAACCTTTATACTAATTATTATTAAAACAAGCCAATAAATAAAGTAGTCCAGAGAATTGAGACTCTTTATAATCATTTAAAAGTGTCCGAGTATTGTATATTAAAGCCCGTTTGACACTTGACATATACAAATGCTTCACACCGAGCTACACTTTAAAAATAAGACATGAATGAAATTAAACATTAATATTACACTTTAAAACCATCCCGGAAGCGACTCAGAAATACTGTCTTGGAGGAGGCATTCCCTTGCTTTTCACTATAAAGCAGGTGACCTAAGGGAACACCCGCCCCCCCCCCTTCCCCTTGCCCTGGGTCAAATAGCCCAGAGCGAAGAGGGCATCCGGACGGAGTCACTGCCGGAACAGAAAGCCTGCATAACTATAGTTGCAACTGTTTAGTGGACGACATTCTGAGCAACAGATAACGGACCTAAACAATGCAGGTCTCCAGAAATGGACTCAATATTTCTGAGATAAAAATTAGTAAATGTGGATGGCTGAGACCAATAAGCAGCCTTCATTAAATCTGTAATAGCAACACTATTAGCATAAGCCCAGGAAGTAGAAAGAGCTCTTACTTCATGAGCAGAAATCTTAAGCACAGACTGCTGAGAAGAAGATAAATCTTCATACGCAGTACGGATAGTTAACTGAATCCATCTAGCAATAGAATGGACTGAAATGTCCTTTCTATTAGGCATCAAAGACAGAAAGAAACGTTTCCGTCCCTTTCTGATGAACTGAGATCTCTGTTTATAGATACGTAGTGCTCTAACAGGACAGAGTAAAGGCCTACGCCCGTCTGAAGACGGAAGAGCCTTAATAACAATAGGTTCCGGATATTTATTAGGAGCCTGATTCTTAGCTAAAAAACCGACGTTAGTAGTGAAGGTGATAGTGTTCCCAACACTACGATAATGAGAATCATCCACCGATAGTGCATGAAGCTCACTGACTCTTCTGGCAGAAGAGAAAGCTAAGAGAAAAGCTGTCTTATAAGATAAGAATTTGAAATCTACTGTCCCAAGAGGTTCAAATGGCTTTTCCTTCAATTTAAGGAGAACCCAAGCTAAATTCCACTTAGGAATTAATCTAAGAGTTCTGGGTCTATTTATCGAAAAGTTTCTAACCAATTTCGATAAAGAGACATTAGATCCAATTTGTAAACTATCATGATGTGCATAGGTATCAGATAACATAGATCTATAACCCTTTATAGTAACCGGTTGCAGTTTGATTTCGTCAAACAAGTAAACTAGAAAGTTAGCAATGTCTGGTATAGAGGGATCAAATATATCAACAGAATGATCCCTACACCAACGACGGAAAACCTTCCACTTAGCCGCATAGTTTAGCGAAGAGGAGGTCCTCCTACAGTTAGAAATCGCGTCCACTGCTCGTCCTGTAAAGTGCTTGCCATGCAAGAAGGACCGCACAACGGAAAAACGTGAAGGTTGAGACCTTGCGGGTTGTGATGCAGTTGGCGCGATTTCCCCTGCCAAAGAAGATCCTCTCGTGGAGGGAGCTTCCGCGGTAGGTCCCACAACAGACACCTGAGTAGATTTATCCACGGTCTCTGTGGCGACAGAGATGCTACCAACAGAATCTTGCATTGAGATTGTTTTATCTTTAGCAATACTTGTTGAATTAACGGCGCTGGAGGATACGCATATCCTATCATTCCGTCCCAAGGGATCGATAGAGCGTCTACAGCAAATGCTCTTGGATCCGGACACGGGGACACATACGTTTGCAACTGATTGTTGAGATGTGTCGCAAATAAGTCTATCATTGGCCGTTCCCATTGGTAGCAAATCTGATTGAATACTTGTTTGTTGAGAGTCCACTCCGACGGCAACAAGCGACCCTTTCGAGAAAGGGAGTCTGCTAGCACATTCAGACGACCCGGTATGTGACGGACCGAAAGAAGAACGTGATGTTCCAACGCAAACAGAAGGATTCTTTCCGTTAGATTGAACAACGGAACTGAATGAGTGCCTCCCTGATTCCGTATATACGCCACTACTGTCGTATTGTCGGATAGGATTTGGACATGAGCATCGTGAATAATGTCCATCCAGTGACGTAACGCAAGCCAAATTGACATCATTTCCTTGATGTTTATGTGCTTGCACAGGAATTGCGGATCCCAAAGACCCTGGCATCTCGAATCCGTTGGGATTAATGATGCACCCCAACCTGTTTGACTGGCATCCGTCATAATGGTAAAACTCGGATCCGGCAACTGCAGCGGAACTCCTTGAGTTAACCACTGAATGTTTGCCCAAGTCTGAATCTCTTGTTTCACTTGATCTGACAAGAGAACGTCTACATCGAGCGAATGAATTTTCACACTCCAATTCTGAGTCAAGAAAATTTGAAGAGGCCGTGTGCGTAGCCGTCCCATCGGAATGAGATCCGCAGCGGCTCCGCACAGACCTATCAGTCTCATAAATTCTCTCGCTGTGACTTTGTCTGTATTTAGACAATAGCGAGCGTAACAACTGACTAATTTCGCTCTGGTTAACGGCAGACGAACGAGATTGTTGTGCGTCTCGAAGCTCATTCCCAGATGAGTGAATGACTTGGACGGCACCAGATCCGACTTCTCCTCGTTTACTATGAAACCGAGACGTCGGAGCAATAGAAGAAGATTCTGAACATCGTTCTGAAGCGTTAACTCGTTGCCGTACCTCTGAAGAATGTCGTCCAGGTAGGCCGACGTTACCGCAGACGAATGAGCTCGGAAGTAAATCATTACCGAGTTCATTACTCGAGTGAAAGCCCAGGGTGCTAGATTCAATCCGAAGCACATGGCCCGGAACTGATACACCACTCCTAGGACTGCGAAGCGTAGATACTTTCGGAATGTCGGATGTACCATGACGTGAAAGTACGCATCTTTGAGATCTATGCTCGTTGCATAATCGTTCACCCGAATACTCGCTCTGACCGATCGAATCGTCTCCATATAAAACTTCGGAGCGATGATCAGCTTGTTTATCCAGCTCAAATCTATGACTGGACGGAACGAGCCGTCTGGTTTCGGAACCAGAAACAGATGGCTGTAGAATCCCAGCGATTCCTGGTTTTCTACGACCTCTACCGCGTTCTTCATTAAAAGAGACTGCACCTCTGATAGCAGAGCGTCTCTTTTCTGAGGGTTTGACGGAAGATGAGTCCACTTTGGACTTCGAGTTAATGGAGGCTTTCGTTTGAAGGATATCTTTAGACCTTCCGAAGTCACTCCTCTCACCCAAGGGTCGTCCGTAATCGACGCCCACTCTTGAGAAAAACTCGACAACCTTCCGCCAACCGGAACGCGATAGAGGTTTGAGCCATCACCTCCTGGATCTGCGAGGCCTGCGGTAGGAGAAACCACGTCTTCCACGACCCGCACCTCGCCTCGTCGACCTCGGGGCGTCCGACCGATTGTCCCGGCCTGAAGGACGTCCCGAACGAGAGTCGCTATCCTGACGGTCTCTCGAATAAGAGCTAGAGGACGCACCGGAACCTCTATAGGAACCTCTCTTGGGCGGATAAGACCCAGAAGTGCCCGCCTTATTCGTGTCTGCTGAATCCGACCTTTTAGGAGCGGATCTAAACAACAGAGAATCACTAGCTTTCTTTTTAATATTATCATAAATAGCGGAAAGCTTGCCGTCAAAGAGAAGATCTCCTGAGACCGAAGCGACTCTAAGAGAGTTCTTCACCTTAGAATCCACTAGTGTGGATGTAGACAGGGCTGCGTCACGTCTAACCAACTCCAGATTAGCCACTGAAAGGGCGGAGTTACACGTGGAATAAGCTACTGCCCTTGAAAGAAGTCTTAAGGAGGATTGTATATCCTGAAACTCTTCCCCTTGAAGACGCAGTGATAACGCCTTCGTAAGGTGATCTGCGTAAGATAAGGCATCTAAATTGGCTCTGTTAGACGCAATAGCTGTTTCCAACACTGCGGTTGGAATAGAAGCTGACGACGGTAATGATAGCTCTAAGTCTTCCGCCTCGTCGTCCATACGCAGAGGAACTCTCGGTATACCCTGACCTGCCGTGTCGAATTTATTCCTTGCATTAATGAAAGGCAGGTTGAGAGTATTTGCGGACAAGAAGCCTGCTTTCCCTGTCCTGGAAGCAAGTTTAAAAATAGCGTCGTTCAATAATTCAAATGTTCTTGCAACATTATTGGACTGCGACGGAAACTCGGGAGCGATGTCCCTGAACCGCTCGAAAAAATCAGAGTCCAATGACGCTATAATTCTCCTGTCCGGAAGCGCAGCAGTCTGGCCCGACGGAACAACTTGAGGAAGAAAGTGCCGGATGAAGTCTACGGCAGCTTTGTGTTGTTCCGAAAGGGATAGCTCCAATTCATCCGTATCCCTTTCACCATCCGGTCGGACCTCCCGATGTTCCCGGTCGTCCGCCCCCGATGCTTCGGCGGAGCGTACCGACCCAGCGCCGTCGGATAATTCTCGATCCGACACCGTTTCTGTCGGCTGCTGGGATGCTGCGATAAGCTGTGCTATCTGCACTAGAATGTCCGACGTCGAGACCTGCGGAGGAGCGGTCTTTCGCTGCTTTGCCGAGGGCAGCTCCGCATCGGATGGCTCCCGCATACTTTTCCTATGCGAACGTCCGGAGTCCATCGGTCTCGAGTCCCTGGCTGCCGGATGGTGTGACCTGGTCGCCGAATAATCCTTCCTCGGCGAAGCTGGCAAGATATCGGAGGTCACGCAGCCAAGGTGCGGTCGTGTGTGCCGGCGAGAAGAGGAAGCCTTAACAGTCTCTGCGGACTGCTTATACAACGGAGCGTCCCGAGCGACGGACGTATGCTCCGCTAAAGACACATTTTGTACCACAACATCTGGTCCCAGATGTTGTTGTACGAGAGAGGGGCCTCTCTCGCTCGCGGCCCGGCTGGACCTGGACGAGCTAGGAACCGGACTAAAAGGCTTCCTCCGTTCTCGTTCACTATCCGCCGTCACTGGGTGTGCATCTATTATTTTTATAGTGCTCGCATCACCCAAAATTTCCTCCTGGACCGCATCGGACGAACCCGGCTGCCGAACCATTCGGTGAATGGACGCTACACCGGGCGAGCTAGCGGACGACATTTGTCTAATCTCCATGAGCACTTTTGCCGCTAGCTCTGTATTTAATTGTGACGACGGACGCACACTTGAAGAGGATAACATGGAAACATCACCCTGTTCTGGTTCCTCTGAAATAGAAACTGAGAGAGTAGAGTGACCTTGTGGAGAAAGAGCCGGCATCGCTCTTTCTCCAGAAACAACATATCGTGACACACGTTTCCAATGTTTCTCATCCCAATGTTCACATACAGGACAGGGATTAATGCGAGAACACTGACTACAATTTATGCAATAATCATGAAAGTCAGAGGAAGATTTCTTCCTATTACAATTTGAACAAGTTCCTTTCATTGTGAAGGAACAACAATAAGTCCTAGTTACTCGCAAAAACCCCTGACACAAAGATACATAATAACATGATCCATTAATAAATGAAAAAACAATTGCAAAACAAAATAATTTTGAAAAAATATTTTTTCAGAGAAGCCCAAGTTGCTGAAAAGTAACGTTGAGCCCCGATGGATCCGATGGCAAAGTGTGGTCAAAAATTTTAAAATTATATAAAATAATTAATGAGACACTTTCGGATAATATAAATGTATCTTATAATGAGATAAACTACCTCAAAGACAAACAGCCCCCCTCAAAAAAGGCTGTTGCCAATGAAAACAAACAGTGTAAACACAGAAGAAAACATGACTCCAGGCACTGAAAAAACTGGCCCGGAATCAGTCCTCAATTACACTCTATCTGATGCAAAACAGAGACTCCCAGGGGAGAATCTGCAGAACATCAGATGGAAGATGCAGAACACAAACGTTATACACCCATGGGTGAAAACGTAACTATGGGGAAAATAACAGAAAACATTCTGTAACCAAGCAACTCTCCCAGGGAAATTTTAGAAATGAAACTTCTCAAAAATATGCCAAAAGCATGGGAGAATTGCAAGGGGGGACTTTAGAAGGTTAGGGGAGAGGAAACACTGAATAAGCAGTGCAACAATTAGCAAGAATGACAACAAGAGGCGTTTGCCTCGAAAATAGGCAACTTAACATAATTTTAACAAAAAATTTTAAGTACAGCCCTGATTATTTTTTGCCACTTCTTTTTTCCTCTCCTCCTTCTATCCTCCTTAGAATCACATTTTCTCCAAGAATTACGTGTCTGGCATCCTTTAAACTGAGATTTACAAGCACAAAGATCAGTGAGATGTTGACTGATGAAGGGCCAAACAGAGAATGATATTTGGCGCCAATTTCGGGACGACTGCGTCACTGCGCATGCGCAGTAGAGTCGTATTATGGAGGTCCTTTAGGACATTATTTCTTTTTGTTTTGGATGCAAATTTTGGGGATTGGGGGGCAAAATTTGTGTTTGGCCCTGGTTTTTGTGGAGTTAGCACCAGCTAAGTCTGGGTCATTGGTACAGTATAAAAATATAGAAATTTTGGGCGGGGCCAAAAATCTTACCCCCTCCTATTACAAAGCCAAATATTACTTCACGAACTGCGTTTGAACAAACTTGATTCTACACCTCATATGGAAGCTCCATAGCAAATATCAAGTCATTGTACACACTGGTTCTTGAGAAGAAGATTTTAAAAATATTTTGGAGCATTTTCTCCCACTCCCTCCCTATGGGGCTGGGCATGCTGAGTTGAACAAAAATGAAATGTCCCTTTGGGACCATCACTCACACAAACTTTCACTTGAATTGGCCCAGTGGCTTTGGAGGAGAAGACCAAAACATGGTGTTGACGGACGACGGATGGAGAGCGATGAGATTAGCTCAGCTTGACTTTGTCAAGATGAGCTAAAAAATGCCCAACACTGTTTGTGTCATTGTTGTAAAAGTTGGCGTCTGTGTGTTTTTTCTGTTTCTTTTTCAATTTCAATCAATAAAATCATTACAGTCGGGGCACAAAATTAGGGTCAGTCGGTTGGGTAACTTGGACCAAATCATTATTTTTTTAGGCCTTATTGTTAGATTTTTCAACTTACAGTACAGTTAAGTTGGGCATTCAGTTAATACTAACTTACTTTATCTGTGATAGACAAACAACCAAGTGGATCTCCAACAAGAATATCTGTACCGGCATTGTAAACAATCAGATCTGGAGTAAATTCATTTAATGCTCCTTCTACATGCCTGAAAGAGAAATAGTCCATTCGGCTCTGTGTTTAAATGAGACATCCAGGTATTAAATCTCCATATGCCATACATGTTGGCGGAGATAACGTTTTTGTCGCGTTCGAAACAGAATACAAACATAGTGGAAATAAATTTGTGGATGCATTTCTCACGCTTCGCAATCACTTGGACCAAATTTGTGAATATTTTTTGTTTTTATAAATGCAGAAGACAACAGATAAAGTTGCATCCCTTGGGTCATTAAGGAAACGAGTAAACAGTATTTTGTTGACATATCGTCCCCAGAGTTCCAATGTGTTCTATGTGCCTACTGGCACATAGAACACATTGGAACTCCGGGGACGATATTTGCTCTTATTTTATTTTTCTCAAGTTGTTTCATTTAATTATTTGACTATTTAATTTATAACGGCAAAATACGATAGAACTGCTGAAAATAGAACTGCTGAAAATCTGATATATTTGTGACTATTTTCAGGTTTTTGGTTTCGATTTTAATGACGAGGCGAGTCACATTCTCCAACAAGAATATCTGTAGCAGTATTGTAAACAATCAGATCTGGAGTAAATTCATTTAATGCTCCCTATACATGCCTGAAAGAGAGATAGTCCTTTGTAGGGTAACAAATCAGCCACATTCACCAAAGTAGTTTGCCATGAAATGTTAAAATCTCCAGCTCTGCAAAGAGTGGACTGAAATGTTTATGAAAAAAAAATCAACAAAATTGGATGATTACAGATTTTTATTTGCATTCAGCAAGTCATTATCAGAAAAACTCTGAATTTCAACAAAAAGAGGCATAACTTCTTCAGAATTCAACAAAGTGGGTAAATATCCAATTAAAGCAAGATTTTCCCACAATGTACAGTACATGGAGATTGGAGAATGGATTAATATTAAATCACTTGTGGGGTGGTGTCTCCACTCAGACAAAAACTCCTTGTCTGGGAAAAAGCATTAGAATGACAAGCAAAGATTCAGTCAAGGGACCTCCAGGTTTATCCTGGAGGTTCCTTGGCTAAAACTGTGCTTGTCCTTCACATGCATTACCTCAGGAATCGACTGTTATTGTCTGGGTGGAAACTCCCTTCCATGAGTGTTTTATTTATTGGTGTTTAAGGTCACATACTTATGCACAATGGCTAATCATGACCTTGACAGTTTTACGGGTGGAGGAAGCCGGAGTACCCGGAGAGAACCACCGAGCAACGATGAGCAGCTGTCAGCCAACATCGTAACTCTGAACTCTGCACCGCGGCACAGGCAGGGTTAGAATGGTTGAAGTCATGTGCACCATCGGCGTGCAGTATACCTTAGTACACAGCATCATCGTGCCCCCATGTAGGCAATAAGGGTTAAGTGCCTTGCCCAAGGACACAATGCGGGAGCGAAATGTATGGATGGACAGATGTATGCACACATGCAATTTTAAAGTCTCCTGCCATAAGTGGCCAAACATAACTGTCTTATAATAAACTGTCATGAAATACTGATCTTACTTGTGCATTATCATTCTTGATTTCCACAGGATATGTAATAAACTAAGATGTATTCAGCAAATAAAAACTCAGCGATGTTTCTCAACACACACATAATTTATTATATATGACACTGAACAATGATGATTGAATACTTGAGCCTTTCGCGGGATGAACATCTATCTACTAGTACTCAAACGATTAGTCGACTGGTCGATGTCGACTCTGGGCAAACCAATAGTCGACTCTCAATTGTGCAGTCGACTAGTCGGAGGAGTTCAAGCTTTTAGGTAAATAGTATCCCTTCTGTGCCACTGTCAGACAGTTTGAACAGCAATATTGGGCAATCAATGTATACATCTATTGCCATCTATTAGTAGTGACAGTAGTTTGTTTTAACTGGTACTAGTAGAGTGCTGAATTATTTTGGGCTATCAGAATATGTTATTAATTTGCTTTGTTGCAATTTATGGGAGAGTGCCTATAGGCACTCTCCCATAAATCGCAACAAGGCAAATTGAATAAGACTATATAATTTCACTCTTAGCATAATTAGAAGCACATTAACAGAATAATGTTCCAGTAAGTTGCTGTATATGAATGCCCAAGTAAAGCCAAATTTGGACCTTCAGCACTCTACCGGAACACCAACACTGTTATAAGGAGACAAGTTATCACCAATGACTAGTCGAAGTCGACTTGACTTTTGGGTATTGACTAGTCGACTATGGAATTCACTACTCGTTGGAGCACTACTATCTACAACCTTACTTGCTTGTCTAAAAGACACCTGAGGATGTTACAAACAAATCTGCAGTCCATGGACCACTGGAAAATCCACCACACGATCCTTTAACTACAAATGTTCTAGTTAGGTCCAGGTGTGTTACCAGGATTCTAGAATAAGAGGGTGCCAAAGCCTGTTTGTGTATGTGTGTTGGAAGGGGGGGGGGGGGGGGGGGGGCATGATACTTGTAAGGCCATTGCAGGGAGTTTGCAAGCCTCCCTTAGTCTTAACTCTAGCAGCCCCTGGTCATTACCCCCTCCTCCAACTTCTCTAAAGATAAGTGGGAGGAGGGGTAATGACCTAAAGGTTGTAGTTAGGACTAGCCCCCCCCCCCACCTCCCCCAACTCCCAAAGAGAGAATTTGGCAACATTAATAATAATAATAATAATATGGAGTTTTTGTATAGTGTAAAACCACATAGTTGTGCTCTAAAACGCTTTACATGGAAAAAAAATAAATAAATACATTCAAGCTCCCTATTATACGCAAAAAAGTAAACAAACAGATCAAATCTAAGTAGCTCAAACCTCGTAAGCCTCTTGATAATGGTGGGTTTTAAAATTTGTTTTGAACTCCTTTAAACTTCTGGAAGACCGGATATGTGTTGGCAATGAGTTCCAGAGTCGTGGACCTGCGAAGGAAAAGGCCCTACTGTTCACCAACATTCAGTGTTCCAAGAGTGTAATCTGAGGCATTTATAATGGGTGTAACCCTATGTTGGTTGCAGACCATTTTAGGGTGCTATGTTATGTGCAAGTTGCATTGGGCAAATGTTTTGGGGAGGAGCAGGTAAGGCTGCATGGTATATCGATAAACCGATATATACCGATATTCAAATCAGTATTGATTGAATACCGGTGTAATTACAAAAATATTGGTTTATCGTCATTATTTATTTTCCCACAATCTAATTTTCAAGATGTCTTGAGTTTTTTAACAGTAGCTCGAATGAATAATATTATCCTTTTACCCAAGGAATCGTCTGCTTTTACCCACATAATATACAAATTCAGCAGTTCAAAAAATAATTTTCAAAAATTTCAAAAAATCTATATCATGTGACCTCTCATTGGAATGAGCTTGTTGAGCTTGTTCCAATGAGGGGTCACATGATATTGTTTTGTAGATTTTGGGGGGAAAATCTAATAAGCTAATTTTTTAAATAATAAATTTTAATACCGTTTGCGTTGGGTAAATGTTTTTCGAACTGCATCATCAAGGCAGACTGATTTGTTCTGACTGTGATTCCTCAAGTCTTGATTGTGGTACCAGTCTGTGTTCATATTTGAGCAGTTTTCGATATACCTGTATACCGCAGTATTCTTTTGAATATCGATACCGGTATTCAGTTTTGAATATTGTGCAGCCCTAGGAGCAGAGGGGAGCATTGGCTCACCCTCCCACGTGTCTGTCTATGCCATTGGTTGGATCTCAAGTTTCCAGTAGACTATTATAAGTTATCACCGCCATCATGTATAGTATATGGAGAATTAATTCATGGATGTCAGTTTTTAAACACCGAGCCACAGGCAAGGTGTTTAAATGAGACATCCAGGTACTAAATCTCCATATACCATACATGTTGGCGGAGATAACGTTTTTGTCCCGTTCGAAACACAATACAAATGTAGAGGAAATAAATTTGTGGACGCATTTCTCACGCTCAGCAATCACTGGGACCAAATTCGTGAATATTTTTAGTTTTTATAAACGCAGAAGACAACAGATAGAGTTTCATGCCTTGGATCATTAAGGAAATGAGTAAACAGTATTTTGTTTACATATCGTCCCCCGAGTTCCAATGTGTTCTATGTGCCTACTGGCACATAGAACACATTGGAACTCAGGGGCTGATATTTGCTCTCATTTTATTTTTCTCAAGTTGTTTCATTTAATTATTCGACTATTTAGTTTATAACGGCAAAATATGACAGAACTGTTGGAAATCTGATATATTTGTGACTATTTTCAAGTTTTGGGGTTCAATTTTTATAACGAGGTGAGCGGAAGCGAAAAGCTTTCATTTAAACCATATACCCCCGAATTTCGCATGCGCTTGTACCCTGGATGTTGCATGCTCTCATATACCTTGGATGTTGAGTGCATCCTTTGCCATGGCTATTTGTCCAAGGCATTCACACCAATCAAAAGACAGAATTTATCGGAATATAGGGACAAGGCTAGTTATTTGATTGTCAAATATAAGCTTATTTTTAAGAGCTTAATGTTCTTAGAGCAGGAAATGACAATGGACATGTTTAGAAGACTATCACAGAAACTGATAACAATGACAAAATTCCCTTGCTCAAAATGGACGGTTTTCAGTCTATGTTTTCACAGAACTCAAAGCAGAGGCAAGGAAAAAGACATGTGTTCACAGCAATGAAATGCACTATATTAATATATTACAGTGAAGCCCACTTAATTGGATATCTCTTAATTGTATATTAATTGAATATCATTTTTAAACACAAAACCATCTACCATACCTCCAGTGCAAATTTGACCTGTTAATTGCATATGGGTTGTAGAGTAAACTCCTGTTAATTGTATATAAATGTTTGTAATATGTCGAAAAAGTTACTGTGACATGCTCCAAATTCCCCTTATTTATCAACCTTTTTGGCCTCACTATATTCAATACTGGCATTTATTCTATTATATCTTGTTTGACAGAGCTCTATGAGCTCTGTCAAACAAGATATAATAGAATAAATGCTCAGTTTATTTCTAGAACACAGGAAACTGACCAAATCCCTGTTAATTGTATACTCCTGTTAATTGAATAATTTTCACTGGCAAAATGGATATCCAATTAAGAGGATTCTACTGTACATCACTGTACTTACGTTTCAACAAGAGACAAATATTTCTCATCCTCTGTATAATGTAACAATTCAACTTTTCTCCTAATTGCTCCTGGAAGAAAGAAAAAAAGAAACATAAAGAACCATTGCATTCATATTGTTTGAGCACTATATTAAAATACAGAGGAGCTCAAATAAATGTATATCTTTTAACAGAATAACCCTGTTAATTGTATATCATTTACAAACACCAAACAATTTACAATACCCTAAGTACAAATTTGACCTGTTAATTGCATATAGAACAGCTGTATAGGCTATAGAGTAAATGTCTGTTAATTGAACAAATTTACAACCAAACATTATTCCAACATCCATTGAATTTCCCACATTTTTATACATTTTTGGCCTCAATATATTCAACAGAAGCATTTTATCTATTTTATTATACGCTCAACGACAGATTAATATTGCAGAAAGATAGAACTCGTATCTCCCACTGTGAAAATATAGAAATTTTCACTTTCACGGTATCACTCAAAATGGCGGCTTTCATAGCATCATTTCAAGGTGAATATGAGTCAAATTATCACTGGAAATGATCAATTTGTTCTAAAAACGTATAATGAAACGGAAATTTCGAGTTTTAGAGTGGATACTAATCATTTCCAGCAATAATTCAACATGTATTCACCTTGAATTGATGCATGAAACCCACAAGCTGAATCAGATGGCAAGATGCTATCTGTTCCAAGTATCGATCAAATCAGCTGTTTACTTTCGTGCATCCATTCAAGGTTGAAACGAGTGGAATTATCGATAGGAATGATCAGTTTCTTATAAAAAGAATATAATAAAAAGAAAATCTAGTGTTTTTGAGTGGATACCGAAAATTATCTCACTCATGACCAAGACAAATGGCTATTTTCTCTAGTACTAAAAATAAACATTTGTCTCTGTCACTCATGATATAATTTTCAGTATCCACTCAAAAACACTAGATATCCTCTATACATCTTGTTTGATAGAGCTCAGTGAGCTCTGTCAAACAAGATATAATAAAATAAATGCTCAGTTTATAACTAGAAGAAAAGAAAATGACCCAAATTCTGTTAAATTATATATATGTTAAGTGTTAGAGTTCTTTAAGCCCACATTACTTCAATTTAAAGGCTTCTTATTCTGTGGATGTCCTTAATATTATCTTTAAAGTGAAATTATTTAGGGTGTGTGGATTTGCCTTGTTACAATTTTTGGGAGAGTGCCCATGAGCCCTCTACCAAATATTGCAACAAGGCAAAAACATATGAGTAGATTTGACTAAATATAATTTAATACCCTGCTAGTTAACCCTTTCAACACTGGTGGTATCTCCCATGCCAGTTAAATGGCAGAAATTGGAAGAGTCCATATCCATTATTTGGGGGTAGAGCAATTAATATTTTCATCGTGCAGCCTTCACCACACACGTTCACTTAGTAGCCATCCTACTTTATGAAATTATGGCGTATCATGTTCCCGGACCGGAAAAACGGCCTCTCGTGTTGAAAAAGTTAATTATATACTACTGTTAATTACATATATATTTTTCTGGCAAAATGGCTTTTCAATTAACAGAGTTCCACTTTATTATTCCTCAGTTTCATTTCCTTCATTTCTCTGGTCCATTTTATAATATTGTCCATAGTCAAGAGATAAGGACCAAAGGTTATAAGATACTGGGTATGTGAACATCATAAACATTTGTGATTGCAAAACATTTCAGTTTGTTGTTGTGAAAAGGTTAGTCAAACCCAATGGTAAAAAATTGATGCATTTGGGATGCAACATTTAACAATAAAAAGAGACAAAACTCGAAGGAAAATATGCGAAATCGAAATTCCTTTCTACATCCACATGTACGCTTCATACTTAATTCTTCATACTAAATTTCATAAAAATTCAACAAGAAATGTAAAATGAGTTAAACAGATAAACATTTGAAACAGACATTCAATGATAAAAAGTGACATGCCTCTAGAAAAAAATGTGGAATGAAAATTCCTTTCCACAGACTCATCTACACTATGTAATCGTACATCACACCAAATTTCATGAAGATTCATTAAGAAATGTACGAGGAGTTAAGCAGACAAACATACATTAAATAATAAAATGGGCCATAACTATGGAAAAATGGAGCAACCAAAAATTACTTCCCACATGCACATCTACACTTCAAACTATGGACTGACAGACTGGACTGATAGCAACCATTTCAATATCCCCCTACTGTCTTTGTCAACAGGGGATAGGAAGAAATATTTTAGAAAACAGAGGGGATGATAACAGCCTCGATTTGCCTTGGTGTTAAAGGTCACTTTCAGCATCTGTGGCTATGTCATGACAGCAAGACATGTAAAAAGTCAAATTCAGCCAATTGTTAATATCTATACTTCCCACTTCAGGCACTGGTTACCAGGTCCTAGCTTACAAGTAAAATAAAACTTGTTTAGGCCTAAAAAAAAGTTAAAAAGCTGTTTCTCAGGCCCCCCCGCATGTTCCTTTTGGCTTCTGCATGTTCTTTTTTTATAACCAATGCAAACTTAAAAAATTAAAAATATTTTACCCAAGTTAAAAAAAACTGGTAAATTTGTCCTGTGGGTGCAGGGAGGCTTTGCAATGCTTCAGCACTGCAAAGCCTTCTTGCACCCAAGGGACGAAATACACCCCAACCCATGCTATTGTGTTGATTATGAGGACTGAAACACAAGAGGCCCCAAGGGGCCTTAATCGCTCTCCAGCCAAAGTGGTCCAAAGAAGTATTTGGGGTCACATTCAGTTAGACATGGTTCATCAACACTACAAAGGAATGAAGTTATGAGAGGCAAATTTTATGGAAAAAAACTAATGAATGGATTTGAACAAACCTGAAAGTAACATGCCCCCCCCCCCCCCCCCCACACCCCTGCCCATAGAGCCCAAATATTAAGCCAAGGACTCAAATTGAACAAACTTGAATCTGATCCCCCTTGAGATGACATATACCAAATAGGAAAGAATTCTGACTGGTGGATATGAAGAAGGTTTTTAAAGAAATCAACTCACATTGGACTAAGTTAAACTTTGGGCTCCAATAGAGAGCCCAAATACTAACTCAGGGACCCGATTTGAACAAACTTGAATCTGATCCCACTAGAGAAATTGTATACCAAATATGAAAGCATTCTGACTGGTGGATCTGAAGAAGAAGATTTTTAAAGAATATTCCACGCATTGCACAAAGTTAAAATTTGGGCTCCCATAGGGAACCCAAATATTAACTGAGAAACTCGATTTGAGCAAACATGAATCCGGCCCCCCTAGAGATGATGTATACCAAATATGAGAGGATTCTGACTTGTGAATCTGAAGAAGAAGATTTTTAAAGAATATTCCATGCATTGCACAAATTTAAAATTTGGGCTCCCATAGGGAGCCCAAATATTAACCCAGTGACTCAATTTGAACAAACCTGAATCTGACACCCCTATAGATGTTGTATACCAAACATGAAAAGATTTTCAGTGGCCCATTTGAAGAAGATTTTTAAAGAAATTTCCTCAAATTGCACAAAGTTAAACTTTGGGCTCCAATAGAGAGCCCAAATACTAACTCAGGGATCCGATTTGAACAAACTTGAATCTGACCCCACAAGAGATGTTGTATACCAAATATGAAAGCATTCTGACTGGTGGATCTGAAGAAGAAGATTTTTAAAGAAATTTTCTCATATTGCACTAAGTTAACATTCAGGCTCCCATAGGGAACCCAAATATTAACTGAGAAACTCGATTTGAACAAACTTGAATCCGACCCCCCTAGAGATGATGAAAACCAAATATGAGAGGATTCTGACTTGTGAATCTGAAGAAGATTTTTAAAGAATATTCCACGCATTGCACAAAGTTAAAATTTGGGCTCCCAGCGACTCAATTTGAACAAACTTGAATCTGACACCCCTATAGATGTTGTATACCAAACATGAAAAGATTTTGAGTGGCCGATCTGAAGAAGAAGATTTTTAAAGAAATTTCCTCAAATTGCACCAAGTTAAACTTTGGGCCCCAACAGAGAGCCCAAATCTTAACCCAGGGACTTGATTTGAACAAACTTGAATCTGACCCCCCTAGAGATGTTGTATACCAAATATGAAAGCATTCTGATACCAAATATGAAAGCATTCTGACTAGTGGATCTGAAGAAGAAGAGTTTTAAAGAAATTTCCTCATATTTCAGTTAGTTAAAATCTGGGCTCCTACTGGAAGCCCAATTATTAACCCAGGGACTGGATTTGAACAAACTTGAATCTGACCCCCCCTACAGATGTTGTATACCAAACATGAAAGGATTCTGACTGGTGGATCTGAAGAAGAAGATTTTTAAAGAAATTTCCTCAAATTGCATCAAGTTAAACTTTGGGCTCCAATAGAGAGCCCAAATCTTAACCCAGGGACTCGATTTGAACAAACTTGAATCTGACCCTCCCTAGAGATGTTGTATAACAAATATGAAAAGATTCTGACTGGTGGATCTGAAGAAGATTTCTTTTAATTTTTGAAAAAAATTATGGGTGCTATCAGTTATGCCCCTTCTGGTGCCCCCTGTTGGCACAGCAAGTTTATTTGTACAAACTTGAATTTAC